>CM053570.1:29159739-29195380 GCA_028646485.1 Cryptoprocta ferox | reverse complement strand
CCCTCAGTTTGTTTTCAGTATTCAAGAGTCTCTCATGTTTTGTCTCCCTCCCTCTCCCTAACTCTTTTTCCTCCTTCCCCTCCCCATGGTCCTCTGTTGGGTTTCTCCTGTTAGACCTATGAGTGCAAACATATGGTATCTGTCCTTCTCTGCCTGACTTATTTCGCTTAGCATGACACCCTCGAGGTCCATCCACTTTGCTACGAATGGCCAGATTTCATTCTTTCTCATGATCTTCTCTTTTATTGACTTGACTTTCACATGAGAAAGTCACTTGATAATCATCATGTACTTAATATGCTATATTCTATGAATGTGTATTTAATATACTTTGTATGCAATCGCACATACTGCATTTTGGGGCAGTTAATGGTTGAAACACTCCCTAGAAGGTAGGAAGTTTTTACTAAGTTTTTGATGGGTAAAATAGGATAACAGACACATTTACTGAAGCCCTGTGTTTGAGATAAGAGCTATCCAGTGGCTGGCATTCCAGGAAAGTACTGGTTTCCTGCCCCGTGGCCCAGGCACTTCCTTCAGACTGTATTTAAACCATCCATGCCTTGGTTTATTTCCATCTCGTGACTTACCCGTAAAATGTGATATCTGTAGAGGAGAATACTAGACTAATAATGCGATAACATTAGAATTATTTGTAGTTTCTTTGTAATTTCTGTAACAGATAGTTTCTCGAAACCTCCATGCTTTTGCACTTTTTTTTCCTTCTGTCAAAATTGTATTTGGCTCATGGTTTTCTTGAATTCTCAGTGAATGTCATGAAAGGTTACCTTAAGGAAGGTGATGATTACATAATTTCATTCCTCTGTGTCCTCAAAGCCAAGGACTCTGGTTGGCTCCCTCCTTCAGGAGCCAACCTTTTGCCAACAGCATAGCCTTTGGAAGGCTGCGTGATAGAGAATGAGATTTGGAGATGAAAGATTCTGTTAGCCCTGTCACTTAATCAGCCCAGGGAGGTCATCTAAGCTTTTTGTGCTTCAGGTTTCCACATACTGTTGGGCAACAGTAGTGCCTAATTGACTGGGAGTTACTGTGCAAATCGGCCAATGAACTTTATAGAGAAGTAGTTTGCAAGCTGCAAACATGAGAAGTAAAGAAGAGAGGCAGGGTAGTCTCCTAGAAAGAACATGCGGTTTGGCCCTAGATGAGATTTTTCAATCCAGACTCCACCACTAATTATTTGACTTCCACGGCATAACTCCTGCAACCCTATTCCTCTATCTGTCAGGGGGAAATAACAACACTTTAGCAGATGAGAGTCATGTTGTGAAGGTTGGATGGAATTCAGGCAGTGTTCACTCGTGTCCAATCTGCGCGTGTTCAGCTGTTCCCAGCCGGGGCTTTCACGCATTGCGCACACCCTCTTTTCTGTAGCAGATTCTGTCCTTTGTACTCCAGAGAGAGGAGTACTTCTCCCAGGCCAGGGAGGATAGTCAGTGAGGGGAGGCTGCCAGAGAGTAATGGGCTTCCCTGGCCTATGACCCCAGCCAGCCTGTGTGTGCCTTGGGGTGGGAATAAGGCGAAGCCTCAGCCTGCTGCCACTGCACATTCGTGGGGCAGGTGTATGTGCCACAGCATCTATTCCCATTTCTTTTTGAAACTTTTTACTGACGTTACAACATATATACCCAAAAAGGCATATAGCGTAAGTATACAGATCACATTTCATAAACTGGGCAGACCCATGTAACCAGACCATTCATTCTCACTGATGCCTGATATTTCACTTTGTGAATATACCATATTTCATTTTTTCATTCTACTGGTGGTAGACATTTAGCCAGTGTCCAGTTTAGGGCTATTGCAGATAGTGAATGACCTTGTACATGCCTTATGATGAGGATATGTATTTCTCACCAGTATATACTGAATAGTGGAATTGCTGGGTCGTGGAGTATGCACATATCCCATTTTTGTAGATATTAACTCAAAAGTTTCCCAGTATGGTTATACCAATTTATACTCCTGCCAGCAATATTTAAGGGTTCTGATTGGTCCGCATTCTCACTGGCACTTGGTATCATCTGTCTTTTTAATTTTAGGAATTCTGGTGGATTTTATGTTATTGGGTAGCATTTTGGAAGTGGGACTGTTCCCCTCAGCCTCCAAAACTTGAAACTCTAAACTCTCATGCATTCATTTTCAGGAATGCATCCTGCACAAAAGCAGGAAATTATACCAGATATAAAGCTCCCAGTACAGTGCTTGGTGTATGGAAGGAAGGCGGCCCATAATAGCTGCCATTATTATTCTCATCATCATCATTATCATCCTCACTAAATGCCTTCTCTGTTCTTTAGAGGGGAGCGAATAGGTCACAGTGGATCACAGGTGAATAATAAGGCACAGTCTCTACCTACAAGGAGCTCAACATCTAGATGAAAAGACAAACATTAGAAACAGAGTATTATTAGACCATATGACAGGAGTTTGGGGAAAGAGGTAGTACTTGAGTTGGGACTTGAAGAATAAGTAGGAGTCAACAGAAGGGGAAAAAGGGAGGTGGGCTGGAGGAAATGGCAGGGCCCCAGAAGCCTTGGTGGGCAGGGCAGAGAAGACAGCATGCTGGAGGAGAGCTCACCCTTGCATGCCCATTGTTGTTGTTCTGATGGTGTCACCCTGGGGTGACATGGTGACCATTCAGGGTCATTGTGAAGTTCTTCTCCTTTTAACTTGTTCTTCCTCCTCTGAGAAAGTGATCGACTTTCTCTCCCTCTCCTGGCATCAAAGCCTGTCCCAAGTCTGAGCCCCAAGTGCTTTAAAACCACGGATGAAGCTGTAACACCTATAGAATATCACTGGTTACAAGGATCCCACAGTTTCTTTACTTTGTGGTTTTAGCTATATATTTTTATGTGGACGCCTGACTTGTAGTTTTTATTCTTGTAGGCCTAAGTTGCAGTGTGGCAGTTAAGGTTAATAAAATGCTCTTCTGCCAAATACCACATGTAGATAGTTGATAAATGTCCTTGAGGAATTTTGAGGAGGAGGAGGAAGTGAAGGATGCTGAAGGTGGCCATCAAGAGCCATACAATCTTTCCTTGATAAAGCACCTGCTATGTGGAGGCATTGGCTATATGGGAATAAGGAGGATGGACATCGTCCCTGGCCCCATTGACTTTTAAATCTAGTATGAGATCAAACAGATAATCAGTTGGCTCACTACAGTGTGATAAGGGCTATCCTAGGTAGAGGTACCGAGTCCTGTGGGAACACATTGGAGAAGACTAGAGGTCAGAGAGGGCTTCCTAGAAATAGGGACAGAAACCTGATAGTCTCATGAAGGAAGTGGGAAGAAAGTAGAGGAATAATGTGTAGGAGGACCTAAATACAGGGAAGAATGGCTTTTTGAAGAAACTGGAAGAAATTACCAACCTAGGGCATAGAGAATCTTGGGAAAATAGAGGAGTTTTAACCAAAAGGGCTAGTAGCAGGTGGGATATAGATTGAAGGAGGTCAAGAACGGAGGCACACTGGGACACCTGGGTTGCTCAGTCTGCCCAGATCATGATCCGAGGGTCGTAGGATTATGCCCCATGTCAGGCTCCACTCTGAACATGGATCCTGCTTGGGATTCTCTTTCTCCCTCTCCCTCTGGCCCTGTCCCCTGTGCTTGCGCACTCTCTCTCAAATTAAAAAAAAAAAAAAGAATGGAGGCAGATAGAAAAAGACAAACATCATGTGTTTTCATTTATATGTGGAAACTAAAAAACAAAATGAATGAACAGAAAACAGAAAAATAGACTCAGCAATGCGAGAACAAATAAATGGTTGCCAGAGGGGAGTGGCAGTGCAGGGATGACTGCATATAATAGCTGGGGCACCTGGATGGCTCAGTTGGTTAAGCATCCAACTCTTGATTTGGGCTCAGGTCATGATCTCACATTTCATGGAATCGAGCCCTACGTTGGGCTCCGCGCTGATGGTACAGAGCCTGCTTGGGATTCTCTTCCTCTCTATCTCTCTCTGCCCCTCCCACACACTCTCTCTCAAAATAAATAAACCTTTAAAAAAAACCCACAATAGCATTGTAATAACATTGTGTGGTGACAGATGGTAACTACACTTACTATGGTGAGCATTTCATAATGTATGTACTTGTTGAATTACCTTACGCACCTGAAACTAATAGAGCATTTAGTGTCAACTCTACTTCTGTAACAATAAGTAATAAGTAGATAAATAAAAATAAAGACTGGAGGCAGAGAAACCAGGTATAATAATTAGGGCTTAACAAAGAAGTAACGAGTATTCTCAGCAGGGTGACTTTCAAAATTCCCTTCTCCCCTCGGTCCTCCAACCCAAACATCCTATTTATCTATTTTAGAGCCCAATACAGCTATTTGAAGAATAGAGAAAAATCTTATTAGAAAGAAGTGTTATGTGCAAAAAAAAAAAAATCTATTTTTTTTCTATTATTTATGATGGACCTTTAAAACCATGGTCCCTGGGTGTGACCGTATGATGTTCTTTGCCAGGAAGAAACCTTGTGAGGTGCACTCTCTACTCTCTGTACATGAAGTAAGAGTCACTCCATAACCTGTGGCTCAGTGCTGTGTTTTGTGCACCCTGTACAGGGACCAGAGAGCTCAGCGTGACATGTGGGTGAACGGTTTCTCATTTAGTTAGACCCGCTGTGCATTCCAATAACCTTGCTTTTTGCTTAAATCCCCAGCCACTCACAAAACCAGAAACACACACAAGATACAGGAGCTCAGAATAAAGGGATTCCAGTGGGGATGTTGTCTCCCACTTCCTTGATCATTATTTTTTTTAATAAAGACTGGGTCCCAGGCATTTCATACTTAAGCCCTGAAATCTAGAAATGTGATTTCTACCGATTTTCACAAAATAAAAGTACAACGGAATAGTCTAGCTGTATTTGGAGTTCTTGGGCTTATGTTTACCTGATTAAATAAAAGACATTTCACTTAAAAAAAAAAAAACTGCAGGGGCGCCTGGGTGGCTCTGTCAGTCAGAGCATCCAACTCTCTGAAATTTCTGTTCAGGTTATGATCCCAGGGTTGTGGGATTGAGCCCCGAGTCAAGTTCTGTGCTGAGCATGGAGCCTCATTAAGATTTGCGCTCGCTCTCTTTCTCTCTCTCCTCCCCCCATCCTCCTCTCTCCCTCTCTATCCCTGTCTCCCTCTCCCCCAACCCTCCCCTCCCATGCTTGGTTGTGTGCTCACACTCTTAAACAAACAAACAAGGGGCACCTGGGTGGCTCAGTTGGTTAAGTGTCTGACTTCAGCTCAGGTCATGATCTCATAGTTCGTGGGTTCGAGCCCCACATGGACAGCTTAGAGCCTGGAGCCTGCTTCTGATTGTGCATCTCCCTTGCTCTCTGCTCCTGTCCCGCTCATTCTCTGTCTCTGTCTCTCAAAAATAAATGTTAAAAAATTTTTTTAAAAAACAGAAAACCACAACAACTCCAAATATGAGAATTGCCGTTAAAATTGAACAGATATTCGTTGTATTGTATTAAGAACAATTATGTGACTGCTCTGTACAGTACTAGGTATGTGGAGAGTTTCAGAAAAAACAAGGCATGGTCCACCCCAGCTTTCAGAGATTTACTCTAAGACAGAGACAACAAGCAGAATCAAAGTACTGATGTCATCCAAGAGAGACACTAGTTACCTGTCCTGTAACTCTGTTTCCTGCCAAAGCCAGAGTCTGCCTCAGAATCCTTTCCAACACAGCATACCAGGCCACATTTGCAAGATAAAAATCTTTCTTTCCTTTATTTAAAAAAATAATGTATTCCCATGTGCTCACTTCAGCAGCACATAGACTAAAAAAATAGTGTATTCCCAGAACTTTAGATATTTGCCTGGCCTTTTATCTTTTTGTTTTTTACTAGCTTTTCAAAGAAATAACTCATTTTACATATGTACGTTGGAACCTGAGAGCATCCTGAGAACATAGTAACGTTACTTTTCAAGAAGTTGAAACTTCCAGGGGCGCCTGGGTGGCTCAGTTGATTAAGCATCTGACTCTTGATTTCGGCTCAGGTCATGATCTTAGGCGCAGGAGATCAAGCTCCAAGTTGGACTATGAACTGAGTGTGGAGCCTGCATTTACGATTCTCTCTCTGTCTCCCTGTCTCTGCCCCTCCCTCTCCTCTCTCTAAAATAATAAAAAGCAATAAAGAAGTTGAAACTTCAAGAAAATAAACACCTATTTCACATATATGATTACAGAAACCCATTCCCACTCCTTGCCCTATAAACATTGTGTTTTTCTTGCTTACGTCCAGGATGATTTGTCCTTGGTACTTATACTCTTTATATAGTGTCAGGACTGTGAAGCTGCCAGCTGTCAGTGAATGGTGACCACATTTTCAGGTGTCCTGGTGCTGGAACTCCCTTCATTGCTTCTGGGCTCCCCCGCTTTGGTAGAGATCAAAGGTCTTCCTGGCCTTGACCTATTTGGTGTCTTGTCACTGATCATTCCACTGGTGTCTTTGGCCCTCTTCTTGGCCCATGTGCTTTCCACAGGTGCTGCATCCAACGCCAGAGTTTCAGCTACATCTAATGATAAAGCCCAAGTACGTACAGTATGCTAAGACTCCTCTTAAACTTTGGATCCTTAATTTCAACTGTCCGTGGCACATTTCCACCAGAGTGATAAGAGCTAACATAACAAACTAACAAATACTTGTGGCCAGAGGGTGTGCTAAGAGCTTTATAGTCATTACTTAAGCTTTGCAAATAACCCTTAGAAGTAATCATCCCCAGGCTTGGAGAATCACACCACTAGTAAGTGGTAAGCCCGAGTCTGGTACACAAGGCTATGTAGAGTTTAATAGTGTACATGGACCCTTCCATTTTGGCTTGTACAAAATAGAAGTCCTCACTCCTCTCCCTAAAACTCCAGTCTTAACCTTAAATCAGTCCATTCCACAGCAAATACCATCTTGTTCTTATATCCTTCATGGTCCGGGAAGTTACAAGACTTTCAGTTCTGTCTCTAAAATAGCTCTCAAACTCCCCTCCCTCCCACCCCCATTTCTAATCTAACCCTTGTAGACCTTCAACAAAACTGTTGTGATTTCTTACCTAGAAGGCATTCTTTGTTCCCCTCCCATTTTTTTTTTCTCTTCTCTTGGGCTAGGAGAGAAAAGCTACTACAACACACCATGATTTTTCTCATATATGTCCCTTTTAGTTTATTTTCTACTACACCTATCTTGGATAAAAAGCTAGGACGTGGATGAGAAAACTTTACTTTGGAGCAAGTGAAGAGTTGTGGGTTTTTCTGTTTTTTAATTTTTTTTCCTCACTTAATGTTTTTGGTTGTATCGTTATAATAAAGTCTTTGGTTCTTTTCTTTTCTAGGAATGTTTACCCTTGCGGAAGTTGCTTCACTTAATGACATTCAACCAACTTACCGAATCCTGAAACCATGGTGGGACGTGTTTATGGATTACCTGGCTGTCGTGATGTTGATGGTAGCCATCTTTGCAGGAACCATGCAACTTACCAAAGATCAGGTGGTCTGCTTGCCAGTATTGCCATCGCCTGTAAATTCAAAGGCCCACACCCCACCAGGCAATGCCGATGTTACCCCCAATATCCCCAAGATGGAAGCAGCCACTGACCAAGACCGAGATGGGCGGACGACAAGTGACGTTTCCTTTGGCACATCTGCTGTGACACCTGACATACCTCTCAGAGCCACATATCCTCACACAGATTCAGCAGTTCCAAATCAGGAGACAAAGAAAGAGAAGAAGGATCCAACAGGCCGAAAAACAAACTTGGATTTTCAGCAATACGTATTTATTAATCAGATGTGTTACCATCTGGCCCTTCCGTGGTATTCGAAGTACTTTCCATACCTTGCTCTTATACATACTATTATTCTCATGGTCAGTAGCAACTTTTGGTTCAAATATCCCAAAACATGCTCAAAAGTAGAACATTTTGTTTCAATATTAGGAAAGTGCTTTGAATCTCCGTGGACTACCAAAGCGTTGTCTGAGACAGCGTGCGAAGACTCGGAGGAAAACAAGCAGAGAATTACAGGTGCCCAGACTCTACCAAAGCATGTTTCTACCAGCAGTGATGAAGGGAGCCCCAGTGCCAGTACCCCAATGATCAACAAAACAGGCTTCAGATTTTCAGCCGAGAAGCCTGTGATCGAAGTCCCCAGCATGACCATCCTTGACAAAAAGGATGGGGAGCAGGCCAAAGCCCTGTTCGAGAAAGTAAGGAAGTTCCGTGCTCACGTGGAAGACAGTGACTTGATCTATAAGCTCTATGTGGTCCAAACGTTTATCAAAACGGCCAAATTCATTTTTATCCTCTGCTATACGGCAAACTTCGTCAATGCCATCAGCTTTGAACATGTCTGCAAGCCCAAAGTGGAACACCTGACCGGCTATGAGGTATTTGAGTGCACCCACAATATGGCCTACATGCTGAAAAAGCTTCTCATCAGTTACATATCCATTATTTGTGTTTATGGTTTTATCTGCCTCTACACTCTCTTCTGGTTATTCAGGATACCTTTGAAGGAATATTCTTTCGAAAAAGTCCGAGAAGAGAGCAGTTTCAGTGACATTCCAGATGTCAAGAACGATTTTGCGTTCCTTCTACACATGGTAGACCAATATGACCAGCTCTATTCGAAGCGCTTCGGTGTGTTCTTGTCGGAAGTCAGTGAAAATAAGCTTAGGGAAATCAGCTTGAACCACGAGTGGACATTTGAAAAACTCAGGCAGCACGTGTCCCGCAACGCCCAGGACAAGCAGGAGCTGCATCTGTTTATGCTGTCCGGCGTGCCCGATGCTGTCTTTGACCTCACAGACCTGGATGTGCTCAAACTTGAACTGATTCCGGAAGCTAAAATTCCCGCTAAGATTTCTCAGATGACTAACCTCCAAGAGCTTCACCTCTGCCACTGCCCTGCAAAGGTTGAACAGACTGCTTTTAGCTTTCTCCGAGATCACTTGAGATGCCTTCACGTGAAGTTCACCGACGTGGCAGAAATTCCTGCCTGGGTATATTTGCTCAAGAACCTTCGAGAGTTGTACTTGATAGGCAATTTGAACTCTGAAAACAATAAGATGATTGGACTCGAATCTCTCCGCGAGTTGCGGCACCTTAAGATTCTCCATGTGAAGAGTAATTTGACCAAAGTTCCCTCCAACATTACAGATGTGGCTCCGCATCTTACAAAGTTAGTCATTCACAATGACGGCACTAAACTCTTGGTACTGAACAGCCTTAAGAAAATGATGAATGTCGCCGAGCTCGAACTTCAGAACTGTGAGCTGGAGAGGATTCCCCATGCTATTTTCAGCCTCTCAAATTTGCAGGAACTGGATTTAAAATCGAATAACATACGCACAATTGAGGAGATCATCAGTTTCCAGCATTTAAAACGACTGACGTGTTTAAAATTATGGCACAATAAGATTGCCACCATTCCTCCCTCCATCACCCACGTCAAAAACTTGGAGTCACTTTATTTCTCTAACAACAAGCTCGAATCCTTACCGGTGGCAGTGTTCAGTTTACAGAAACTCAGATGCTTAGACGTGAGCTACAACAACATTTCAACGATTCCCATAGAAATAGGATTGCTTCAGAACCTGCAGCATTTGCATATCACGGGGAACAAAGTGGACATTCTGCCAAAACAGTTGTTCAAGTGCGTGAAGTTGAGGACTTTGAATCTGGGGCAAAACTGTGTCACCTTTCTCCCCGAGAAGATTGGTCAGCTCTCCCAGCTCACTCAGCTGGAGCTGAAGGGCAACTGCTTGGACCGTCTGCCAGCCCAGCTGGGCCAGTGTCGCCTGCTCAAGAAAAGCGGGCTTGTCGTGGAAGACCATCTTTTTGACACCCTGCCACTCGAAGTGAAAGAAGCATTGAATCAAGACATAAACATCCCCTTCGCGAACGGGATCTAAACTGAGGTGATACGTGCACATCCGTGTGCAGGAACAACTTCCTAGATTGCAAACCCTCACGTACAAGTTATTGCAAGATAATGCATTTTAGGAGTAGATACATCTTTAAAAATAAAACACAGAGAGGATGCATAGAAGGCTGATAGAAGACGTAACTGAATGTTCCATGTTTATGTAGTGTTTTCAGGCGTTCATTTCCAGATCTTTTCTCTTTTCTTTTTTTCTTTTGGGGAAAGGGAAGGAACGATTATAATCACTAATCTTGGTTTCTTTTTAAATCGTTTGTAACTTGGATGCTGCCGCTACTGAATGTTTACAAATTGCTTGCCTGCTAAAGTTAATGATTAAATTGGCATTTTTCTTACTCTACCACCTTTTGGGAGGTGTCTTGATTTACTTTGCCTGACCGGTGCAATATTGCTTTAACTCAGACCACTTAAAGACACATCACATCCTGCCTTGTAAATGTGGGTTTGCTGAAATATTGATTTCCTTCCTGTTTTAATTTAAAGTGCCTCAGACAGGGGCGCCTGGGTGGCTCAGTCGGTTAAGCGTCCCAACTTCGGCTCAGGTCATGATCTCACGGTTCATGGGTTCGAGCCCCACGTCGGGCTCTGTGCTGACAGCTAGCTCAGAGCCTGGAGCCTGTCTTCGGATTCTGTGTCTCCCTCTCTCTCTGACCCTCCCCTGCTCGTTCTGTCTCTGTCTCTCAAAAATAAATAAAAATAAATAAATAACATAAAAAATAAAATAAAATTAAGTGCCTCAGATAAGTACTTCTTACAATACTGGGCTAGGGATACTGCTTCTGAGAATCTCATTTTGTAGATTTTATATTCTTGGAGCCCTGGAACATGGGAAAGGTGTATAAATTTTTCGGGGAGGTGGGGAGGAAATTGTTTTAAAAAAATAAATAACAAGGAAAAGTAAAATAACATCCCCATTACTAATAGCTATTTTTCCATAGTCTGGAGTTTGGATTATGAAACATATTTTTTCTATCAATGCTATAAAGTTGCCAAGAAATAGAAAGTGATTTCTGTAAAAGTTATTTACAACTAGGACAAAAATTATAATGGCATAATGATTAATACTTTTTTAATATATCAGGAGCACTTGGGTGGCCCAGTCGGTTGAGCGTCAGACTCTTGATTTTAGCTCAGGTCATGATCTCACGGTTCTTGGGGTCAAGCCCGCATTGGGCTCCACTCTGACAGCGCAGAGCCTGCTTAGGATTCTCTCTCCCTCTCTCTCTTTGCCCCTCCCCTGCATCTCAAAATAAATAAACATTTTTTTTTAATCTTGAGAAAAAAACTTTGCAATGTATGAACATTTGGAAGGTAACGCACAATCAAAGCAAGAATCATTCGTTTCTTGCCCTTTTCACTGTTGTGAGGGAAAAGAGGACTTATAGTTCATTAAGTTGGAAAATTGACTTTCTCTATTCATTTTAGTGACAGGCAGTATTTCCTGTGTTTGTCTGCAGCTAGGAGGAGTCACATCCAGGGAAATGCTGGCAGAATGTACTTTTTGGGTGATGGTTTTCCTTCTTTAACCTACAAAGCATCCAGAAATTTGCAGCCATCTGTTTAGGTATTGGTCAGCAGGTGTTTCTTAGCCTTTCTCCAAGGGTGTTTTCTCAAGAGAAGAGGACTGTTTGACATTCCTGATGACAAAGTAATGTCCTCTCTATAGGACTCATCTAGTAAGATACTGGAGGAGCCTGGCTGGCTCAGACAGAAGAGCATGTGACTCTTGATCTTGAGGTTGTGAGTTCAAGCCCCACGTTGGGTACAGAGATTACTAAAAGTAAATAAAAAGACACTGGATGTTCTCTTGTCACACTTTAGTGTGAATTGAAGGATTTTGCAGAGAATGTGAAAAGATGGACTCAGATCCTTGCTTTTCCTCCCCAAACGATCCTTGCTTTTCCTCCCCAAACGTCTCGGAGTACTGGGCTGTTACAAGTGGTGATGAATCTTTGCTGGCTGTAGACTTATAAATACTCTGGGAAGTATTATCACTAACAGAGAAAGCCTTGGCCTCTCTGCCTTAGGAACTGACCCCATCTGTAGCATCCCAGCCACTCTCTCTCCTCCTGAAAGCCAAGTGTATAAAACCCCAAGTTCAGAAAGTCAGAGGACAAGGGCAAATTTGCGGTATATAAGCCAATTGTCTTCCATGTACGCACCTTCTGTTTCTCTACTGTGTGCCTAGCCAGTCCAGGGAACTGGGAATTCACTGTTGGAACAAGTCAAAGTCCCTGGCTCCTGCGGCTTTATAGCAAAGTGGGGAAGAGAATACTAATAATGTCAGTTATGCAGATGGTTAATTATAATTGTAATCTAGGTGTACAGAACCCGTGTGAGTGAATTATGGTTGGGAAAGGTAACTCTTAAGGGAGGTTTTGCACCCATCAACTCTGCCTGTAAATAGACGTTTCCTTCCCACCGGCCGCATAGGGCACTGTTCCCCCTGCATAGTAATGCCGTCAGCAGACTGTGGGTACAGCATTTTTAGAAGGATGCCTCATAACCTTGCTTGTGAGGTAAACAGGCCAGATCTCACGATCCTTGCTTTACAGAAGCCAGGAAACTTGCTTTCCATTCTTAAAACAAGTGTATGTTGTTTTTGAAGGGCATAAATGGTAAGATACCCTGCCCACCTTACTCTGCAGAGAGATCTGTAGGAACCAGTCTGTGTGACACTCCCAAGCTTGACAGCTGGCCCTGGCCCGTGGGTACCTGTTTCCTAATCAATACTTGAGGTTCAGTCACTTAGAACTGATTGGTGTTGCATACCTTCAAACAACATCAAGGGGTACCTTTTCTCATACCCAAACTTTGGGTATTGACTTTATCAGCCCTTAATGATTTCCTTGAACCCTGAAGAGTTCATGGTCCATTGATTTAAGTGCCTCATTCCTTGCCACTGTTTGCACGGAGCAATATTTTGAGAGAGGTTTCCTGAGAAATGCTGATTCATCTCACAAACTTTAAATATACAGGGTCTTGGAGTCTCAACAAAACAACAGATGAGAGTATGGAGAAAATACACTGTCAGTCCATGTGTCTTCACAAATTTATGTTGGCACCGTATGTAGCAGACATGGAAGAAAAACAAGTTAGAATGTACGTCTTTTGGCTTACCAGTATTTTCATACCTTTTTCCAAAGTCCCTTGAACCCCATCTGAAGAGAATTCATTTAAAGAACCTTTAAATATTCCATGTCCATGTGAGTCCCACAATGTCAGAGGTTTACTCGTGGCTGTTTGACTTTTTTCCCCCAGCTTTCAGTTGCCTCAACGGACAAAATTGGCTTTTTCAGGGATTCAGAATGTGCTGAAATTGTTACAGGGACCTCAGTCTTTGTAGTGGAGATTTAGCAATTTAATAATAGGTAGAAAGAGCTCATTCTGTAAAAGTCCTGGCTAACAGTTCCTGCCCATTTGACATTTTTCATAGATAAAGGAAAGAGTCTTATATTTTATTGTTAGCACTTTCTCTGACTGCCCCCGCTAAACTCAAAGGCAACCAACAACTGAATTCGAAGTTGCTGATGGCAGTGAACTCCAAAGTGCCCTTGATTCGGACGCCCAGTAGCCGTTTCCATTCACCTTGCTGACTAAAAGCCAGAGTGCTGGGCTCTCACTAGGATTTCTGGCACCACTTTCGCCAGTAATTCATTACAATAAAATGGTCCCTTTATCAACTGAATCCCCAAACAAAGCCTGTACTAACAAAAAGCCCTTTTCATGGAAAGAAGAAGGAGGGGTAGAACTTTGGAAAACAATTTTCGAATGTCCTCTAACTTGTGACTGACACAAGAAGTGGTTCCATCTGGTCCTGGCCAGCTGTGGCTCTCCTAGGACAAATGTACCAGGTGTTCATAGTAGTGTCCCCTGCGGGGGCTTGGGGAACGGGGAGACAACAGCAGAGCCACAGACCATTGGCTTTCAGGTCTGGTGTAGCCTGAGGTGTCAATCATGCCGCAGATATCAGGGGACTCATGACCTAACTCCAAAGAAGAATAGCTGTCCCGTCTTCATCCTTCTGCCTCTGGACCTACAATGTATACATTGTCACAGGTAAGCATCGTCTTTCTCATGGAATGCACAAGATTTTTTGCACCATCAAGCAGCAGGGTTTCATCTCACAGACTCCTGACCCACACCCTCCCACTGCCGGGGCGCTTCCGAGGGTTGAAACGGCCTAGCCCCACCTGCTGTTTCTATAATCTGTCTTTCCCCTACTCCTAAGATTCCAGGCTCTGGAGTGACAGTGCCTGGATTTGAATCCTGACGGCCTCAGCCCTGTGACCGTGGCAAGCTACTGAGCCTCTCTAAGCCTCGATGTCTTTATCTGTAAATGGGAATAATAGTAGTGCCTCCCAATAGCGTTTTTGGTGAAGATTGAATGAGGTGACTCAATAACGCTGTGTTTGCCAGATAGTAAGTACTCAATAACGATTACGGTTACTGATGGGGGATCTTGGGGCAAGCTGAGGGCAAAGTTCAGGCTAACAGCACCCCACTCCCTGTGTACGATATTCCATGTGTGATATTTCTTGGACACTCCCACTACCCCAAAACAGGAAAGAACAACAACAACAAAAAAAAAAAACAAAAATAAGAGTCTCTACCAGAGATAGTCTTTACAAGACAAAGACAATCCCATCAATGGCCTAACATCCAGGAACTCCCTACTGTCTTAATGCTTTGCTAGAGGGAAAAACAACCTACTCTGACAATAGCTAGGCCTCCAGTAAGTCTTTAGCATGTGAAAGCCTCTTTAGAAACTCCCTCTTTACTTTATCTCTCCTGACTCCATAAAATGGTCACCCACCCACCCCACCCCACCCACACACACTTGCTGTGCAGCTCTTCCTGCCCCCAGGTCCTGTCCCTGTGCTTTAATAAAATCACCTTTTGCACCAAAAACGTCTTCAAGAATTCTTTCTTGGCCATCCTCTATGAACCCCACCATCACCCCCAAAACTGCACCATTACTATTATTTTTATCCCCAACTGTCACAGAAACTGTTACTGTCACAGAGACTGTTGGCACCCCGTAATACCCATTCTCTCCTTACTTGGGGCGGGATGTGGCCATGTGACTAAATTCTAGCCAAGAGAGTGGGAGTGGAAAGGGAATGTGCAGTTTCTGGGTTGGGCCCTTTAAGGGAAGGGCACGCCATCCCCTTCTTCATTGCTTCTGGTTAAACTGTAGGCTTGAAAAGGGACTCCAGTGTAGACTGTAGACCCAGGGAAACAAAGCCGGCGTGGGCCAGCAATAGAAGCCCAGGCCTGACAAATTCAGAGAGCAGGGTTACATAAAGGAGGAGTCACTTCTGTCTTGTTGAAGCCTCTGTTCATCAGGAGGCTCTCATACATGCAAGTCCAAAAGACTTTGCTCCTCAAACTGCTGTGCAGGGAGCTTCTCAGAAATGCTGAATCTCAGATCCTTACCCAGACTGATGGGATCAAAATCTATATTAACAAAATGGTATCCAGATGATTTATAGGCATGTTAAAACTTGAGAAGCATTGTCCTAAGTAGCACGCCTATCAAAAACAAGGTAGCTGGCCATCCTCAGGAGCTGGGAAGATGATGGTGCTGGTGACTAGTGTTTTTTTACCACCATTGGCTCTGCTGCTCCCATCGGCCTGTCTCTGGGCTCTCACTGGGGAGGAAGTGGAGTTTGGCTGGTGCTTGCGGCTGATGCCAACTTCCATGCTTCCCCTTTGCTCCTGCTGCCAACCATACCATTCCCATCACCACGGTAACCATAGGAAGGCAGTGTGTAGTCATACTTCTATTGTTGAATGCTTGAGGAGGTGGTGGAGGAGTCTGAACTTTTGAAGGTCCTATAACTGCTCTAACGACAAGGGCCCATGTTCAGGCCATCGGCACTCTTCATGAGCCCAGGTGGCTAAACAACCCCATTCCATTGTTTCACCTTCAGCCTGGGTCTGGGTTAGCTGCTTAAAGCTCACTCAGCCGTGGGATAACCTGCTCATTTGAGCCTTTCCAGAATGTCCCTGGGAAACTGCCAAATAACCTGGCATGGAAATTGGCTGGAGTCCTTTCAGGGGAAGACCTGCCCAAAGGAATCACCCAGGTATCAAGCCAAGTTGTGTATATACTGTAGAGAAATCTATGTTTTCAGTTTGCCAGTGGGAAACTATAATTCAATAGTAGCCACATAATTCAGTGCTTTGATATGAAATACTGCCTGGATGGAAACCTCTTCAAGATGTATCTCCCAGGGTTTAACCCAAGTCTTTCCAATGACTTAGGCCTGTCAGCTCTTTATCTGGCTCTGGTTGTGGTGGAAACAGCTGGTCACCATCCAGACAGCAATCCTTCATCGTCTTGAAGATGGTGATTCAATCACGCATCGTCTCCTTTCTGCCAGGATGTTTTGAAGATTAAGTCAGCATGGTGCCCAGAGCTCCCTGGAGATAAGCGGTGAGCAAACACGGCTTGCTATTAATTTATCATCACATGAGGCAAAAAATTTAGTCCAAGTCCATTTTTTCATTCCTGCCCAGGAAGTAGCTGGTGCATATTCAAGATGATGCCTTCCACTTATCAGTTCTAAGGAACTGCTATTATTTAGGGGATGTGTTTTTCAGGTTTCCATTCCTGAAGGTGAAAGAACACCTTTGAATGTGGATTGAACAATATAAGTAGCAGTAGCAGCTCCAACTGTATACTAGATGGCCACTTGACGGACTTGCTTGTCCTAGCAAACTTGGGATGTGTAAATTATACCCATCTGACAGATGAGGGAACTGTGAGGTTAGACAATCTGCCCAAGGTCACCTAGCCAACAGGACAACAGGGCACTGTTAAATCAGAGAATGTGCCTAGTTTACCTCATTCAATCCTCACCCGACCAGTAAGAGAAAAGCATTGTCCCCAGTGATGAAAAAACGGACTCGGACAGGCTAACCTGGCTCTGGTTCCACATTGTAAGTAGCAGACGCTAGCCTCAGACTCAAATGTGTCCACAGCCAGAGTCACGCTCTCCCACCAAACTACACGGCAGATGTCTGGTGCTCTGTCAGCAGTTCAGAAAGAGGTTGTGAAAGCTGTGTTGGTTGACATCTGGTTATATAAATCTGCCCCAAGCTAGGGCTTTCCTTCATTCTTTAGTAATAGAAGTTTTTGATGTGTCTCGGCATCTGTCCTTAGCGTTACGACTTGTTTCCTCTGTTAGGCTGTCTGACAGTCATGAAAGGGCAATCCACCCAAGGTAATGTAATTATTTCCCCCTCGCTAAATATTCAAGGCATGACCATCTTTACTCATGGTCATTTACTCCGAAATGAGAAAGCTCTGTCTTAACTATTTGATGCAGAGTAAATGTGGTGAAGAGTGACATTCAACAGGTCCAGAAAGGTGGGTGCAGGAAAACACTGTAACATTTGCTGGGCCCTCCAGGCAGATGTGACTTTTCTTTCCAGCACGGCATCTGAGACAGATTCTCAAGCTGTGACCAACCCGGGCAGCACCGGCGCCTGCGTTGTCCTGACCTTTATTTTTACTGGATCTCTTTCTTCTTCTGTTGACAGTCCCTGCACTCCACCATCTGGGCTAGGACAAAAATCAGATATTTGTGGTCCCTGGGGAGAAAGAACCAGTTTTACTGGAAGAAACTGCTTAGAAGAAAGAAAGAATGAATGTATGAAGTTGAGGAAACTAACATTCCCACCCCTGCTGGTACCTTTGTAACCCACCCTGCTTCAGATTTACATTTCAAAGCCTCCAGAATGTTTCTATTTGGGGTTTTTTTTTTTTTTTTGGCCTTTTTATACTTTGTGATTGTTCCTTATCCATTGTAATTTGTTCTAATATCTTACCTACAGTGAGCTCAGTTTGCCGGAGTAAAATTTTTTTTTAAGTTGACTTGCTAATTTTGAGAGAGACAGTACAAGCAGGGTAGGGGCAGAGACAGAGAGGTGAGAGAGAATCCCAAGCAGGCTCTGCCCTGTCAGCACATGGCCCCATGTGGGGCTCAAACTCATGAACAGTGAGATCATGACCTGAGCCAAAGTCAGACGCCTAACTGACTGAGCCACCCAGGTGCCCCCAGAGTAAATTTTAACCAAAACGTGAATTGTCACTTGAAAAACACTTACGTGTGTTGTGTATCTTTGGCTCCTTGTAAAAGTGAGTAGAACTTTTACAAGGTAACACAAGTAATACACAGACAAGTATGAGCAGAAAAATCTTGTCATTCACCAGGACTAAAATTAGTCTCAGTTAGACTAGAATTTTCTTGGTCGGGAGTGACCAAGAAAGTATGCGGATGGAGCAATAAGGAGCTCAGAGGAGGCCTGGAAAAAGGTGGGTATGTTTTAACATATTGTAAACAGTTATTCTATTATTTGCAGAATAAAATTAGCCCAATGACACATTCTAAGTATGGCCTCAGTTCTTCCACCAGCCAGAGCTGAAGGCGGGGTAAGTAACATGTGTGCTCAGTTGCCAGGAATCAGAACCCATGCAGTCACTTTGGAGAAGATTGCAAGAGGTAGTAAGTTAAGTACTCATGCTGAGTTCTTAGTTACTAGCACTTAGTTGCTTTCCTGATTGTATGAAATTCACTTAATTCTTGGCCTCAGCCTTAAGTCCTGTTTATAAATAGAGCCTTCTGCCAACGGTTCAACCACTTGTTTGTCACTGGAGCTGAGTTGCTACAGAGGGTGGTGGCCAGGGTTCCAGCTTGCAGCCTAACCTAAGTCACTTAATGTGGGCGTGCTTTTGCTTCCTCATCTGTGAAATGGGGTTAATGATAGTATTTACTTCATGGCGTTGTGTGGATTCAGTGAGTTAACACAGAGGAAGCACTTAGAACAGGATCTAGCCTGTTGAGCGCTTCATACATTTTAAGAGTTTTCATTAATAAAGTTTCTAAAATATTTGGAAGATATGTACATAAGCAAAAAAAAATTCTGGAAAATAAAGCTATTCAAAATGTAATATTATACTAGAGCCAAGAAAATGGACACTGCCCAAGTAGGAACGAATTGTGTCTTTCTCTCCTTTCAAAAGCCAGCAAAGACAAGTCACTGGGGACTTAATGTCTTACAAGCAGCTTTTCATACATTTATTCACTTGTTTATTTTGCTCAGCAATCAGAGTAACCAGACTATGTATCATTAGGAACCCTCTTTGGTTGCTTATGAATGTTTCTAAGTAGTTCTCTAAACTTGGGCCAGACCCAATGACCCATCTGGCCAAAGGCCGGAAGACAAATTTCTGAAGAATAGCTATAAGGGGCTGTGTCTTGGGCTAGAGTATTGCGTCCTCAATAAGGAATGCTGACTATTTTAGTTACATAAAGGATAAGGAATTGGTTGCTGATATAATAAAAAAAAAATGTTTTCCCTCTACCCATCTTAGGTTCATTGACCCGGCCCTGTAAATTGACTGACAAAAGACATTAGCAAGAGGAAATCAAACAGAAGTTCAGTAACAAGTGCATTATGCATATACAAGGAAGCACCCAGAGATGAGTCACTCAAAGGCATGGTATAGCAGTTTTTACAATTCTACCTATGGTGTTAGGTTAGTTTCAGGTGTACAATATAGTGACTCAACAATTCCATATATTACTCAGTGCTCATCGTGATATGCATACTCTTAATCCCATCACCGATTTCACCCATCCCCCCACTCCCCACCCATCTGGTAACCATCAGTTCTTTATACTTTAGAATCTGTTTTGTTGGGGGTTTTTTTGTCTTTTTTTTTTTTCTAAATAAGGTATACACCCAGTGTGGGGCTTAAACTCATGACCCTGAGGTTAAGAATTGCATGTTCTACTGACTGAGCCAGCCAGCTGCCCCTTTGTCTCTCTTTTTTCTTTTATATATAAAGCTTGCTTGCTTGCTTGCTTGCTTTATTTATTTATTTATTTATTTATTTTTAGTAGGCTCCATGCCCAGTGTGGTGCCCAATGCAGGGCTTGAACCCATGACCCTGAGATCAAGACCCCAGTTGAGATTAAGAGTTGGACACTCAATTGACTGTGCCCCCCTGTCTCTTTTGTTCATTTGTTTTGTTTCTTAAATTCCACATATGACAGAAATAACATGATACTTATTTCTCTCTGACTTATTTTACTTAGCATTATACCCTCTAGGTCTATCCATGTTGTTGCAAATGGCAAGATTTTATTCTTTTTTATGGCTCAGTAATATTCCATATATGTATGTGTATATATAATGTATATATACACCACAACTTCTTTATCCATTCATCTATTGATGGACACTTGGGTTGCTTCCATAATTTGGCTATTGTAAATAATACTGCAATAAACATAGGAGTGTATATATCTTTTCAAATTAGTGTTTTCATATTCTTTGGGCAAATACCCAGTAGTGGAATTACTGGATCATACAGTAACTCTATTTTTAATTTTTTGAGAAACCTCCATACTGTTTTCCACAGTTGGCTCCCACCAACGGTGCATGAGGGTTCCTTTTTTTCCACATCCTCTCTAATACTTATTTTTTGAGTTTCTGATTTTAGCCTTTCTGACAGGTGTGAGGTGATATCTCATTGTGGTTTTGATTTGCATTTCCCTGATGATGAGTCATATAGAGCATCTTTTCATGTGTCTATTGGCCATCTGTGTGTCTTCTTTGGAGAAATGTCTGCTCATGTCTTCTGCTCATTTTTTAAATTATATTATTTGAATTTCTTTGGTGTGTGTTGTATGAGCTCTTGATATATTTTGGAATATTAACCCCTTATTGGATATGTATGTCATTTGCAAATATCATCTCCTGTTCAGTAAGTTGTCTTTGTTTTGTTGATTGCAAAGCATTTTGGCGAAAGAATAATATGTGTTTAGTGAAATCTCAAGAGAAAAAGGACTTTGAGCTTCTAGGGATGACAAACTATAAGAAGGCAAATACATGGGGAAATTAATGGTAGATAAGGGCTAGTTTTATCAAAGATTGTTTTGTAGATTTCTCTGGTGCTATCTCTGAGCTGGTAGGGTCTAGAATGTCTCCAGTGATGAACTTTTGTCCTCCTGGTAAAGAGAAGAAACAGGACATCTTTGCAAATTTACATCCTACTTTTAGGCAAATAGGGGTGGGCAGAGAGCTTTTTTTGTATCTGTTTCTTCTCAATTGCCTTCAGCTCAAAATAATCCTTATGCCAAAGTGGCATATTTAGGGACGGCACATTCTGGTACTCTTCACTGGACTGATCGGTATTCTGTATTTCTTTTTCATTAACTTGACACTTGTAATAAAGGCTGGTCGTTGGGGCTGAACATGTTCAAATTTTTCTAATCTATTCAAGAAGATAAAAAAAAATTGATAAGAGGAATGCCTGGCTGGCTCAGTCAGTTAGGCATCCAACTTTGGCTCAGGTCATTATCTCACTGTTTGTGGGTTCGAGCTCCGTGTCAGGCTTTGTGCTGAAAGTGTGGATCCTGGAGCCCACTTTGATTTCTCTGTCTCCTTCTCTCTGCTTCTACTCCATTCATATTCTGTCTCTCTCTCTCTCTCAAAAATAAACATTAAAAAAATTATGATCAGAAATAGTTGGCTAATGCTTCCTTCAAAGGATTTTTAATATACCTAATCCATGAAATGCCAGATTTACAGACCAGATGACTAAGGGGGTGATCATTCACAAAACACAAAGAATCTTTCCTTCTGTTCATCAGAGTTAGCTCCTCTGGAACTCAGAAAAAGAAGCGGGTTATACGTAATGTTTAGGAAATGCATCTGTTGCTGATAGCAAAGCACATTTGCGCTTTAAACAGAATGCTCATTTAAAACGTACTCTCCGTCCAGGCTTGCGTTGAGCATCTTTGTCTATTCATCTATCCCTCTGCCAGCCAAAGAATAAAACAAAAAAGTGAATGGGGAGGTCTTACCAGATAACACAAGTCAGGCAGTGTTTCCCCTGCGCTTTTAACTCTGCTAGTCCCAGCCCATGATGATGAGGTATAAAGTATTATCTGAGAACCTGTGAGATCTCAAACTTGCTCGAAGGTTCAGCTCAATTTGTTACATTTATTTACTTTTGAGAGAGAGTGTAGGAGAGGAGCAGAGAGAGAGAATCCCAAGCAGACGCCAGGCTGTCAATGCAGAGCCCATCACGGGCTTGAACTCATGAACCAAGAGATCATGGCTTGAGCCGAAATCAAGAGTCAGAAGCTCAACTGACTGAGCCATCCAGGTGCCCCAATTTGTTACATTTTAAAGACTAGAAACCAGTCACAAGGTATGCAGGGCTTAATCCAGTGGCCTTTTAAACTGTTTTATTATGCCAAAGATCCACTCTCCACTACACTAAAGAGGATTGAAAGATCCCCTTTAAACTTCGGTAGTATGTACTAACAAAGAAGGGTGTGAATGGGGGAGGAGGGTGCACAATAACTGCTCAGGCCAGTTCATTCATTTCTGTAAGAAATAATCTAGCTCTTACCCTATAGAAGCTGGGCAGTGCGCTAAGTGCTGGGGTAAATCAGATGTACTTGATCTCTATCAAGAAAGAATTCGGGGCGCCTGAGTGGCTCAGTCGGTTGAGCACCCGACTTCGGCTCAGATCATGATCTTACGGTTCCTGAGTTTGAGCCTCATTCAAGCCCCAATGGATCCCTGTTAGAGCCCTGAAGTGGGCTCAGGCCCAATGCTGTCAGTACAGAGCCCACTTTGGATCCTTTGTCCCCTGCTTCTCTCTGCCCCTCACCTCTCTCTCTCTCTCTCTCTCTCTCTCTCTCTCTCTCAAGAATAAACATAAAAAAAAAAAAAGAGGGGCACCTGGGTGGCTCAGTCGGTTGACTGTCTAACTTTGGCTCAGGTCATGGACTCACGGTTTGTGAGTTCGAGCCCCACATTGTTAGCACAGAGCCCACTTCGGATCCTCTGTCTCCCTCTCTGCCCCTCTCCCCGTCACACTCGATCTTTCTCTCTCTCTCAAAAAGAAATAAACATTTAAAAAATTAATAAATTAAGAAAGTTTTAAAAAAGAATTCAGCCCACAGTTTATTCTCTGTTTTTGCCCCATGCTCTGCTCCCTGCCCCCATTTTTGCCCCGCACCATCCCACAGAAGTGCAGTTCCTAGTCAGGGAACAGGACAAGTCCTCAAAGAACCCAAGGCCTTCTCATCAGCTGCAGTCTCCCCCACCCTCTTAGTCCTCGCTGCCTCTCCCTGCTTTCCCCTGTACCCTCATGTTGGCATTAAAGGACACAGCTTAAACTTGTTAGCTCTTTCTTATGTAGTGTTTTAAACATCCTGATGTCTTTTTTTCTGATTACAAAAGTAACACATGTCCATTGTTACATAAAAGTCAAATATTACAGAAATGCACGTCCTTTGAAAACATATCACTCCATCCCTCCAAACTGCAGACTTGACTTTCAACGTCAAGTAATAGTCAAAATCTTTCGATACCCTACTGATTTGCATACCCCTTCCCTCCCTGACCTCAGCTTGCCTGCACTTCAGGACCTTTGCACCAGCTCTTCCTTTTGCTGGAATGCTCTCCCCGACATATCTGCATGGCTTCTGTCTTAGTCAGCCTGGGCTCCCATAACAAAAGACCATAGCCTGGGTGGCTTCAACAACAGAAATGTATTTTCTCACAGTTCTGGAGGATTTAAGTGCAAGATCAAGGTTCTAGCCAACTTAGTTTCTAGTGAGAACTCTCTTCCTGGCTTGTAGACAGCCATCTTCTTCCTGTGTCCTCACCTGGCCTTGCGTCCGCACATCCTCATGACCTCATTTAACTTCAGCTATTTCCTTAGAAGCCCCATTGTCAAACCTAGCTACAGTGGGGGAGAGGGTCTCCCCACATGAATTTTCGGAAGACACAAATAGTCAATCCATAACAACTTCCTTCTACTCCTGTTTACACATCACCTTATCAGAGAGGTCTTCTCTAGTAGATTGAGGGGCACCTGGGTGGTTCAGTTGGCAAAGGGTCCAACTCTTGATTTCGGCTGGGGTCCTGATCTCACAGTTCATGGGATCGAGTCCCACGCTGGGCTCTGTGCTGGCAGTGCAGAGCCTACTTGGCGCTCTTTCTCTCTGCCCTTCCCTCCCTCACATGTTCTCTATCAAAATAAATTAATTAATTTTAAAAAAACACAGATTGATTATTTCTCACAATTCCGTGGGTCAGCTGAGGTCACTGGGGTCACTGGCATCCTCCAAGAGCTGCAATCATCTGACTGGGACCATAAGGCGTGGGGTTGCCTTACCCACCTGCCCGGGGCCTCAGCGCTGCTCTTACAGGGTCTTTCTCTTTGGAGAAATCTCATTCTCTTACAGTCCGGGCCAGCATGAATGTTTCAAAAAGTCAAGAATGGAAGCTTCAAGGCCCCCGAGGGCCTGGGTCCATTGCAAGAGGACAGGGACACTCAGCAGTATGATCTGTCAGGTGCCGTGCCTGTAAACAATCTGCCACGTGATCCCATTTTAGGTTGCCACTCCACTCTTGCATTTTTTCATGGTTATTATCCCTGGTGAACGACTGACAAACTTTACACAAAGAGGGATATTTGCCTGGTTTTGTTCACAGATGTATCTCTGTCACCTGGAATAGAACCTGACCAATGGCGAGTGCTTAATAAATATTTGTTAAGTCACTGAAAATAGTAATTTGAACACGTTTTCCAGATCCCTTCATCTTCAATAGCTTTATGACCGTGGACACACTTCTACCGTTAAAAAGTACTTTCACATAAAAGTATCCCGTTTTACTTTTCACAATAACCTCCTGAAGCAGACCCCGTAAGTATCATGGCTCCCACTTTATAATTTTTTTTTAGTGTTTATTTATTTTTGAGAGGGAAACAGAGTATGAATGGGGGATGGGCAGAGAGAGGGAGACACAGAATCCGAAGCAGGCTCCAGGCTCTGAGCTGTCAGCATAGAACCCAACGCGGGGCTCGAGCTCACAATCCATGAGACCATGACCTGACCCGAAATCAGATACTTAACGGTCTGAGCCACCCAGGCTCCCCTCATGGCTCCCACTTTATAGATGAGGAGAGAGAGGCCTAGACGATGGAGAGTGGCTTGCCCGAGCTTGCATGGCTGTTAAGAAGAGAGCTTCTGAGTTCGCAGGCCAGGCTTTCCACCAGCTAACATGCAACCTTCCTGGGGGCATTTCAGAAACGCACCCTCTGCCTCTGATATTTCCCTCCCCTGGGCTTTGGGCTTGAGGAGCTCTGTAGGGTGAATAGTTTCAGTTTTCCAAATGGCTACAGGCCATGAGGTCTACAGCCCAGAAGCTGCATTAGCTCTTTGAAGTCATCCTGTAGAGGCCCAAACCTAAAGGTCTCAATGACCCTGAGACATGAAGACACTAAAAGGTAAGGGTTTCAGGACCTATCTCTGTGGACCTTGCCCTGGACCACACTGCACTGTTTGTGTAAAGTTAAACTTTAAGTCCGAGTGTCTAACCGGTGGTTGCCAGGTCATTCTGGTCTGGATGAGCCTTGATTTAGCCCAGAGGGAACGGAACACATGCTCCTCTCAAGCTTTGAGCTGCTATTCCACTCTGAGAAGGTCTGGTGAATGAGTGAATCTTCATATCCAAGGGAAATGGCACCGAATGCAGAAAGTACTCAAGTCTGTGCATTTGAAATGTTTTGTGGTGCTTTTAGGGGGTGGAGAGGAAGGTTTGTCTCCTTTAAGAAAAGCCCCTTGAGAGATAGCTTGCAGATTGTAGCTGGAAGCAAGTTAGAGGTTACTGTAAAAGCAGTCATTTTTATTTTTACTTTATTTTAGAGAGAGAGAGAGATGATGAATGAGCAAGGGAGAGGGGCAGAGGGAGAGAGAGAATCTCAAACAGGCTCTGCACTCAGCACAGCATGGAGTGTGACGTGGGGCCAATCTCACCACTGCGAGATGTGGCCTGAGCCAAAATCAAGAGCCATTTGTTCAACCGACTGAGCCACCCAGGCACCTGAAAAGCAGCCGTTTTTAAAATAGAAAGTTTTTGACAGGGCACCTGGGTGGCTCCCTTGGTTAAGCATCCAACTTCAGCTCAGGTCATGACCTCACCATTAGTGAGTTTGAGCCCTACTTGGGGCTCTGTGCTGACAGCTCAGAGCCTGGAGCCTGCTTCAGATTCTGTGCCTCCTTCTCTCTCTGCCCCTCCCCTGCTCACACCTCTGTCTCTGTCTCTCAAAAATAAATAAGTGTTAACAAATTTTTTAAAAAAATAAAGTTTTCAGGACACCTGGGTGGCTCAGTTGGTTAAGCGTCTGACTCTTAATGTCAGCTCAGGTCTTGATCTCAGTGTCTTGATCTCAAGGTTGTGACTTCAGGCCCTGCGTTGGGTTCTGTGTGGGCTCTGTGCTGGACGTAAAGCCTACTTAAAACATAGATAGATAGATAGATAGATAGATAGATAGATAGATAGATAGGTAGGTAGATAGATAGGGGCGCCTGGGTGTCTCAGTTGGTTAAGCCGTTGACTTCAGCTCAGGTCATAATCTCATGGTTTGTGAGTTCGAGCCCCACATCAGGCTCTCTGCTGTCAGCACAGAGCCCACTTTGGATGCTCTGTCTCCCTCTCAATCTGCCCCTACCTTGCTCTTGTGTTCTGTCTCTCAAAAATAAATATTTAATAAATAAATAAATAAATAAATAAAGTAGAAAGTTTTCTTCTTTCTGCCTCATTCTTTCTGTTGACTTGTGAGGGTATTTTTTTTTTTTTTTTGCTCCTTAATGTCATTCTAAGTAAAAATTAAAATTTTAGATGAGTGTAACATTTAGCATTCATCTTTATATTATATAATGTCCTTTTTTTCACTTTTTTAAATTGAAGTATAGTTGACACCCATGTTACATTAGTTTCAGGTATAAAACAGTGATTTAGCTTCTCCATCCATTTTGCTATGCTCACAAGTGTAGCTGCCATCTGTCACCACACGACGTTGTTACGGCACCACTGACTCTATTCCCTATGCTGTGCCCTTCATCCCTGAGACTCATTCATTCCATAACTGGAAACCTATGTGCCCCACTCCCCTTCATCCATTTTGCCCACCCCCCACCCCCTTCAATGTATGTTTTAAAGGCCAATATAAGAGCATTAGTAAACTTCTGTGCAGAATAGTGAAATTACACAATTTATATTTTGTTTCTCAGACATGCATGTGGATTTGGTTCTTACCAGGACAGTGGATGTGCCAGACAAAACTCAGTAAAAACTTGAAAAGAGGAGGCACTTTGGGTTTCCATCTTTCCCTTTCTTTCTATGTTGTCATATTTTGCAAACATAGTTGGCTAATTCAGGGAAGTACATGAGTAAGGATATGATAGGGTTCTTTAGTCATTTGTTAAATAACTAACATTATTTTATATTAAAAAAAATTTTTTTCACTGTACACATATTGTTAACATACTTTCTCCTTACTGGCTACTAGTTAGTGACATACTCCTGGGAATACAATAAAAAATATAAAGGTTCAATTTTCAGTGTTTTACAAGCTCTAGAAGGTGAGAAATACTAATAATAGCATAATTTACACCATGTTGGGGAGCCTGCTGTAATCATGTCTTATTTATCTCTGTAGTCCTATCCTGGGAATCCTTTGTGATGCCACTTCATTTATTACCCTGACATCTTCCAAGGCCAACAATCTTTCTTTTTTCCCCTCCTTCCTTCCTTCCTTAAATTCCACTGGCGTACGGCAAGTGATTTGTGCCAAAACAACTGATTCGATTCATATTTTTTCTGGTTGGTTATCAGGTCAGATAAAGGCAGAAAAACACAGGTCAAAAACTTGTTCTGTTTCACCACCTCTTTGATCATTAAGATTAATGTTGTATATGAATATTTACTTATCTATCAAATATATATTGATGACATAGGCTAGGTGGTAAAGCAGTAGTGAGCAGTGGAAACATGCCACCTGCTTTCATAGCACTTACACTCCAGAGTGGAAAAAACAATAAATATATTAGTTAACAAATAAGGTATTTTCATCTAAAGTTAACTGCCATTAGGGTGCCTTGGTGGCTCAGTTGGTTAAGCATCCGACTTTGGCTCACGGCATGATCTCGCAGGTCATGTGTTCGAGCCCTGCATGGGGTTCTGTGCTAACAGCTCAGAGCCTGGATCCTGTTTCAGATTCTGTGTCTCCCTCTCTCTCTGCCTCTCCCCTGCTCGTGCTCTGTCTCTCTCTCTGTCTCAAAAATAAATAAACAAAAAAAAGTTTTTTTTAATAAATAAAGTTAATTGCCATTGGAAGAAAAACAAATACATGGTGTAATAGAGAGTGATTTGGGAAACTAATTTGGATTGAGGGTCAGGTAAGCCTTTCAGAGGAGGTGACAATTGCATTGAGACCTCAGCTAGACCTTCTCAAACTGTAATTTGCATATGAATCACACGGTCATTTTGTATCAGTACTGATTATGATTTAGTAGGTGAGGGGTTGTGTGTCAGCTTCCGCATTTCTTATAAGGTCCCAGCTGATCCCTATGATGCTGGTTTGTGGAACACTTGTAGGGAAGAAAGGCAAATGAGAAGACTCTAAAGAGAGCTCCAGAGAGAGAAAACAGTAATTGCATAGATGCTGAGGTGAGAAGAAGTTTGATGTTTGGGTTAGAGAAATACCATTTTATAGAGGCTAGGAGTGGTGAGTAAAGGATGAGGAATATGGAGTAAGTTCAAAGAAGTAGGCCAAATCACACAGGGCTTTCTAAGCCAGAAGGTTTCATTTTCTTTCAGGGTGGTGGAAGACATTGGAAGATGTCACGGGGACGAAGGGTAACATGGTCAGATTGAAGCTCTTGAAGATCAACCTGACAACTATGGGAATACTGAATTTTAGGGGAGCAAGAGTGGGAGGAGAAGAGATTTTAGGAAACCAGAGTGGTACTCCTTATGTGAGATGTCGGCGGCTTGGACCGGGACACCAGCAAAGGAGAGCGAGAGCCGTGGAAGCCTTGGATGGTGGTCTAGTAGCAGAAGGAGCAGGACAAAATGCATGGATGAGATATAGAGGAGGTAAGAAAGAGAAATTAAGGATGTCAATTTGGATTTACACTTTGATCAGTAAATAGCAGGTGACACCATGTCCTGAGATGTAAAACCAAAGCAAAAACCAAAAAACACAAAACTTATCTTTTTGGTAAATGGAAAAAGGAATATCATCCAGAATGACTCTGACTTCTAAAGCCTCTGTTTTTTTTTTTTAATTTTTAACATTTATTTATTTTTGAGAGAGAGAGAGTGAGCAGGGGAGGGGCAGAGAGAGAGGGAGACACAGAATCTGAAGCAGGCTTCAGGCTCCAAGCTGTCAGCCCAGAGCCTGGAGCGGGGCTTGAACTCACGAACCACGAGATCATGACCTGAGCCGAAGTCGGACGCTTGATCGGCTGAGCCACCCAGGTGCCCCTAAAGCCTCTGTTTGTATGTGTGCTGGTGCAAATTTCATTCAGAATCTGACATTAGAATCAAGGTAGAAAGGCAAATGCATCTGAGAATTCCTTGATTAATTAATTAAGTTAATTAATTAATTAGAAAGCCATGCAGGGGACTCTCTCTCACAAATCTACCCTCTCTCTCCCTCTCACAAAGGAAGAGAAGAAAGAGCATCAATGACAAATGGCCTTTGCAGAAGCAAACTTAGGGCCAGTTTCACTCCAGGAGAGAACAGTGCCTCTCTTCCCCATGGTTTCCAGCGCTCTACATGTTCATAGAAACTTCTCTAGTAACAAACTACAGAAATGATTCCTGGAAGTATAGTCTTGCGTCTGTGAGTTTAGAATCATTTGATAATGTATCATTAAAAAAGAGAGAGAGAAGCAGTGCTACCCTGATGAGTGATCGAAGTTCTCGGGCAAACTGTTTTGCATTATAATGTAGGTTAAAGACTTTTTGCCTGAGCCTGGAATTTTCCAATGGAAGTTGCTTTCTTAGAACGGGAATGGATGGAAAGTTAGGGTATTTCTAAAGACCCACCAGTAAAATAGCAGTGTTTTACCCTCAGAGATTTCTTCCTGTTGGATTCCCATGAATAATTTCTGTCATTGGAAAGAATATAAGAAAAAAATTACGTTTGAGCCTCTTGTGACACATTTTTCTGGTACCGTTAATATGCTCATATTTCCTGCTGGAAGAAAGGTTAAGATCTGAATCATTCAGATCTTTATTTTTTTCCTTTCAAAGTTATTTTTCCTTTCAAAGTTTCTTTGTCACTGTCAAGGTTAAGTGAAGTCACTACTGAAGGAAAGAGCAGAAGGAATTTGGAATCCTTTTCCACAAACCCCAGTGACCTACCCCATGAGAATCCCCGGTAGGTCTCAGGGTTTTTAGGATAAAATCATGGGAAAATGTTTTCTTCCTTTACTGTTAGGTTAATAGTGTTTGTGTCAATCTTTGTTCTAGAACAATTTCTCAAAGCAGGATAAAGGATCCCTGGGAATTTCTACCTGAATGATACAAAATTGCATTTTCACCACCCAATACTGCACATAGTGGATACTCAGGGGATGTTAATTGAATTACATTGAATTCTAAGAATCTTCTAGAAATCTTAGATCGGTTCCTTTCATCTTGCAGATAGCGAGCTGGAAGCCAAGGGGGACAAGTTGAGAGTCTGGCCCCTGGGCAAAAGGACACATGTGGATTAGGAATCTCACCATTTCCTTTGAAACTGAAGATGTCAGTTTCTTAAGGACACTTTATAGATCAAGGCCCTGAAGCCATAAACATTCCCTTTGCAATTATCTTGCTAATTCTACAGGCAAATTTCTAAGTTTTTTTCTTTACTGCTGTGCTGGATCAGCAAAGAGCCTCCCCACCCCCGCTCCATCTGGGGAGAGATTTGGGGATCAAAAAATTCTATCATAGGAAGTAAACAAACATTCTCAACTAACAGGGACCTTTGTAATGAGATGGATCCAGGAAGGAAATGAAAATGACTTTACCACAATGATGCCAAAGTTGTCATCGTAGGGCCAAGTGAAAAACATGCTACTGACTGAAAAATACTTTGCCTCTGTGTTAGTGGCCTGCATTCTCTTTGGCAGATGAGTAATACTGACCGCGGGAAGACATCTGTCCTTAGGTAATTCAGGGGGAAACTGGCCTCTGCTGGCAGCCTTCACTGCCTGAGAGGGAAAGACGCTGAATGTACACACTGAGTTTCACTGCAAGACCAGCCCACGTTCCTCCCACTTGAGAGCAAGCAGCAGGCTGGGCAGAGGAAATCTTCCATAACATCCAGCTGAAGCCCAAGGAATTAATTTTTTGCGCTTAAGAAGAGACAGCAACAACTTGGGACCGCTTCCTCTTGTGGGGAACGGGGCAGCCTTCTGTGGCTAAGGGATGGGATGTTACCTCGGAAGCCTAGAGACAGATGTGAGGAGGGTGACAGAGGCCTGAGGAGAGAGAGATAGAGAACAGCTGGAACATCCATTTGGTATTAGCTCCTGAAGGCTCGATGTGAGCGCTTGTCCCGCCTGCTCACCTTCACCTTTCCCCACAAGGTCACAGCGAGCAGGTTACTAAGACAGGATATCACGATCTGTGCTATTAGGAATGATTTTGCAATGCTTACCAGACTTTTTGGGTTACTCCTTCGTCAGTGTTCAGGGGTGTTTAGGCTCAGGAAATTCGGTGTGGTTGTATTTAAGAAACACAACAAACTTCCTGATCACTTGGTGTGCCTGGGTAGGCATGGGACTAAGAAGGACACAGGCCAGACTCTCTCCCATCACTAAGATAAAGAGGAATTTACAGGACAGCAGATGACCCCACCCCCCTCCCGAATTGTATGAGACAAGATGCCTACGTTGCCTTGACCCCCTCCTTCTAGTGCTAGCAAAGTCCATGCACATCATCACAGGACAGGAGGGGGGGGGCCCTGGAACACCTGGTTCATGTGACATTTAATTGTTATTGCAGGTGGTGGGCACATTCTGGCACTGAGTAATCCTTACACAAATGCTGATTAAATGCCTATAGATGGCAGAATCCAAGCTTAGTTCTGGGGAAATTAATTCTTTTTGGTCTCTGACCTTAAAGATCTCATAATCTACTGAGGAAGATAACCATGATGGGAAAATTTGTTTCACCTCAATTCGATGGAAGAGGAGACTGTGAACTGAGTCCAGTTAGTTCGCCTAAGAGATGGGAGGGACCTGAGCAGGTGCAGCAGCAAGAAGGATGAACTAGGAGAGGGAGGCGTACCCTGAGAGACATTCTGAAGGAGTTCCAAATGGCTATGGTAGGCAACTGGACCCAGTGGGAAAGGGGGCAGAGTGTGGGGGGCAGAAACTTGTGGGCTCCCGTTACATAATTCTGACCTCATGTACTTAGAGAAACTAAAGTCGAACTTTAAACATCAATATTGTCCAAGTCAAAGAAACAACTGAGACACTCCTCTGACCAGCTTCTGTCATTCATCGCTCCACATGATTCTACTTGATTGAATTGACAGGCGACGTGTTTTAAATTCAGGGGCTTTCGGTGTGAGTTCCAAGGCAACCCCAGATTGGGATTCCCTTTTGAGAAGTGTCAGAGCTGCTCCAGCCTATCAGTCCCTAGACTGTCATGACCAATGACTCAGCATCCCTGGGATAGGGGGCAGCTTCAAGTGTGGCCTCAGGGACTCGGTATTTATCCTGCATCATGAGCAAGTCTGTTGTTTTGCCCCGTTGGACAAGTATGTGTGTGTGTGTAGATTCTGGCAGTCTTAGAAAGGGTGGGGCCGAGGACTCACCTCAGGGAAGGGAAGGGAAGGGAAGGAAACAAAGAACATGGACAGAGTAACTTGTCCAACACTAACAGCAGATACAATGTTTTTCTCCTGCAAAAATGAAACAAACGTCAAGATGAGGAAGATACAAGTTGAGTAGAACAGTGAAGTATGGGCTCCAGAATCAGACTGGATTAATCCCCCTAACCCTGGGGCCCTGGGCTGGTTACCCAAGCTGTCTCAATTCTTAGCAAAAAACCTGGCACATAGTAAGTGCTTAGTAAATATTAGCTTCTACTATTCTAAGTCATTTGGAGCAGGAAAGGGAAATAAGAACTATTTTTCTAAACCTGAACAGGAAGCTAAGAAAACATAGCTCTCAAAGCAGCACTAGAATTTAACTCCAAAAGTACATGCAACAAAAGAAAAAATAGATAAATTGGATGTCACCAAAATTAACAACTCTGTGCTTCAAAGGACATCATCAACAAAGTAAAATGACACCCCCCACACAGTGGGAGATAGGTTTTGCAAACCATATATATAATAAGAGACTTATATCTAAAATATATAAAGAACTCCTACCATTCAGTCATAAAGATCACATAACTTAGTTTTTCAAAACAGGCAGCAGACCTGAACGGACATTTCTTTAAAGAGAATATGTCAGTGACAAATAAGCACATGGAGATGCTTGGTATCTTTAGCAATCAGAGAAATGCAAACTATAAGTACAAGGAGATACTACCTCACATATGCTAGGATAGCTATAACGAAAATGACAAGTACGGAGTGTTGGCAAGGAGGTGGAGAAATGGAAACACTGCCCACTGCTTGTAGAAATGTAAAATGGTATAGCCGCCTTGGAAAACAGTCTGGCAGTTCCTGACAAGGTTAAGCATAGAGTTACCATATGGCCCATATGAGTAGAGCAATTCTACTTCTAAGCATATACCCAAAAAAATGAAAATGGTGTGCACACAAAAACTTGCACATGGACATTCATAGCTCTATTATACATAATAGCCAAGAAACCCCATACTGGTGAATGGGTAAAGAAAATGTCGTCTATCCATACAGTGAAGTATCACTTGGCAATAAAAGAAATGGGGGCGCCTGGGTGGCTCAATTGGTAAGTGTCCAACTTCAGCTCAGGTCATGATCTCATAGTTCGTGAGTTCAAGCCCCACAGTGGGCTCTCTGCTGTCAGAGCAGAGCCCACTTTTAATCCTGTGTCCCCTTCTCCGCCCCCCCCCGCCCCTGTTCACTTGCACTCTCTCTCTCTCAAAAATAAATAAATATTAAAATAAGAAATAAAAATAAACTAAGGACTGGTATACACTGCAACATGGATGAGCCTTGAGAACATTATGCTTAGTGAAAGAAGCCAAACACAAAAAGACCATATTTTATATAATTCTATTTGTGTGAAATGTCCAGAATAGGTAAATCTATAGAGACAGAAAGTAGATGAATGGTTGCCAGTGGCTCTGGGTGTTTGAGGAGGAATGAAGGGTGAACGATAATGAATATGGAGTTTCTTTTGAGGAGGTGAAAATGTTCTAAAGTTGATTGTTATGATGGTTGCATAACTCTGTGAATATACCAAAATCCATTGATTTATACACTAAATAGGTGAATTGTATGATGTGAATTATATCCTCATAAAACTAAAAAAAAAAAAAAAACAGTACTAGAAGAAGGAGGTATTAGTATGTTAAGAGTATTCCTTGTCAGGAATGCCTGGCTGTCACAGTGGGTGGAGCATGCAACTTGATCTTTGGGTCATGAGTTCAAGCCCCACATTGGGTGTGGAGTCTACTTAAAGTAAAAATTAAAATATATACAAAAAAGGATATTCCTTATTATATTACACCATACAGACTGTGTGTAATAGGTGAATATCAAAAGACAAATTTCTAGTGGCTATGCAGAAGATTTCCATTCATGGTCCTCAATGTTCTACATTTTCATTAACGACCCAGAAATGACCACCTGTGCTGGATATCTTGTCCTTGTTCCTCCAGATACCTTCTCCACCGTCCACCCTGCTCTCTGCAGAGGCTGATTTGTGTGAACTAGGCCAGTGGGCTCCTGTGGCTTATGGTTGATCCAGCAAGAGATCAAACAGAAGGGAGGAGAAGGAGGAATTTGGGGACGTTAACCAGAACACTACAGATGTTTTCCAACAAGAAAATGTTTAATACAAAGTCCAGGGGAAGTTTTCATTATCGCCAACTCACTGTGAATCAAGAGTACATGAAATGCACACCCCCTAAATAAAATTCTTACTTTCTAAAGTCCCAGATAAGGGAATGTTTGCATTCTCTCCCTTTGTGGTCAGAGCACTCTTGGAAGTGCTGTGTTCAGCTCTAGGTGACACATGAAGAAACTGCTGCAGAATTTAAAGCCTCCATTGTTTTTATTTTTAATTGTCTGAAGTTTATTTATTTACTTTGAGGGAGAGAGGGGAGGGAGAGAGAGAAAGAGAGAGAGAGAGAGAGAGAGAGAGAGAGAGAATCCCAAGCAGGCTCCGCACTGTCAGTATGGACTCATGAACTGTGAGATCTTGACCTGAACTGAAATTAAGAGTTGGGTACCTAACTGACTGAGCCACCCAGGTGCCCCAGATTTTAATGCATCCATTTTATTTTCAGCCCATCTCTTGGGGTGCAGATGTGAGCGAATGGGTGCTATGAAATTAGATAATTTGATAGGTAGACATGAGGCTGTTTCTAAAATCACCTGGCCCCTCCAATTTTTTTTAAAGTCTATTTATTTATTTATTTATTTATTTAGAGAGAGGGAGAGGGAGAGAGAAAGGATCCCAAGCAGGCTCTACTGTATCAGTGCAGAGCCCGATGCAGGTCTCAAACCCACAAGCTGTGAGATCATGACCTGAGCTGAAAGCAAGAGTCGGACACTTAACTAACTGAGCCACCCAGGGGCCCCACACTTCTAATTTTTAAGAAATTTTTTTTAATGTTTATT
>CM053570.1:29063247-29159639 GCA_028646485.1 Cryptoprocta ferox | reverse complement strand
AAGAGAGGGAGACACAGAATTCGAAGCAGGCTCCAGGCTCTGAGCTGTCAGCACAGAGTACTACGTGGGGCTCGAACTCACAAACTATGAGATCATGACCTGAGCAGAAGTTGGATGCTTAACCAACTGAGCCATCCAGGCACCCCTAAGTAATTGTTTTTGAATGAAACTCTCACTTCCATTGAAGTAAATTCTTTCCCAGGAAGCTTCTGGAATTTTTATACAAATAGACTTAATAATTCACCCTGTAAACTTTAAACAAACCCAGACCACATTTTAGCCTCAAATCTAGCACATATGGAAGAACTGTCTAATCAATAAAATTGATCAGAGATAGTTTCTTATAAGCCTTGTTTCAAATGTATGGTGACATTCAAATAATGTTAGAATGTTTATGCTAGAAGTACCTTTGTTATCATGTAGTCCAAACCTCTACTGTTGTAGGGAGGGAGATTGAGGCCCAGAGAAGTTAAATGGCTTGTTCTCATCTGAGTTCTCTTGATTTTTTTTTTAACATTTATTTATTTTTGAGAGACAGAGTAGGAGCAGGGGAGGGGCAGAGAGAGAGGGAGACATAGAATCCGAAGCAGGCTCCAGGCGCTGAGCTGTCAGCACAGAGCCCAATGCGAAGCTCAAACCCATGAACCATGAGATCATGACCTGAGCTGAAGTTGGAGGCTTAACCAATGGTGCCATCTAGGTTCCCCTGAATTCTCCTGATTTTAACCCAGAATCTACTAACTGTGCTACATTGCCTTCCTGATGAAATCCTGATTCTAAAAGTTGATGAGTTTGGACCAATTTGGAGTGGACTTGGTCCTATTTTCTCAATGTTTATTCGGTATCACCTTGAAACTAAAAAAATATAGTATTTATAATGTTTTATTGCGAGGCTTTTCAAAACAAAAGTTTTCCTGATTTTTCATCTTATCTATTCATCACATCAATATTTATTGAGAATCGGTTACGTTAGACATGTCTAAAGGTAAGCACAGCAAACGGGAAAAAAGTCTTTGCCTTCACAGAACTTATATTGTAGTTTTTATGTTTTATATGTGGAGTGGACTTTGAGTGAATTGAAAGAATTCTTGCATTACTTCCTGTGGTAGCCAGCCTCCTAGATAGCCTCCAGTACTCCTTGCCTCCTGGTACCCACACCATGTATAATGCCCTCCCGTGTTATCCTATCCCGAATGTGTACTAGAACACTGGGGAAGTGACAGTATGTGACTTTGAGTTTCAGTCATACAAAACATTGCAGCCTCTGTCTTTGCCTCTCTTGGTTCACTTACACAGGGGAAAGGACCCCAAACAGTTCTGTGGAGAGGCCACGTGTAGGGAAGAATTGAGACCTCCTGTCAACAGTGAACATCCACTTCCCAGTCATATGAGTGATTCTTGGAAGATCACTTGGAAGTGGGTCTTCGGGGGTGCCTGCATGGCTCAGTCGGTTAAGTGGCCAACTTCAGCTCAGGTCATGATCTCTCAGTTTGTGGATTCGAGCCTCGCGTCGGGCTCTGTGCTGACAGCTCAGAGCCTGGAGCATGCTTCAGAGTCTGTGTCTCCTTCTCTCTCTGCCCTTCCCCTGCTTATGCTCTCTCCGTCTCTCAAAAATAAAGAAATTAAACAACAACAACAAAATTTAAGGAAGTGAGTCTTAGGCTGTGTCTTAGAAGCAGATCTATAGCCTCTGACAAGTCCCCAAATGCCTACAGCCCTGGCTGACATCTTAACTGCAACTTCACATCAGGCCTTGAACCAAAACTTCCAGCTATGCTGGAATTTATGACCCACAGATACTGTGGGAAATATGAATGTTTATTGTTCTTTTACCCCACTAAGTATTGGGCTAATTTGTTATGCAGCAGTAGATAACCAATATACCTCCTGAGTTTTAGGAAGGCTTCCTACAAAAGAAGGATCTGGAAAACACCTGCGTATTACAAAGTGGGAAGGAAGCATTATTTTCCTGCATTTCTGGATCACAAGAGAACCAACTCCTAGTGGGAAACACACATGCAAACACAGGCCATTTCAAATCCATGGCTTCTGATAACATATTCAATGCTTTTGATGCTGTCAGAAATTGGGATTTCCAAATGTGATTAGGCAGAATATAAAGGAGGTCCACATTTATGACATGGGAGAGAGGAAGATCTACTCGACTGCAATAAAGAAGACTACAGAAATTAATTTAGTGTTGATAAACCCAGCAGGGGCATGGCAACAAAAAATACTGCAAAAAGTGCAACAACTCAGCAAGATTATTTGCTAATAATTTATTTTCATCAAGAAAAGAAAAACATATCCTTGGTAACGTGCCAATTCTCAACAAGCTAATCCATGGCAAGTCTTTCTCTGGGAAAAGAGATAATTAAATCGTTCTGAAGTCTCTGCTCCCTGACTACAGTAGTCATTAAGGCTGCTCACAAATATTCTTGTTCCCTTTCCTTCCTGACATATGGTGCGTTGTACTTTCCCACCCACTCGAAGGTATGTGCCTTGCTTTGTCCAGTGAAATGTGAATGGAAGCTTTGAAAGTCAGGATGCTTCACTGTCTTATCTTTTTCTTGTCATGGCAACCAGCAATGTTCCTGCTAGTGGCTGCTTTGTCAGCCTGGGGCCCGGATGACAGTGGTATGGAACAGAGCCCCCGGCTGACCATGCTAGAAAGCAGGGTGAATCAGAAACAGATCTTCAGGGTGCCCTGCTGGCTCAGTCTGTAGAGCATGTGACTCTTGATCTCAAGGTCATGAGTTCAAGCCCCATGTTGGGGGTGGAGCCTACTCAAGAAAAAAGATATCTTCATATTTAAGTCACTGAAATGTTAGGGTCACTTGTAACCACAGCATAAGCTAACCTGTGCCAGCTGAAATGCTAATGAATAAGGGAAATTCACATTCATTGGTCTTGCATCTGCAGGTGCTGGCTCAGCAGCTCTCTACTGGTTAAGGAGAGCTGCTTAGAGTATGAGTCTTTCTGGGATCCAAGTACCTTCCATCCTATATCTCAGTATATTTTCACAATAAGCCAGGTATTATTAACCCTATTTTACATGTAAGGAGCCTGAGAAGTGATGTGGCTTGCCCCAACTCCCTGGCAAGCAGCAGGGCTGGGACAAGAAGCCAGGTTTTCTGAATCTAAAACCTAAGCAGAATCACTGAGGTGTGCTGGGGTGTACTGGGGCCTCCTATTACTGATTATGAACTAAAGTAATTTTAGCCTACTTGATAACTCAGCTGCGACCTCTTCCTGAATTAGTCACTTTTGCCTCCTCCTTCCTGTCTCTGCTTTTCTATTTTCTACATGAATCCTCATCATGTTCTCCCAGTTTGAGGTAATTGTCACCCTCCGCCTTAATGATGAGGAAATAAATACTTGGCACGCAGCCCCCCAAAGGTATACCAAACATTTTATATCCACATATGAACCCTGTAGCAAAAGTATTATCGACTTTATTTTAAAAACAGGAAACTGAAGCACAGGCAAGTTATGTAAATCATCTAAGGTCTTTTAGTTCATAATCATTGGTGGGTGGATTTCAAGCCTGTGTCCACCTGACTCTAGACCTCTTGCTCTTACCAATGTCTATTCCCACAGTGATATTCCCTGTATCTAAATCCTTATGGGAGAAAAAAAAAATCAAAGTTGGATAAAGACACCCTGCAGCCTCTTTGATTGGGCTTTTCTCTCAAGATATAGGCCTTTGGTCACCCAGAGTCTACAAAGATCAATGATCCAATCATCGTGAAAAAAACAGGGGCCTCCAATTTCCTCGGAGAAAAATTCAGGAATAAGATCAGCTGGAAAATGGTCATTTTTCAAAACTTGTTTTAAATGTTTATTTTGAGAGAGTGAGAGAGCCACACACAGTGTAAATGGGGAGGAGCAGAGAGAGAAGGAGACACAGTATCTGAAGCAACCTCCAGGCTCTGAGCTATCAGCACAGAGCCCGATGAGGGGCTTGAACTCATGAACCGAGAGACCATGACTTGAGCCAAAGTCAGATGCTTATCCAACTGAGCCAAGCAAGCACTCCTGGAAATGGTCATTTAATTTCCATTCTTTGATTTGCATATAGAAAGTGCCCAGTGTATATTTATGTATAAACTTGAATTCTCTAGGGGCTTCTCAAAGCCTGTGGTAGACAAACACGGTCTCCATAGCTTCTGGCTTCAAGGCAGGCATGGGTACTTGACTGGTCCTCTAGATAGGTCTTTTGGGCCTCTGTAGTTTCCTTTTTAACCTTTTTAACACTTCTTTGGACTGCCATGGACTAGGTAACCAACTTCTTGGCCCTTGGCTCCAGCTCTCCTCCTGTTTCATTGCTTCATAAATTAATTGCTCACGTCCCTCCAAGGAATGAAAAGACATAAGGTTCCTGGGTATTTGAGGCTAAGTATGTGAGCAGTTATTTACCCCATATCTTTTTCTTTTAATGTTTATTATTTTTGAAAAAGCGTGTGATTGAGCAGGGGAGGGGCAGAGAGAGAGGGGGACAAAGGATCTGAAGCAGGCTGTACTGTCAGCACAGAGCCTGATGCAGGGCTTGAACTCACAAACTGTGAGATCATGACCTAAGCTAAAGTCAGACGCTTAACCGACTGAGCTGTTCTTAACTTGTCCATGCCGTGAAAGGCTCTCCTTCTCCTGCCTTAGCTGTAGCAAGCGGAGATGCCAGAGGCTAGACTGGAAGATCTCCTGGTCAGCCTTCTAGTTCTAAGATCTATTCAAGCTAGATCAGTTTTAAGTTGAAGCCACATCTGTGTCGGTTTAACACTCACACTAGTCGCTCATTGAGTCAGTGTTTACTGAGGACCTTACTCAGTGCCTGGTCCTTCTTTAGAGGCTGGTGCCAGACCAGTGAGTGAGGCAGACAAGGTGCCTGGGAAGAAAGAGACAATAAACCAGTAGACAAGTGAACCTGGTAATTTCAGATTGTGCCCATTGCTGTGAATGAAATAAACAAGGTTATGTGATCGGGTATATGAAGGGATAAAATTTGTTACTTTAGATAGGTGGCTATGAAAAATTCTCTGATAAAGGAACTTCTGAGTTAAGACGTAAACAGTTAGGAGCCAGACTGGGAAAGGACATTCCAAGTAGAGGGAGTAGAAATTCTAAGGCTCTCAGACTGGAGTAAGTTTGGAATGTTTAAGAAATGGAATAAAGCTGGGATGATTACCATTCATTGAGTGGTTACTATGGCCCAGGCCTTGTGCTATGCACTTCCATATAGTATCTCATTTTAATTAATCACAGTAGCCCAAAGGGTAGCTGTTATCTCCAGTCTACAGGTAGATCCTTGGTTCTGTTGGTACTAGGGGTTCCCTCACCTCCATGATGGCACCCTAGAGAAGTGCATCTCAATTGGGGCGATTTGAAAATTCAAGACTGGGCTCTGCTAGCATTTAGTCGGCAGTGACCAGAGAGGAGAGACATGTTTCAATAAGTAAGACGTCCCACACAACAAAGAATTGTCCCTCATTACACATGATTCTCAAATATACCACCAGAGCAAGGCAATTTCTCAACTGGTAAAAGCACTAGGAACATCTTTTGTTCTAATATCTGGTCTTTGACCTTGGTTTCTCACACAGAACTCCCAAATTCCTTGGGATTTCTTACATGATAGGAGTGTCTTTTGTTCTAATGAGGTGACTCTTGGTGGGTTCCTGGATGGCTCTAGAAGATGGGGGCTGGTCACACATGATTAGAAGCTTAGAACTTTCAGCTAAATTTCTGGTCTTCTAGGAAGGGAAGAAGGCCTAGAGATTGAGTTAATGATTGATGATGCCTATGTAATGATGCCTCCATAAAAATTCCAGAAGTACAAGGTTTGGAGAGCTTCTAGGTGAACCCATGGAGCCGCTGTGTAGAGTGGTGTGCCATGGAGCACAGTGGCACTCCATTCCCCTTCCCACATGCATTACCCTGTGTATCTCTTCAGATGGCTGTTTATCGATATCGTTTATCATGTCCTTAATTATACAATAAGCTAGTAAACATAAGTAAGTGTTTCTCTGAGTTCTGTGAGTTGTTCTGGAAAATGATCTAATTCAAGGAGGGGTTCCTGGCGAACCTCTGATTTGCTGCCAACTCAGACAGAAGTATAGGTTATCTGGGGACCTACTGCTTGTGACTGGCATCTCAAGGTGGCGGGGAATGTTGTGGGACTGAGCCCTTAGTGTGAGGTCTGTCCTAACTTCAGTTAGTCAGAATTGAATTGAATTGCAGGATAACCAGGTGTCGTTTGGAGAATTGGTTGGTGTCGGAGAACCATTTAGGAATTCAATCACCAACTAAATGAAGGCAAGATCCTACTTATCACATTTGGAACTTTATCAAGAAATGTTCACCATTGCAGAAAATCACACTACCTACCGCAGTGCTGCTCATGGTATTTGATTATCTAGAATGATACAGCCCCATTAGCCTGCGTTTGTAACTGTCATGTGCAAATATGTAACACAAGAGATCTGATACTTCTTGCAATTGAATTAAAATTAAACCTTTCTAAGCATTAAAATCCAACTTTTTTGTTAGCAGAGAGGCATAAAATGCGTTCTTATTTCTTAATTTATTCATTATAAGTCAACTGACTACTTCATTGGGTATTCTAATGTAATGTCCCCCGAGCAAAGGCTTCTAATACATGTCAGTTTTAATTACTTTATTTCTTATATATGTTATAATAAAGAATTAGTGCTGAAAAGTCACTCCAGTCCTAGGTAAACAAGGTAGTGTTATTTTTTTCCCCCCTGAAATTATGTGTGGGTAGATTCTATTATCTAGGGATTTAATTCCATGATGGCAAAGGCAGTGTTACAAAATATGTGTTGTAAGAAAGGAGTGTCAGGTCTGGCGGGGTGGAGAACCATGCCCTGGAGAAAGCCCTGAGTCATGGCGGAGTTTAAGAACAGGATCTGTTTCCACAGGCTGTCCAGAATGGGGAACACGCAGGGCTGAGTCCAGCCCTTCCTGCACAGATAAGAGTTTCACCCCCACCGCTGGGCCAGTGTGTTGGGGTGGGGTGGTAAATCCCAGGGCATTTGACAGCTCTGTTCCTTGCACGGCAGCCTCCAGCACATGTGTCCAAATTAACGCACACAATTATGATTTTTATTTCTGGAAAATCGTAGAGCGGGAGGAGTTTGTTTTTTTTGGCTCTCTTACCTCTTTCTGACACTCCTGTTCTTGTGCTCTCTAGGTCCTCATGTTGAAAACTGTCCCCAGACTAGTAGCACGGTGGGCTCTGGCCTCAGAAAAACTTCGATTTCGATCCCTGCTCTGACCTTGTTGTTCTGTGTTTCAGCTTCCTCCACTGTCGAATGAGGATGATGGTAATGTATCTGCTGCACCGAGTTGATGTGAGGAATAAATAGAAGGACTAATGTCACCCATTCTTAGCATGGCCCATAGTAAATGTCTAATAAGTTGTATTTATTATTATCCCTTGGTCTACCTACCTCTGCCCTTCCCAGGAGCAACCTGTGAGCCAAATTACTGTTCTCATTCTTGCACTTCATCTCTCACCTGTGTCACTGATTGCACACAGTTAGAGAGCATTCCATATAACGAAGCAATTCATATTAAGGTGAAGGTTGCCTGCATTTTAAAGCTTATTTACCTCCACTGGAGGATCGTGTATGAGCTGTTTTTAGAATTGAGAGAGGAGTGGTAACAGATTTTCCAGTGCTCTCTGTTATGGGCTGAAGTGTGTCCTCCCCAAATTCATATACTGAAGCCCTAAAAATGGCACCTCCGAGTGGGACTGTTATTTGTAGGTAGGGTCTTTGACGTGGTGATTAAGGTTAAATGAGGTCACTGGGACAGACCCGAATCCCATGCGACTGGTGTCCTTATAAGAAGAAGAGGTTAGGAGGGCGCCTGGGTGGCTCAGTTGGTTGAGCGGCTGACTTCAGTCAGGTCATGATCTCGCAGTTTGAGGGTTTGATCCCTGCATCCAGTTCTGTGCTGACAGTTCGGAGCCTGGAGCCTGCTTCAGACTCTGTGTCTCCCTCTCTCTCCCTGCCCTCCCCCTGCTCACACACTCTCTCTCAAAAATAAATAAACTTTAAAAAAGTTAAAAAAAAAGAGGAGGTTAGGATACAGACATGCACAGAGAAAAGACCATGTGATGACACAGAGGGAAGACTTTTAGCCATCTACAAGCCAAGGAGAGAAGCCTCAAATGAAACCATTGCTGCTGACACCTTGATCTTAGACTTCTAGGCTCTAGAACTGTAAGGAATTAAATTTCTGTCTTTAAGCCACCCAGTCCGTGGTAGAGAGCCCTAGCAGACTGTCACACCCCCTTCCTCCTGCACAGATTAAAAGTCCTGGTTCCAAATCCCAGATAAGTTCCTTGAATTCCCTGTTTTCTTTTCTTTTCTTTTTTTTTCATCCTTATGGCAAACCCTGGAGATACAGTCTATGGTCACAATGGGGAGGAAAGGAATTAATATTTTTGAGTTCTACACGTGCAGGTATTTAATCATGATGATGACTTACTAGTGCTTATTATTACAGATTAGGAAACTGAGGGTCAGAGAGGGTGCATATTCACTCATTCGACAGGTATTTATGGAACATGTATACTCCTACCTATATACCAGGCAATATGAAAGAGGTTGGAGATACATCAGTGAATCAAACTGACTTACTCCTTGCTCTCAAAGGGCTAATAGGTTAGTGGGGAAACAGATTTTAAAGAAATAATGACATGGGGTGGCTGGCTGGCTCAGTTGGTAGAGCATACGACTCTTGATCTCAGGGTTATGAGTTCGAGCCCTCGGTTATGAGTTGGGGATAGAGTTTACTTAAAAAGATAATCACACAAATAACTATATCATTATAACTGTGATAACTTACAAAGAGCACAACACAGTAGGAGAGGCAGATCAGTTTAATTCCATTTAATAAAAATTTACTGAGCATCTATCATATGCCAGATGTTGTGCTAAGTGCTTGGGGAGTATGAGTGAACATGACAGATATGGACTCTATCCTCTTAGAACTTCCATGTCTAGTGGGAAAAGAAGACATCAAACAATCCTTACAAATGACAAAGAGAGAGAGAGAGAGAGAGAGAGAGATGTTAAGAGAGATGACTTCAAGGTTACCTGGGAGCATAGCAAAAGCATATCATTCAGTATAAGAAATCAAGGTAGGCTTTCTGGAGGAATTGCTCTTCTTACTGGAACGAAGAATCAGGTAGCAGTTAGCCAAGCATGTAAAACTTTCTCCAGTCAGACCATCTCTGGTTCAGATAGTACCTTTCTCCCCAGAGATTTTCTCAGAAGGCATCTTTTCTCTGCCTGATCAGACACCAGTTGTTCAGATAGAACATTGGGCAGTAATCAAGAGCTATTTCCACAGTCTTATCTAGAAAGGGACATTCACCTTTGGGGGTAAACCTAGGAGCTTCCCATCTCAGTGGGTGACTTTAGGGCACTTCCTTTCCTCTACTATTCCTTCTGTGGCAGACACTGGGGGTTGGCATCCTGAAAGCCTTTTCCCATTGCCCTCTGCTGTACAAGCCAGAAAATGAAAATATTTATTTACCCAGACTCCCTTGCTGCAATGTTTGGTCATGTGGGCCAGTTCTAGCAAATAAGCAGAAATTACTGGGTGAGCTTTTGGGAAGAACTTTTTAATTCCTTTTCCTTGTTTTTTTTTTTTAAGATTTTATTTTTAAGTAATCTATACTTCTTAAGTAATCTCCCCAACATGGGCTCATACAACCCCAAGATTAAGAGTCACATGAGCCAGCCAGGTGCCCTAAGGGAAAAATTTTTTTTTATAATTATTGTTTTTTTAATGTTCATTTTTGAGAGAGAGAGAGATAGAGCGTGAGTGGGGGAGGAGCAGAGAGAGCCAGAGACACAGAATCAGAAGCAGGCTCCAGGCTCTTAGCTATCAGCACAGAGCCCGATGCTGGGCTTGAACCCACAAGGCTGCGTGAGATTATGACCTGAGCTGAAGTCAGAGGCTTAACTGACTGAACCACCCAGGCCCCCCAGAGAAGGACTTTTTTTTAAAGGGACAGAGTCCCCTGAACTAGAAGTGGCAGTAGCCATCTTGTGACCAGAGGAGGAAGGACACTTGCTAAGGATGTTGAATTGTAAAGAAAGGCCCTGTTTATTACACCCTGATTTACCTGTTTGAGTGAGAGGCTACTGAATCATTCTTCAGTGTTTTATGTGGTTTTCCCCCCTGTTGTTCTTACTTGCTACGTAAACACACCCCTAACTGATTTACCCACTGCCCTATCTCCCTGGCAACAAAAAATAGGGCCTTGGACATTTCTACCTTAGCTTTGAAGGATTGTAGATATTTTCTATATTCTGCTCCATGTCAGGATGTACCTGGATGGGAAGTTCTAGGTACTACCACACATTCAAGCCAAATCACATTTGTTTAGACACCTGGATTCTGGATTACAGAGCCAGCTGCCTTCTGAAGTTCCCTGATTTAAACACCTGGGCACTTGTATTCAAGTGCTTCGTGTTAAAACAGGTAAAAGGTATTTAGGGAGTGGCTCCTCTCCAAAGTCTGAACACAATAAAAATGATGCACATTAACTTTGCAAAAAGTTATAGCTGAAGGAAAAATAGAAAAGGAAAAATTGAAGAGAGGAAAAAAAGGCAAGAGTATAGACTAGTTTTGGGCAGTAAATGAGATTATCTTCCCTTTTGTGAGATCTAGATGAGTGGAAATTTACCCTCCCAGAGAGAGTCTTTCCTTGAGGTAGAAAATTCCTCTGGACATCTCTCTTCATCTAAACGTTACATCTTTTAGTTATAGGGAAGTATTTACAAAACAGATTTTCTAAAGCATCACACTGCTCTGCAGTATAATTTCAAAAGCATTTTTCTTAATGAAAAAAACTCCTGCCCTTTTGTTTAAAAGAATCTTTCCCCTTGGAACACAGCCTCAGAATTGTAAATCAAAACTACATGTTTACCTTATTGTAGATTACTTTCTCTGATTCAGAAGTTTTGATCTCTGTAGAGCTAGTCTTCAAAGAACCAGACTAGCCACCTGGTCTCAGTGGTGTGGTCTGCGTGCTGTTGGCCTCACCAGTTGAACTGGGGAGACTGCAACGAACAGTGTGTATTGACTTGGCTAGATGGTTGCCTTGTGGGCAGAGGGAAAGGAGAGTAGCAGAAAATCTGGAAAGAAGACCATCCACCTCACATAGCAGGATTTGAGAGACCCATTTACCCCACTTCTCCTTTTGGATACCTGACGGGGGCTAGTGCTTTGGGCTAAGTCAGCAAAGAACACTGCAAGGTGGAAAGTGGAAAGTCTCCCTTGGTTTCAAGGAGCAGAGAAACATTGAGGCCACCTAGGAAAGAAGATTTATCACAGTTATAAAACTGGAACCAGAAAGCTGATCAGGAGTCAAGGCAGCACGATGGACTGACTTCTCCCTTTGTCTCTCCCATGGTATGCACGTTCTCCCTCTTGTGATCTCTCTGCCTTTCTTCTAAGATATGTCTGCCCCATTTTCCTCTGTTTATTAACGGGCCAATTCTTCAATCCAAATGCCAAAAAGAGCTAGTCCTAATGACTTGGGTTAATCACATTGTTCCTTTGGGTAGAGCTCTTTGCCCCAGGCATCTTCATGAGCCATTAGCCAGCTGATGGACAGGCTCCCTCAGGCCAGGACAGGCTCCCTCTAGTCCACTCAGTGGTGGACTAGATCACTGATGCACAGACATCAGCCTGACCTGACTTTCCTCATACAGGGGGCCACCGACAGGGCAGTTTATACTAGAGGCAAGTGTCAGATAACACAGTCCCTGGGACTTACATTTAGACCAACACCCAATGCCATCACCTGCCTACTTTGCGTGACTCAGATTTCCTTTCTGTAAATAGGGGATAATGATGAAACCTATATCACAGGATTGTGGTGAAACTTAAACAGAATAGTGTATAGGTAAATGGGCTTTGTAAATTGTTAAATATTATACTCATGGCATTGTTATCAGAGATAAGTGCAAGCCATTGTGACCCATTTTGGCTTCTCAGAAAGGTTAATGGTTCTTGTAGAAAGAGAACAGTGACAGGAAAAAGTGAGTGTTGGGCGGGGGTGCAGAAATCCCCTACTACTGTGAGTTAAAGGGTATCCAGAGTTAGCTAGCCACAGTCCTGGTCCTCAGGGTCTCACAAGGCTCTGGGTGCTTGGTATATGTGTGCTTGTGAGCAGGTGTGTGTGTGTGTGTGTGTGTGTTTGTAAAACAAGTGACAGAGAATAAAGAACCCTCTTCTATGTCTTCAGGGCCTCTCTTCTCCTTTACTGAAGTTCCCCCTCTCTTTAAAGAATATTTTGTTTCTTTTATTGTATTTTATTTTATTTATTTTTGAAACAGAAGAGCATGAGCAGGGGAGGGGTGGAGAGGGAGGAGGGGCAGAGGATCTGAAGCGGACTCCAACTCACCAACCAAGAGATCACGACCTAAGCCAAAGTTGGACACTCAATTGACTGAGCCACCCAGGTACCCCAAGATATTTTATTTTTAAGTCATCTCTACACCCAATGTGGGGCTCAAACCCACAATTGCAAAATCCAGAGTAACATGCTCCACTAACTGAGTTAGCCAGACACCCCCCCCCCCGCCCCAATGGTTCCCTTTTTGCCATTAACCTCTCCAAATTTCTTTAAAGACCAGGAGAAAAGCAAACAGGAAATTATCAGAGTTGAAAAGAGAGAGGTGACAGTGAATAGGCAGAAATCATATGATATCGAGTGTGAGTTCCCCAGAAGGACTGGGACGTTCAGCCCACAGAACTACACTGTGGGGGAATTCTGGCTCATAACTAAACATCCTGTAGATGCCAGTAAGTATCAAGCCCTTTGTATGAAAAGTGGCCCTGACCTTGGGCAGAGCAGCATCTTGGCACCCCCGGAACTCCCTGACTCACTGCTGAGGTAGCTGAATGAGGGTGTGGTACTGCCAAGTGCTGTGGCCTTGCTGCTGAGCTCACTGGGACCCTCCTTAAAGCCCAGGAGAAAAGGTGGGGAGAATGGCCTGCTGAGGTCCTTCTTCAGCAGGCCTCCTGTCCTGGATGGGAAGCCTGCACCCTGCTCGAGTAGGCTCAGCCGGCTCACTTTCGAGTTGTCATGTAAAAACGTCCTGAGATGTATAGGAAACATTCAAAATTCATTCATAGAAATGAAGCTCTCCAAACACACTGTAAGCTGGAATGTCTTGGTCCAGCAGACTATCTACTGAGTTCTGCTGGCTGAGGTGGGCCTGCGCAGGGCCTCGTGGGGCAGGAAGATTAATTAGGGGACCAGGAAAAGTAGAAGCAAAGTTTTGATACGTTCCTTGGAGAAGCACACAGGAAGGGCAAACAAGGGGAGATAGGGAAGTAAGAAAGAGATGAATCATTCTCCTCTATATTTGGCTAATTCCCTCATCGGCATTGGTGGCTTTGACTGCTGAATCGAAGTCCTGGGGTCCTTGTTTTCTTCTCCCAGGGCTTTTCGTTCTCTGTTAATTAGGACATTGGAGAAATTGTCATGATAATTATAGTGTCTAGACTTGGGGAACTACGGGAAGCAGTACGTGAATATTTAATTGCAGAGTTGAGAAGACACATGTAGACTATGGTATTTTGAAAGTCTCTTCTGAGAACAATGCTGCTCTGATCTGTATTTCTTGGGATTGCTCTGACATTGCTGGTTATATAAGGGGACTCTTGGATGCTTCGTCTGAGCATTTAGGGTTATCAAAATTTTCATTTTCTCAAGAAGATTCCAAGGATCTGCAGAAAAAGCTGTTCTGTGGTGCTCTGATCTTTATCAGTTTTACCCTCAGAGAGTGTCATCATGAGGTGTGGTACAGGCCAATGTTCTCAGTTTGCTGCCCAGACCAGAAGACATTGACTGATTCTCTTGGAGAGACAGGTCAAGTGATTAGGATGGAAACCTTCCACCTTGCCAAGTTTGATCATCATATTTTCCCTTCCACAAATTCAGTGACACACTTTATTCAGCCCGTCAGTGGAAGAATGGAGCTGCATCTTTTCCTTCGCGACATAACAGTCAATCCATGCTTACTGGTATCTAGTTAACTAGAAATCCCCATTATTCAGCATTTCCCTGCTTGGGAAGGACAAAAAGATTGGGTTCATGATGCCTGGAGCGTTCCTGGAAGGTTCCAACAGCCTTTTACTTTTCCGTTTGGAAATATCACTACCAGTTCTGCCGATTATGCACGTAAAATTGGCTTATTGTAAAGAATCAACGTTGAAAAATGGGAAAGTGAAAAATCTCTTTGTAAATGTCTCTCCCTGTGGATAACCCTCCAGGTAATTATTCCATAAACTAGTATAGATCCCTTGGAAATGTTCAGTGTATATAAATAGATACACATATATATAGAATATATTTGTGCAATTGAGATGATACTACGCATAGTGTTATGTGACCTCGCTTTCTACTCTACAGGTCATAAACATCTATATCAGACATATAGAACTACTTCAATCTTTTTAATGGTTGCACAGTATTTAGTAGTACAGATTCATCATAATTGATTTTACTATGTACCTGTTAATGAATGCTTAGATTGCTTCCTTTTCTTTGCTAGTAAAACTAATTCTGCAAGGACATTTTAGCAGTTCTCTGACTATTGTTTAAAGATAAATTGCATTATTAAAAAAGATAAACTGTATTATTCCTTTTAAAAATTAACTTATTTGAAATATAGTTTAAACAAGTCAACCGAACTCATTAAAAGTGTATATAGTTCCATGAGTGCTGACAAAAGTAACCACCCATGTAACTGATAACCACAGTTAAGGTCTATGTTTCCCTCACCTCAACAATTTCCTAGTGCCCATTTACAGTCACCCCCTCCTGGCCCCAGGCAACTGTTGTTCTTTTCTGTCACTATAGATTAGTTTACATTTTCTATAATTTCACCAAAGTGGAATTATATGGTATGTGCTTTTTTGAGTCGGGCTTCTTTCACTTAAAACATTCCACACAGTGTTTTTGGAATTCGTCCACATAATCGCCTGCATCAATAGTTCATTTCTTTGTATTTTTGAGTACTATTCCATTGTATGGGTATGCCGTACTTTGTTTATCCATTCAATTGCTGATGGAAATGTGGACTGTTTCCACTTTGTGGCTATTATGAATAAAGTTCCTATGAAAATTTGTGGAGAAGTCATTATGTAGACATATGTTTTTGTTTCTATTGCGTGTGAACTTTATAAGAAACTGCCAAACTGTTTTAAAGGAGTTGTTTACATTCCTGCCAGCAGCGTGGCAAAGTTCCAGCTACTGTATATTTTCTCAATATTTGACTTGTTAGTCTTTCTCATTAGAGCCATTGTATTGGCTACACAATAGTACATCATCTTCATCAATTTAATTTGTATTTTTCTGGTGAAAAAGAGTATTTAGCCTCTTTTCATAAGATTTCGGCCATTTGTGTATCTTTATGAGTCACCTGTTGAAATATGTTGCCCATTTACAAAAATTAGGTTATTTTCTTATTACTTATTACTTTTTATTTATTCTAGAAATAACTCCTTTGTCAGATGTGTGCATTGCAAGTGTTTTCTCCCAATCTGTGGCTTGCCTTTTTCTTTTCTTAATAGTATTTTCCAAAGAGCAAAATATTTAAATTTTAATAAAGTCCATGAATTATTTTTTTGAAACGTAAAAAAATAGAAGAGATTAAATAGTGGTTAGTGTAGTTTTTGTCCTGAGTGCGTACAATTTCCTTGGAAATTGTCAACTGTGTGTTAATTAGAGTATTGGATTAATCAAAACACACCTTTTTCTTATTGCCTTGGGTAACAGAATTTGCTATATATATGTGTGCCTTCACGCAGTGACTCTGAAATTTATATGTCATCTTAAGTTTCTTTCCCTCTTTAAAGTAGCTTAATTGGGCAATGTAGAGAAAAAGGAATACAGCAGATCTCTGCTGACAATTTATACCAGAATACTTTTTCCCTAAACGAGTAATCTATAAAAGTCTGTCAAGAGTAATACTAAAAGCAAATATCAAGTGCTTACTATGTGTCAGGCACTGTGCTAAATGGGTCCTTTGATTTAATTCTTACAACGATGACTCTATGAATTGGTCGCCATTGTTATTTCTGCTTTATAAAGAAACTTTTCAAGTCCACTGAACTGAATGCAGAGCTAGGATCAAACCCCAGCTCTATATGTGCCTATATGCTTCAACTGCCACCCACACTTTACTCATTCTGTGAGTTTTCTCTGGTGCATTAAAAGATATGTATTAGATGTCAATCATACAATTAACTTAGCAATGTAACTAAATTGTTGCACCCTAAGATTATTTGGTACCCAAGCTGTATTCTGATTTCTCAACATGTCTCCCCATATTTCTCAACACCGATATTTAGCTTGTATCAATAGCATGTTTCATACTATTAATAGGCCTATAATAACCAGCTATTATATCTCAACCATATATTTTTATTTTCAAATAGCTTTTATATGGCTGTCTCATCATCCTTAAATAGGCATTTGTTGGTTTTGAGGGCGAACCTTTTTGAGATTTTTGAATGTTTAATTTCAGCCCCACAACAAATTTTTTCAATGTAGAGACTTCACTTTTAAACTCACACTTGCAGGGGCGCCTGGGTGGCTCAGTCAGCTAACCATCTGACTTCGGCTCAGGTCATGGTCTCTCGGTTGGTGAGTTTGAGTCCTGCATCGGGCTCTGTGCTGACAGTTCAGAGCCTGAGGCCTGCTTCAGATTCTATGTCTCTCTCTCTCTCTCTGCCCCCCAAATAGATAAACATGAACAAAATTAAACTCATAGTAGCCAATATTCTTAAGTAAAAAATTAGAAGATCCTAGTATGGAAACTTGTAACTCTCTGGCAAGGTATAGCTCAAAAGACATGAATCTGGAAGGCTATGAGAAGTTGCTAAGAGAGACAAAGGTGGTCCCTCATAAATAAGAAAAGTTGCTGAGTCACAACTCTCCTTCTTCAATTCCAGAAAAATTAATGAGAATTAGTGGAGGCATGCAGAGGTGAGGTCTCCATGCATCACAGAGCTGACATCTAGGAAGCCGTGGTGAATTTTCAACATGGGGTTCAGAGGGATTGTATTGCATATTAGCACATTCCCACCATGATTTTTGATGATTGAATATGGCTTAGTTATTAGGTTCTGAAGTTACATCCTCCACGGGTATTCTAATGGTTGTCCTGGGGGAAACTGTCTGAGTTACAGAGGACAATTGTAGGACATGTGGTAGGACCTCTTCCTTGTTACTTTGTGCTTTAGAAATTAAATAAAGTCAAGAGTACTGTGAACATCGTTCTTTCTCATCTTCAGTTTCCTGAAGCAAACAAAACAAAACAATAAAGAAATTAAACGGTATGGGAAAAAATGCCTTTATATTAATTACTGAACTAAACATCATAAAATTATCACCTTTCTTCCCTTAATAATTTGTATCAGTGGAAATATTTAGGTCATAAAACAACTTTTGGGAGAATGGTGTACTATGTACGTAGGACATTGCTACCTTCTGTAAGAGCATCATTAATTTCTAGGGCCAGAACACATATTTTGTCAAAACAACTAGACCCAAACCATGCCATCTGTATTCTACCTCTCCCAGGCAGATTTGGAGTAAGATGGAGAGGGAAGGGTGAAGGGTGGGTCCCCAGAGTTAGTAACTTTGTCCACTGATCCCAGCCAGGGCAAGTAGGTCCCTGGAAAAAAATGAGACAGACCCCTTCTCAGCTAGAGCCCTCATATCCTCCTACTCCATCCTGCCCTTCTCTCCAGTCCTCTTTTTAGAGTTCCTGAAAGGATGTGGTTGGAGGGGAGGAAATTGTAGAGAAGCGAGTGGAAAACAGCTATTCAAGACTCAGCATGAGGTGGGTGTCAGAAAGCTCCTTGGGTTAACCTTACTCATTTTCTAGTCTTATTGCTTCCACTTGTTAGTTAAGTGGCCTTGGAGAAGTACCCCCTTGTCCTCATCTGAAAAGTCAAAGGTTTGGATTAGAGCTAGATGATCTTCAAATGCCTTTTAAGACTTGGCGGTTAAGACTCTCTTCTGTAATTCTTTGGGACTGCTTATTGCTTCAGCCAAGACAATGAGAAGCAGCATACACTTTTTATAGGGGTCTGTGTAAAAAGATCCAGACACCGTCCTTAAAAAACTTATTTATTTTTGAGAGAGAGCTCATAGGGGAGGGGCAGAGAGAGAGGGAGACAGAGAATCTGAAGCAGGCTCCACGTTAACATCAGAGAGCCCAATGTGGGGCTTGAACTCACAAACTGTGAGATCATGACCTGACCTGAAGGTGGACACTCAATCCTCTGAACCACCCAGGTGTCCCCAGGCACCTTCTTTTTAAAACACCTCATTTTCTGAGGCACTTGGGTGGCTCAGTTGGTTAAGCGATGGACTTTGGCTCAGGTCACAATCTTGTGGTTTGCATATTTGAGCCCCATATCAGGCTCTCTGCTGTCAACACGGAGCCTGCTTCAGATCCTCTGTTCCTCTCTTCTCTCTTCTCTGCCCCTCCCCTACTTGTTCTCTTTCTCTCCTCTATCTCTCTCTCTCAAAAATAAATAAACATTAAAAAAATAAAAGAAAACAACTCGTTTTCCTATACTCATGTGTTTCTTTGAAAACAAGTATGAGGACTGATTGGTTAGAATAATGTGCTTCTAGAAATATCTTGTAATAGGAAGGCCACTGATTGATCAAATGCACTACTTGTTTCTCCTTAAGGACTATATATTGGCTAGAGTACTACTCCATATATCTTCCTTCCTTCCTTCCTTCCTCCCTCCCTCCCTCCCTCCCTTCCTTCCTTCCTTTTCTTCTTTCTTTCTTTCTTTCTTTCTGTCTGTCTTTCTTTCTGTCTTTCTTTCTTTCTCTTTCTTCTCTTTCTCTTCCTCCCTTCCTCCCTCCATCCCTTCCTTCTCTCTCTCTTTCTTTCTTTTTTTATTAGCAGGCTTTAATTCACTTCATTTTTCTTGTATAAAACCATGTGGTGGCCACAGCTGGAGCCTGGGTCCTCTCCACGAGACTCTGGAGTGGACCTTTATAAGATGGTCAGTAAATACTGATAGGGAGACTTGGTGGACACAGTCCTTTCCGGAGGTCAAAGGTGAGCTAGCTGTAGGTCTTGAAAATGGCGTCAAAAGTGGCCTTGGCGAAGTTGCCTTGGGTGACAGTGCAGCCAGGGTGTAGCAGTCGTCAGTACTGGCCATCATCAGTAGCTTCTTGGGCATAGAGGCTGAGACAATGCTAGTGCCTCTCGGGGCAGGGATAAGGACACCAGCACAGAGCCACAGTGGCCGGCCAGCTTGCATGGGACACTGTAGGGCTTGCTGTTTTTTCCTCCCAGTAGCCTTGCTACACGGGGATGATGGAAAGCTTGGCCAAGATGACGACTCCATGGATGGTAGGAGCTCCTCTTTGGAGCACTTAACACCCATAACGACATCTCCATTGTAACCTCTGATGGCAACAAATGCCTTGAACCTGATCCCCCGGCCAGCATGGATCTGCTCTTGCATAGGCATAGTCTTCAAGACCTCATCCTTGAGGGATGCCCCCAGGATAAAGTCAATGATCTCAGATTCCTTGAATGGACAAGGAGAGAGACAGAACTCTTCTGGTGACTTGATCTTCATGTCCTTGATCAGGTAGGCCCATCTTGGTGACCAGGTTCCACTCCTTGTCTTTGGCCTGGCCTTGACCAAGGTGACAGATGCAGCTGCCCAAGCCTCTGTGGAAGCCACCGCAGCCAGGGCCCCAGGTTCTCCCCCCCCCCCCCACCAGGACCCTTTCACAGCACCGGTGACATCTGCCATTTGGTGTTTTCTCAGAGAAGAAGCTACTTTCCTTTCTTTGAGCCAGATCTTAGCTGGCTCACTCTGCATCAGGACTGAGTATGAAACCATACAGAAGGCAAAGTAAACTTCATTTTCAAGACAGGAGCATGAGCCTATGTGCACTTAACCTCCTTGCTAAGACTCCACTGGAATAAAAGTAAACAAACATAGGGAAAAAGTGTGTGAGGGGAAAGGGTGGAAGCCAATGGAGTGGAGAAATCACAGACCACCCATGAAGTGGATTACATCCAGGCATGAATATAAGCAGTTAACAGAGTGCAGAGAAAAGGCAATCAATTTGAACTTGACACTAGAAATGGCCTCATTTGAGAGACCCAGGGGTTATAACACTGGGTTCATGGAACATGTCATCCTAGCATATTGATATTTGAACAAACTCTATATCGATAATAAAGTATATGTGGCATATTGGCTTGTTTCCATTATTTTATATTTTAATAAACTTTATTTTTAAAAACAGTTTTCAATTTACAGAAAAATGTAAATACAGTAGAGAGATCCCCTATTATTAACATCTTATGTAAGTATTATCCATTTGCTATAATGAATGAATGAATATTGATACATCATTAACTAAGGTTCATACTTTATCAGATTTCTTTAGTTTTTCCCTAATGTCTTCTATTTCCATTACATATAGTCATCCTGTCTCCTTAGGCTCCTCTTGGCTGTACTAGTTTCTCAGACTTTCTCTGTTTTTGATGACTTCGATAGGTTTGAGGAGTACTGGTCTAGAATGTCCATCATTTGAGATGTGTCTAATGTTTTTCTTATGATTAGATTGGGGTTATGGGTTTTTCAGGAAAGACCACAGGTCAAGTGCCATTTTGTCACATCAAACCAAGGGCACATACTATCAACATGACTTATCGACTTAACACTCTTGTTGACCTTGATAACCTGGCTGAGGTTATGTTGACCAGGTTTTCTCTAATGTAAAGTTACCTTCTCTCTCATTCACACTGTACTCTTTAGAAGAAAGTATATAGTCTTTTTAACTTCCAAAGTCAACCTATAGACAAAGTAGAAGACTTTGTTATGGTTGCGGTGAAGAATGTAAATAGTAAGAATTTTGTTGGTGGTCCAAGGGGTGCTGATGGAAATGAAAGGGAAAGGAAAAGTGGAGCGATGGGGGCGGGGGGGCAATGCCTTCATTTTATAGAAAAGAAATCCACAGGTACTCTATTAAAAAGAAATAGAAATTTGAGTCCTTATTTGAAAACATAAAAGATTAGTTCTAACAGAGGAAATAAAAAACTGTCACTGCCATTAAATGTTAGGAAGAGAAGAGTAGTATGAGATACATGCTCATTTTCATACTGTGGAATCAACTGATACTGATGAAAGTCGGTAATCTAAGAAGAGAGACACAGAGTGCAGTGGAAGGAAATGCCAAATGATCTCACCTCAGATTGTACCAGGATTCTCGCACAGAGAGTCATGACACTGAGGCTTTTTAATTGCCAGGAAGCAACTTTATTCATGCCGACACTGCTCAGTTGGGTTCGTACCCGAAGAACGGACCACTGAAAGTCACGTGGCATAGTTTTTTATGTATTTTCTATTTCTTTGTCTCCCATATATGGTAACAGACACAAACATGTAGTTTGATTAAGTAGTCTCGGTTTACAAGGTCATGAGGGATGTTGTCACGTAGGCGCAGATCCAGGTTACCTTGAAGTTTTCTCTCCCTTTTTTTTTTTCTCTCTCTCTCCTTAGGGAGGAGACCCTACCACAGGATGAAACCAGAGTTTTTCGGAAAAGTCTGTAGAGGGGACCAGAGCTAAGCAAGGAGAAGAGGAAAGACTGTTACTTTTCACTGCAAGTCCTTTTATCTATTTCATTTATTACCATTTGCACAAATCTTTTGCTTTAACGAAGATGATGTGAAGGGCGGTGCTAAGACTCATACTAGACCACCTAATATGACCCCTTTTGTGTAGAGCCTGCCTTCAGTGATCCAATCCAACCAGCCATTCACACAAACCACACTACCATGCAGTGTTTTGCTGAGGTGGAAACTCACTTCTGAGAAAGTAAAGAGGTAATCTTCTTAGGTCTTTGATTTACAGGAAAGACATTTAAGAAGAAACTCCTTTTGTTTCCCTTGAAATAAGGATTAGGGAGATTTTATTTATTTATCTATTTATCTTCATTTATTATTATTTTTTTAGGATTAGGAAGACTTTAGTTGCAAAGGGGAAATGGGCTGAAAGATGCATCAACTGTCTCTCCTTGTAAAGTATTGGCAGTCAGTGGAAATCCTCTGTGTGTTTCCTGTGTTTAGCATTTATACAACATGTTTCAGTTTAAAAGCCCCTAACTGTCATTAGTTAATTACCTCCCAAGGGCTGCAGGATGGTTACAGGGAATACTGGAACCAAGCCAGCTTTCAGAGCTATAAGATATACAAGTATCTATACCAGCCCCAGTTCAGGGTGTAGTTGTTACACCGTTTCCCACACATGGATCGATTGGTTAGTGTGTGGTTATTCAATCTCTAAAGTTCCTTTTTTAGACTTGACATTTTCTCAATAAGTACAAGTTACTGAAACAGAAGAGAACTTATACCAATACCTTGTCTTGCAAATGTCTTGAAAATCAGCGCCGATAACAGTTTTCGGTTTATCATTAAATAAGAATCTCCAAAGTGAAGCCTAAATACTGGCACTTATAAAAGTGCCTGAATGATTCTAGAGTAGAGCCAGACTTGAGAACCACTGACTTAAATGACCAATAGAGAGAGGCTCCTTCCTCCTTCCTCTGTGCCCAACAATATCTACAAAGAGAGTGAAAACATTTGGCTAAGGAGAACTACTTGTTAATACATGTTACATCCTGTTTTGTATCAAATATATATATATATAGATTACATTATAAAAGGGCTAAAGAAATATGGAGAATATAGAAGACTAAGTATGCATGCCTGTGAGTACATAAAAAGTCATCACATAAAAAAATCACTGTTCATGTTTTACAACTTTCCTTTCCATTTTATCTTTATGCTTTTTTATATTTATGCTTTATGCTTTAAAAATATTATTGGTATTACTATTATCAGATTCCATATACAATTTTGTATCTTGTTTTTCAAATGTACCATTATAATAAGTGTTTTTCCATTGTTCCATGCTTTAAAAGATCATCTCTAAAAATAAAATCTACTGAAATGAGGCAAACAGGGAAATTTATATTCACAATTGAACAAAAATAGAAATTCAGGTACTTTTAGTGCACAGGCCCATAGGAATATTTTCTACTCTGTGTCCTTTCAGAATACCTTAGATGCGCAGGAGCTAGATAGACACATGCTCCATTTCTGTAACCAAACCTTGACTCTATTTGGTGTATGGTGCCCTCTACTGGGTCTTGTAGGACTGTGCCCTTTTTCTGCTTGTAAACTCTGTGTTGGGTTAGGACTCTAAAGAAGGGGGTTAGATTGTATGTGTACGTTTGAATTTTGTATGCTTGTATTTATATTTAAATTTGTTTCCCTAATGCAGAATTGGCTATTTAGAGACATGAGCTGACTGTGGGTCTGTTTCATTCTTAGTCATTCAACAGACACTTTAGAGTCTACCATGTGCCAGGTATGGTTCTAGAGGGCTGGAGACACAAAGATGAGATCTCCACTGTCAAGTGACTCATTATCTAGTGGCAGAGACCCAGCCAGGTGGGATAACCTACTTTCCAAGTTCTGGAGAGTCCCACAGGAGAACTTGACCCCTTGTAGATCCTGTCCTTCTCTCTCTAGGAAAATCATCCTCTTCAATGAAGTGTGTAGCTTTAGGAGAGACACATGTGGCAGAGCCAGGAAGAAAGGGGACACCTTTCCAGCAGGGCAGATCTACCAAATCAATTCTGGCAATCAGCGGGGTTGACAGATGTCACAGACAGCTTGCTCTCAATTTACTTAGAAAATTAAAATTTACGATGGACTAAACACATTAGGAAAATGAAATGAGTGGCAATAATTCAGAGGTTTAATTGAGCCCCTAATAGGGAATAAACCTCATTTTCTAGAAATGCATACGTTACATAATTTTACCTAAGGAAAGCACGTTTGCATTTGGAATTTCACCTTGTTTTTTGGGGAGGGAAATGCATATGAAACTCGTTGAGTTTTTCTGATCTGAGGAAGGCCTAAAGCACAGGATGAAGTAGGGAATCTCCAAAGCATTCATGATCACTTCTATTGCTACATATTCTCTTTGACTGCATTATGTACAATTACGCAAGATGATCTATAGATTGGCAAAATCTCCCCCCGCCTTTTTTTTTTTTTTTTTTGAACCTGAGGACTTTGATGATGCTATTCGGTCTACAAGGTTGGCTCCATACAGCTATAGACCATTATTGTATACTAATTGTCATGAATATGGAACCTGTAATTTCTTGTTGTGCGGCCTTGGACAAGTAACTTAACTTTCTCTGTAATCTTCCTCATTTGGAAGGGATATAACCTTTCTTCTTGTGAGGATACAAATAAGGCATATAAAGAGTCCATCAAAATCCCTGGCACACAAGAGCTGCTCAGCAGAGCACAGTAGCCACTTCAGAATGATAGAGAGGTACAGGTGGGCTCTGGAGCCAGGCTGCTCGGGTCTGAATCTTGGCTCTACTCTTTTCTTTTTTTTTTTATCAGTGTGACCTTGGGCAAGTAACTTTACCTTTCTGGGTCTCAGTTTCCTTATCAGTCAATTGGGGACAATTGAACCTACATCATAGGATTCTTTTTTTTTTAATTTTTGAAATGTTTATTTATTTATTTTTAAGGGAGAGAGAGAGAGAGAGAGAGAGAGAGAGAGAGAGAATATGTGTGTGCACACAAGCGGGGAGGGGCAGGGAGAGAGGGAGACACAGAATCAGAAGGAGGCTCCAGGTTCCAAGCTGTCAGCACAGAGTCTGACGCAGGGCTCAAACCCACGAACCTCAAGATCATGACCTGAGCCAAAATCAGATACTCAACCAACTGAACCACTTAGGAGTCCCTACATCATAGGACTCTTAAGTAGATAAAAGGAGTTAATGCATGTAAAGTGCTTTGGAACATTTATCAATATATAGGGCTTAATAAAAGCTAATTATTATTTTAATTGCTATTCCTTTTAACTTTTAGAGACACCTGCATCTTTTTCAAGTTGCATATTAAAACTGGAGAGAGACATCTTCTCATATGTATAAAACACATCCATTCAGTGCTGTTAACACCAGCTGTTTTCAGCAGATTTCTATTGTTGGTTCTGTAAGCAGCTCTCCTTTGATAAGTCCTCAGAACTCTCAGCAGGCATTACTTTGTTTATGTTAAGTTTGGCTGCTCTGCCTTAAGACAGTCATTTTTAGTTCTTGACCTCCCTCTCTAAGTGTTTATGAATTCCCTAAAGAACATGGAGAGGAAGAATTATTTGGAGCAAACTACGAAGGCATTGTGAAATCAGAACTCCCCTTTGTAACCCTACTGTCACTTATTCTCCAAAATAATCGTAGGATGCTGTGGTTTTGTGCAGTGGAAGCTCTGGGCACTCACTTTCAGTCAGATTCAGTCTTTTCTTCAGTAGTGATTTTGCTCCTATACAGTGCCAATGTGCTACCTAGAGGTCATAGAAAAGGGGTACAGAGATGGGTCTCCATTCCCAAAGGGTATGAACAAAGCTAGACAAGGAATACAACTATTACGAACTCACTACAACAAGAATCCAACTGTGCTAATCACTATTAAGGCGACACAGAGGCAAGGGGATTCTGACTAAGAGCTTAGGGAGAGGTTTCAAAGGAGGCAACACGAATATCGAACCTTGAAGAATGGCAGAGGAGGAAAGGAAACACAATAGAAGCAGAGAGAACAGGGTGAGCAAAGGCTTGTGAAAATACATGGCTTGTTTGGGGAACAGCAGATGGTCCTGTGTTGTTGGAGCAGAAGGTATGTAGGTGGAGGGTCAGGGGATGAGGAACAGAGGTCCCTGAGTCCTCAGGGAGTCCACACACCTCGCTCTTCTCAGGTTCTGGGGAGGGCGATGGTGGGGCTTCTTTAACAGCTCCCTCAGGATCAGGTTTAGGTGTAGCGCCCCCCCCCCCCCTTTCCTCTTTCTCCCTGCAGGCTTCTCTTGGCCTCAATTCATACATCCTTTTACCCTCTGCACTTAATAAAACATATTCTCTTCTGCTTTCCCAATAGGCTTTGCTGCTCTGGCATTTACTAACCTGCCACCTATTGTGAAATACATGGAGGATGAAATAGTCTAAGACTTTGAACAACACCTTGGCCCCTCAGGGTAAAAATCTAAGCCTAAACAAGTGGGAACAGGCCTGGTTGCTGGGCTAGTTTCTGAGGGACTGGAAAGAGATGACAGTGAAGGAAGAAAATGATGTTTGGCACATAGTTGGTGCTCAATCAATATTTGTTCAGTAAAGGAATTAAGGGATGACTTGATGGACTCTCGGGTATTGCAAGGCATCTCCGGTATTGTGGGGTATCTAGGTATGGCCACCTGCCTCTGCCTTGGGAGAGAGGAAGGAAGGGGAGAAGATATCTGTGTATTCTGGCTCTCCGTTCATTTGTGCTGAGGCCAGTTTTCTTCTCGACTTAGGAGTTCCATGACTGGTAGTTTACTCTTTCAGGAGAGAAAGAAGGCTGAGTGTGTGTGTGTGCGCGCGCGCACGCACAGAGACACATGCATATAACACACAAATACAAATAATGACCCAATACTTATTTCCTTACACTCATGCCAAGACCTGAATACCACGGGTTACAAACCATTCCTTTGCCATGATACCAAGAAAAATAAAAAGTTAAAAATGTCAAGCGAGAGCTCTGTCTGGCGTTTCGGATTCACTTTCATGGTCCTTACGGTCACTCGTCAGACCCCAGCTGCCAAAATGGTGAAGCAGATCGAGAGCGAGCATGCTTTTCAGGAAGCCTTGAACAGTGCAGGGGAGAAACTTGTAGTAGTTGACTTCTCAGCCATGTGGTGTGGGCCTTGCAAAACGATCAAGTCTTTCTTTCATTCCTTCTCTGAGAAGTATTCCAACATGGCGTTCCTTGAAGTAGAGGTGGATGAATGTCAGGATGTTGCTTTAGAGCGTGAAGTCAAATGCATTCCAACTTTCCAGTTTTTTAAAAAGGGACAAAGGAATTTTCTGGAGCTAATAAGGAAAAACTTGAAGCTACCATTAATGAATTAATCGAATTATGTTTTCTGACAATATAACCAGCCATTGGCTGTTGAAAACTTATAAATTTTTTTTATTTGCAGAAAGGAAAGATCAAGTATGAAGACTGTCTACCCCTTTGCCATCTGATTATATAAGTGACAATAAAATATTAAGTCTACCCTTTAAAAAAAGTCAAGAGAGCTCAGTTTTACTTAGTAAATATATGTGCTCAGAACTAGGATACAAAGAAGACTTAGTTCTAATCTCAAAGGCTTTAGAATGTGAGTAGACATAAAGCCAAACAGAGTATTTACTGCAAGGGAGACAGTGCTGTAACAGAGGTTAGCTCAGGGCCTTGCTACTCCACGTATGGTTTGAGCATCAGCAGCAGTGTCTCTTGGAAACCTGTGAGGAATGCAGACTCTGGCTCCAACCCAGACTGAGTGTGAATGTGAGTTTTAATGAGTTTGCTAGGTGAATCATATGCGCGTTAATATTTGAGAAGTACTGGCCTAGGGTGCAGGGATGGGATGTGGGAGTGTTTCCTAGAGGAAGTAAATCCTGAGCTATGTCTTGAGAATGGTTACCTGGGTGGTATCAGAAGCAGAGAGAAAAGCATAAGTAAAAGTTGAGTGGCATGAAAAAGCATAGGGATGCTTTGGGAAGTGGCTTAAAATTGATCCACAAAAGGGAGAGAGTATAGGAGAGAGGAGGAGGGAGAAATATAGGAAGGTGGCAAGTCAGACAGTGGCCAGATCCACATGTGCTCTAGGTTACCTAGCTTTGCCTTTATCTAATCCATGGTAGAGACGCATGATGAGATGTTTGGATTAGTGTTTAGAACGCTGCAGCCCTGAGAAGCCTGAGAAGTCAAGGCCAAAGGGCAGAGAAATTATTTGGGAAGACACAACAACAGTTTGGGAGAGAGAGAATGAGTGTAGTTAGGTACTGCAGGTAGTGCAGTGGGGATGGAGAGAAGGGAACAAGTTTAAGAAACTTTAAGAGGTAAAAAGCAGATGAAAGACTTCAGTATGAACTGGCATGAGAGGATGGGAGAGGGCTGTGTCTTGACTAGATGAATCGTGTAGGCTTCTGGCTAGGATTAGTGGGCGGTTGCTCACCACACCACTAACAGAGATGAAAGAATAAAGGAGGATGAGCAGGTTTGAGGAGGGAAATTATGAGTTCAGTTTTCAACATGTTCAGCTCAGGTGACTAGAAAACATATATAGGATGGGGAATAAAAAGAAAACAAGGGTGGAGAATGGGTGAATCAACCGGGGTGGAGAAGGAAAGTGATGAGGAAGAAACAATGCCCTGTCCAGGTCTGGGGCTCTGGTAATACACATAATATATCCATGAGTTTTTCCTCCAGTCCTCTTTCCACAGGCTGCCTTCTTGGAACATGGTTCCAGAAACTGGTTGGACCTCAAAGAAGAGCAAATTCATGGTTTATGATTCATGGTTTCCTATCCCATGAGATTGTCATTGGATATCTGATCTATGATCAACTCATTGTCGACACTATTTGCTTTACTAAAAGAAAAAATTTAGACCTGGAGTTCAAGGTGCCCCAGGGTCAGAACGAACAGTTAGTTGTCTTTTTCCGTATTGACCTGGGGATGAATAATTTTGGCCACTTCCCCAACACTTCTTCCAAAGTAGAGATAATACAATGCCAACGTGTGTGGATGTTTGTGCATGGTCATTCTTCAAGTTGTGGACGACTTCTGCCACAAATCATCCCTGTCTTTGAACTTTTACAGAACTTTCATTTTGGACCTTAAAATTCAGAAATTGGTAATAGCTTGTTTTGGATCATTTCCATAATGATTTCCTATCTTGCAATCTGTTCTCTACTCACAGAGTTTGTAAAAATCGTCTGGGACTTATGCGTCTCCACAGCAAAAAGTCCAAAAACACTTTAATATTTTCGGTGCAGTCATCACCAGCCAATAAAACGCAAAAGGTCGGCACGTGGTTTATTAGTTTGGGCAGGAGGAAGGTATTCCAACTAGATCCTTTCGCTCTTGCCAGGATCAAACATGGCGGGCCGCAGTCAGAATTTTCCGAACACCCAGTTCGCTTTCCCGTGACCCTTGTCATTCTTTGGCGCTCCTCTTTCTACCTTCCTTCCTCCTCAGCCGCTCCCAGAGGGTCAGCACCCGGGAGCGCGACAGCAGACCTTCTTCCCGCCCCCACTCGAGGGCCCGCCCACCAGCCCGCGCCAGCCAATCGCAGGCCGCGCTGCGGCGGCTGGCAGCGCCGGCCCGCCCCGCCCCTCAGCCTCGCTGTGGCCTGCGGCTCCCGGGCCGGTAGCGCCGCTCTCGGTCGCAAGGACTGGTGGTGTGGAACCGTGGGTCGCGGGCGCTCGCCGTCCTCCACAGCTCAGCCCAGAGTCGCCGAGGCTGTGAGCCCCGAGCCTCCGCCATGGACTTCGAAGACGGTAAGCGGCGCCCCTGGCTGGTCGCCACGGCGGGCGGGAGGCGGGGTGGCCGCCCCGGGGGTCTGTTTACGGCCTCAAGATGGCCGTGTGGGCTTTGTTCTGCGGGCCTGGAGGCCGCCCGCCCGCCCGCCGCGGGCCCAGTGCCCGGAATCGGCCTGTGTGGGAACCCGCGCGCCTTGTCGCGCCCGCCCGGCGTCCGCTGCCGCCGGGGACCCGGGAGTTCCGTGCCAGCCTCGGGGAGGGGAAGGGCGCGCCCAGAGCGCCGCGGCCTCCGGACTCGGGCCCCGGACTCGCGCTCCGGACTCGCCCGGGCCCCGGCGCGTGGAAATTGCCCCGACGCTTCCAACTCGCCGGTCTCGGGCGGAGGGGCGGGTGGGGCCTCCCGGGCCTCGTCTCTCGTTCGCCCCACAGGGCGGCGACCCGGCTCGTCCGTTTAGTAAATCCCCAACCAGGTTGCTCCTTAACAGATAGGATTTTCAGAGGCTTAATCACAGTGATGTTTCTCGTTTTAGTTTTAGGATGAGTTTAAAGGGCGTCTGTAAGTGACAAGTATAGGTAGATCTCTGTGCCGAATGGAAACCTAAGCTGTTACTGGTTAGCAAACTAGGGTGTTTATCCACCCACATTACCTGATCGTTAATCCCTAATTCGGAGTAGCTCCGTGAATCTAAGCGTTTTTCCTCTGGATTGTGTATGGATGGGACTTAAGTTAGAATTCTGGCACAGCATCACATGCCCTTCAAATTCAGTTCTGTGCCCAGCCGCCTGCGTTGGGCTGAACGTTTAAATAAACCGTATTTCCGGAATACCTTTCAGTGGTCGCTCACAGTAGGTCTTTAAACCATTCTCTCTCATTTTACCCCTAGAGTAAAATGAATTTGGTTTTCACCTTGACTTCAGATCTTGCCCAACTTTTATAGGAATTGGTGTCAAGATAAAATGAGTCGGTAATGACAGCATTAGGGAGACGTGAAAACGGGTTTCAGTGATTAAACTGGACTTAATCCCGAGTAACCATACGTTTCTAATTAAAACCAGCTCGCTAACGAGTTGTAAGCCCCTAACCCAACCAAAACAATTATATTTAACGTTGAATGTACCGTGATTTCAGCAGGAGTCTGACTAGATGATCTTTTGATCTTTGATTTGATTTCATGCCAAAAAGAATTAAAGCCGCCAAATCTCTAAGTATATGAAAGGGGGCTGAAAGAACCCATTTTTTAAAAAAGTTCATTTATTTATTTTGAGGGAGAGAGAGAAAAATCCCAAGCTGTGGGTGCAGCGCCCGATGTGGGGCTTGATCTCAGGAAGTGTGAGATCATGACCTGAGCGGAAATCAAGAGTAGGACTCTTAACCAACTGTGCCACCCAGGCCCCCTGGAATAACCCTTTTGTGGATCCTTTTAAATTACTTCGAAATAGGAAGTCCACCTGTTAAGAGTAGCACACTCTGGTGTTTTTGTTTGTTTTGGTTGGACTTTGACTCATTTTGATATAGATACCTTAAAACTATGTTTATTTGAAGTAGCCAAGCTGGGAATGACACTTAAAAATATACTGCTGTGTTTTCGTACCAAAGTTTGATGATAGTACCAACACTCAAGGTACAGCAGAAGCTGCCTAGGTGGGGGAAGGAACAATGGAGTGGTCTCCTCCTCCTCCCCAAGGGAATCCATTTTCTGTAGAGAATTGGAAAACAATAATAAAACTTAGTATGCTTACTTTTTATTGTCACCATGTGCCTACAATTCCAAACAATGTCAGTGATAAAATTATAAACAGTGTCAGTGAGAAAATACTCCCCCTCCCCCCGCTTTTTTTTTTTCCTTTACTGCTCTATTTGGGAGTGGAATTTGACTAACAGTATATCCGAATCTAATCCTATGTACTGTAGCTGGATTCTGTTGTAGTCAAGGGATCACTGTATTAACTTCCTTTCTTTTAGTATTTATTAGTAAAATTAATGAAGGACTTAACAATTGCCAAATCTGTTTGGACAGAAATTGCCAATATAGTTTTTGGTGATGTCACATGCTGGATAGATACAGTAAAGGCACACATACATATGTGTATATGCATTCTCAAATAAGATCTTGAAAACTTTAGAGAGCAAATAGGTAAAAGAGATATATTAACTTTGAAAAAATTATATAATACATAAAATCAATTCTCAGATGGTCCTTTTTGCAATATTTGATACATAATTTAGTCTGTCTGCCTTCCCTTTGTTACCCTGTATAAATCAGTACTGGATTCCCTTTTTTGGCTGTTACTATATATCAGGTGTTACAGGCTAATTTTTACATTTGGATGATAAACCTGCCTCTTGGGGAGATTAATGAAGAAAGATATATGTTTTTCCATATTAAATGCTTGTAATTATTTACACTCCATTTTTGTAGGTAATAGAGTTAATGGCATTTAAAAAATTGTGTTTGATTTGAATAGATGTGTATGTAATTTCAGATTTTTGCTAATATTGCACTAATTTCTTTCTGTTAAATGTGTCTTCATAGATTACACACACTCTGCTTGCAGAAATACTTATCAGGGCTTTAATGGTGAGTATCCTCTTTCATTTGCTCTTTAATGTTAAAGGAATGCATTTCAATTTTTCTCTAGTGTGCAGGAAGTAACAATGTGAAAAACCAGTTCTACCTTGTTTCAGTCATGTTTTGTCTCTTAATGTATCACTGCTCAGTGTTAATGTTGTCATACTATGTATAGTTTTTGAATTAAGGAATTCGGGATCAGAAGAAGTCAGGGCTATTCAGTATAGTTTGACTCTTTGTTTTATTTGGATTATGATTCCTTTAATTTATTCCAAAAGGCCTTGACTACATTCAGAGTGATGAGTTACAAGAAACTAGTTGAGTTATTTTTGCTGACTGAGAAGCTTTGGTATTAATGTAGATTAAGTGGATTATTGTCTTGGTTTTATATTGCTTCTATTGTAATACATTTTGACTTTATTTTTGAGTTCGTTTGCTTTAATGTGTCTAAATGTGTTAGTATATAAAGAGCTGTCTAGAGGAGCAGATGAAGAAGCCTGATTGTTTATTGACTTAAGCATGACGTTAGAGTTGTGACTACCGAGCTAGATAAAATCATAAGAGGTATGCAGAATATTGGATGTTATTTTGATAGTTTAAGGTCTGCCAGACAGGATGATAACACAAAAAAGAATGTGAAAGAATTCAGTGAGGTTAAAAAGGATCCCCAGAGAGTGGAAGTAAACATCCTGATTGCCAGAGAGAAGGAAAATTCAGCTGTGTACAGAATATAATATATTCACAAAATAAAACAAGCAAGTGTACTAAATAAAGAAGACTGTGTGCCATTTTATGAAAATAATTGCTATCCATTTAATTTCTGTGTATCATCTCTAAGAATTTAGCGAAACTTTGTATTTGATGTGGGCCAGAAAGGCTCAACATATAGGAAGTAGTATATATTGAGTGCTGAAGAATACTTTTTTTTTCAGTTTATTTATTTTGAGAGAGAGAGCGTGAGTGGGAGAAGGGCAGAGAGAGAGAGAGAGGGAGAGAGAGAATCCCAAGCAGGCTCTGAATTGTCAACCCAGAGCCCAACGCAGGGCTTAATCTCACAAACTGAGATCATGACCTGAGCCGAAATCAAGAGTTGGATGCTTAACTGACTGAGCCTCAAGTGCCTCTTTTTTTTTTTTTTTTTTTTTAATACTTCATTTTTAAGTAATTGCTACACCCAACCTGGGGCTCAAACTTACAGCCCCAAGATCAAGAGTTGCATGCTCTACTAACTGAGCTAGCTAGGTGCCCCTGAAGAACACAGTTTTGAATAAGAGAATGTCATAGTAAAGTTACCAGAGGAACTTTATTTTGTATCCACATTTAGGTAGATTGAAAACTGGAAAGTTAGGAGTGCCTGGCTGGCTCCGTTGGAAGAGTATATGACTCTTGCTTTTGGGGCTGTAAGTTCAAGACCCATGCTGGATATAGAGATTACTTAAAAAGAAAATCTTAAAAAAAAAGAAAGAAAAAGAAAACTGGAAAATAAGCTAAAAAGCCATTTAATAAATTTAGGTGTCAGGATTTAAAGACCCTGAACTTGGGAGTTGACAGTAGTAATTTTGAAAATATTAAGATTTTTTTAGAGAAAATTAATAGAACTTGCAAGCTGACTAGTAGTGAGTAGAAAATTGACAAGGATGAGTAAAAACAAGTCCAAGATTTTAAACTGGAGTGAGTAGGACTAATACATTCACCAAAGAGAGATTTGGAATGATAAAAGGCTTCGATTTCTAGTAGTGTTTACCAGAGAGTTGGATTTAATGTCCAAATGTAGGATTTTGACATGTAGAATCATACCAGGCCAGAAGTTTATTTTCTTTTTGTTTTTTATTTATTAATTAAATTTTCTTTTAACGTTTATTTATTGAGAGACAGAGCACGAGCTGGGGAGGGGCAGAGAGAGAAAGGGAAACACAGAAACTGAAGCAGGCTCCAGGTTCTGAGTTGTCAGCATGGAGCCTGACATGGGGCTGGAACTCAGGAACCGTGAGATCAATGACCTGAGCCGAAGTCGGACACATAACTGACTGAGCCACCCAGGTGCCCCAGAAGTTTATTTTCTTAACGTACAATGATGCAAAAAGAAATTTAGAAATTTCTATCATAGTGATGACTTTTTGTTTAAGAGATGCACTTTATTTTTTATTAAAGTATAATTTATATACAACATTATATTAATTTCAGGTGTACAACATGATTCACTATTTGTAGACATTGAGAGAATGATCACTGCAATAATTCTAGTTACCATCCATCACCATATATAATTACATTTTTTCTTATAATGAGAACTTTGAAGATTTAAACTCTTAACAGTTTTCAAATATACAATAAGTACTACCAACAGTAGTCATCATGCAATACATTATATCCCATGACTTATTTTTTTCCCCCATGACTTATTTTTTTTATAACTGGATGTTTGTACCTTTTGGTTCCCTTTGCCCACCTCCACTCTCAAAACCACCAATCTGTTCTTTGTATCTATGAACATGGCTTTTTTGTTGGTTTTGTTTAGGTTCTAGTGCACATGAAATCTACACTATTTGTCTTGCTTTGTAACTTACTTCACTTAGCAGAATGCCCCCAGGGTCCATTCATGTTGTTGCAAATGGCAAGATTCCATTCCTTTTTATGGCTGAGTCCTATTTCCTTGTATATGTGTACCCCATCTTTTTTATCCATTCATCCTTCAGTGGACACTTAGGTTGTTTCCATACCTTACCTATTATAAATAAAGCTGTAGTGAACATGGGGGTGCATATATCCTTTTGGATTAATGTTTTACTAATGTTATGACTTATTTTTTCTCTTAATTTTAGTTCCAGCAGTGGTTCTCATCTGAGGGTGATTGTTAGATTCCCTGGGGAGCTTTTCCAAAGTGTATCTATTCAGGTCATACTCTAGTCCTCTTGAATCTTAGTTTTAAATAAGTAATCCCTGGTTGTGCATGTTATGAAAAAGTACTCTAAATGATTTTGGGATGCACTGCTGGTTAAAGATCATTATTTGACAACACTTTGAGGTCTAGGTTATCCACACTTCATAAACGAGGAACTTAATTTCAGAGATGTAATTTGACTTCATTCATTTAACAGATATTTCTTGAGTGACTGCTGTGTATTAGATACTGTTCTAAGAACTGTCAATATAGCAGTGAACAGAATGGAAAATATTCTTGCCCTTGGGAGTGTACAATCTAGTGGGATGAAGTGGAAAGTAAACAAGATAAAGAAGTAACACATATTGTATATTAGATGGTAACAATTGCTTAGAAGCAAAATGCCACAGGGGAGGGTGGTAGTGTTGGTGTGTGTGTGTTGGGGAAGGACTTGCTAAGGTGACCTTTGAGCACAGATTTGAGAAGGTGAGGATACAAGCCATGGCTATCTAGAGGAAGAATGCTGTAGGCTTTAGGAAATAAAAGATGTGTCATTACCAAATGAAGCCAATAATACAATTCATTGTTAGTGTTGTATTTTCCAGTGACTAAAATGAAGTAGAAGGTACTGGAAAACATATCAGGTTCCAAATTTCCTCCACACCGTGTCTTGGAAGGAAGTTGTATTTTCAGTGATTCCATGTTTCCTTCTTGCTTCATAATAACTCTTCTTATATAAATGGCAGAAAGAAAAAAAAGAGAGCATTCCATTCCAGATAGAGGGAAAGCAGGAATAAAGAAGGTACAGCTGAGTACATTGTGCTTCAGAGAGACTTAACAATGTTTTGACTAGAGCCGATGATTTTTTCCTGAGCAGTCCTAAGACAGAGTTAAGAGTGGTGAGGTGTAGTGAGAGGCATTGAAAACCAAAGATAATTTGTTTATATTTAAGAGATAATAGAAAATAAAGACCTGTAAGAGTGGAGGGATTGAGCAGTGCAGATACAGAGAAAGAGCATTTCAGGCAGAGGGAGCGGCAGGTGCAAAAATGGGTGTGGTGTACTGTGCTCCAGGAACAGCTGAGGGCCTAGTGTACCTAGAGTGGAGTGATGAAGGGGGAATTGGTAGAGGATAAAGTTAAGAAGTGATCGGTAGATCATATAGGGCAGGATTTCTCAGATGTAGCAGTTGACTTTTTTTTTTTTTTTTTTTTTTTTTTACTGTTTGTTTATTTTGAGAGAGCAAGCGCATGAGCTTGGAAAGGGGCCGAGAGAGGGAGAGAATCCCAAGCAGGCTCTGCGCTGTCAGATCCCACAAACTGTGAGATCATGACCTGAACCAAAATCAAGAACTAAGTGAGCCACTCAAGTGCCCTGCAAGTATTGGCATTTTGGACTAGATAATTCTTTGTGGGGGGATGTCTTGTGCATTGTGGACTATTTAGCAGCATCTTTGGCCTCTGTGCACTAGATGTGGGCAGCACCTGCTCTTTGGTTGTGAAAAACAAAAGTGCTTTCAGAGATTGTCAAATGTCCTCTGGAGGGCAAAATTGTCCTTAATGGTTAAAAGCCACTGGTATACGGCCTTACGGATTATTTAAGGGTTTGGCTTTTACTTCAGGCAAAATGGGAAGCCTTTGGAAGTTAGTGAGCATTGAACTTTATTTAAGTTTATTTAAGTCATCTCTACACCCAGTGTGGGGCTCGAACTCATGACCCTGAGATCAAGAGTTGCATGCTCTTCCGACAGAGCCAGCCAGGTACCCTGAACATGATTTAAATTCACATTTTAACAGAATTATTCTGGCTGTTTTCTTTAGAATAAACAGGAAGGAAGCAAAAGTGGAAGCAGGAAAACTAGTTAGGAAGCTGTTGCAGTAACGTAGGTTAGAGATGTTGGTGGCCTGTATCAAAATGCTAGTAGTGTGGAGGTGGTGAAAAGCGGTCCCATTTCAAGACTTGGTATCACACAATTTGTTAATTATTTTGATAAGTCAGTTGTTTTTTTCCTGTTACTGCTCAGCTCCTTCTTATGATTTAATTGTAACTGAGTTTTAACATTTGTTGAGCTTATAGAGTCATCAAAGCAATAGAATAGATTTGATTTAAAATATTAGGTCAGTTTTATTTTTGAGTGAATTACTTTCATTTAACAATAATAGTAAAGATATGTTATATTCTTTCAGTTTTATTTTTAAAGTGATTTCTAAGTTCATTTGGTAACCTGAAAGAATATTGTTTATCTGGAAGCAGTCATCTTGTAGAATCTATATCCCTATAATCATTAAGCAGCTTTTCCTTTTTTCCTTTTTAATTAACTGAATAGTAACCATACTATGAATAATAAGCCAAAAATCATCGCTATGTAGCTTTCTTAATTTTTGTGTACTCTTACAGTGCCTGGCATAGGGTGGGTGTTCAGTAAATGTTAGTAATTTATGACTCCATAGTGAAATAAAAAAACACCGAATAAAAAAAAAACTAAAAGATTTAGTATCTAAAGGCAGCCTCTGCGAGCTCAAAATTGAAACAAGCAGAAATAACAAAATATGAAACTTTTTGCTTTGTGTATCTAACTGAAGCTAGCTCTAAGATTATTTTTAATATGAGGCTAAGTGCTTTTTATTTTGAAATTTTTATTTTAATTTCAAAATTGCCCTCTATCTGAGATAGTATAAGAATAAATTACCAACTCTAAAGACAAATAATTGATGTCAGACTCTGTGCTGAGTGTGGAGCTTAAGAATTTTCCCCCCACCCCAATACCCTCTCCCCCACTTGTGCGCGCTCTCTCTCTCTCAAAAGGGGGGGGGCAAATAGTTGACAGTTTTATTAACCTAGAATTGTGTTGTTTAATATGGTAGCCACAAGCCGCATGTGACTATTGAGCACTTGAATGTGGACAGTTGGAATTTAGATGTGCTATAAATGTAAATTATGCACCCCATTTAAAGTCTTAGTATGAAAAATATATTGATAAACTTTTTGTGTTCTGTTATGCTAATTGGTACTTACAAGTTTTATACAATTCTAAATTTCATTGAAAAGCTCAAATTTTATCATTGGCATCAAACGCTGTTACTTGTTTTCCTTGAAGTGACAGTTTTACTACGTTCATTTTTGAGAAAATGCCAAATGTTGTTAGTCTGTCTGTCTAGAAAAATCGTATTCCTTGTAAAAGTGTCTAATTCAGTTCACAACCAAGCACTTGCACAACGGCTTTTCCTGGCAAGAACCGTGATACTTTGGTATGCAGCAAAATTGCTTTATGCGTACTTCCTATTTCACTACAGACTATCAGAAAGAAAGTGTACTCAAAGGTCATGGTTTAGCAAAATTGTTAATTCTTACTGCTTCATCAAGGACATTTTTAAGTAGAGATGGCACTTTTATTTTATTATTTTTTTACTGCAAGTGTGCAGTATTAAGGACTACAATGACTGCTAGTACAGTTTGGTGCCGTTGCCTTGATTTGTGGCATGGGACCTGCAGTTTTACCCACCAGTGCTTTTGCCTCTTAAGTGCAAATGTCAGCACTGTGGAGAAGGCAAGTAATGTTGCGGTATTATTTATGAAAATAGTTTGATCTCATGGATCCCTGAAAGGGTCCTAGCAACTTGTAGTGGTGAAGAGACTATTCCTTGAGAACAATGGCTCTGGGGTATATACAAAATTAGTAGAAATCAGACCCTATCCACAAGATGAGTGTACATTTAGGATGAGGCCACAATAGCACAATGTAAGGCAGAGTATCATAAGCACTATGTAAGAGCTGTAGACTTGTAGATGTTTAGAAGAAACAGATGATAATCAACTGAGATGGTATCATTGAATTTGTTCTTAGAAGGGTTAGTATTTGAAATGGACTTTTAAAAGATGAGAAGATTTGAAGAAGCAGATATTTGGGGTGTTAGCTAAGAGTGTTTCATATAGAAGCATATATGCTAGAAGGGTGGATACATATTGGACTTTGGACTTTAGTTCCCTAATCTCTAAAATGAGAAGATTTTATTTTATCATTTAGGTTGCTTCCAGCTTTAAAGTTGCAAGATTCTGAGTGGTATTTTTGTGAAGTTGATGCTGTTGTCATTATTATAAGGACCAGAAATATTTAAGGATTGTAATTAAAATTTAGTGTTTTTAAAAAATATAAATTAAGGTATTTGCTCTGTGTATATTGTTGTATTTATTAGTGTATAAAATTTGGGGAGGGTGGTAATGAAGGATTTTAAAGGACTTTGTAGGACACATTCTAAATGATTAAAAATTTTTTTCATTTTTATAATCATAGTAAATTTATTTTGTTACCTTTTTTGTTGTATTTTTCATGTCAGAGGTAGGGATATAGGTGGAATTGCAGTGTAATAAAATATACTTAGTACCCTTAATGTATTAGATTTTATTTTTAGTGCTTTGCATTGCTAGAGTTCACATTCATTCCTTTATTCAGAGTATTTGAGGATTTAAACATTTGTTGAGTTGTTATTATTTATAGGGTGGTACCACAGATTGGCCCCCTACTCCATGATTTTACTTTTTAAAAATGTCTGTATTGGTTAATACATGAACAAATTTAAATTAGGCTAGTCGAAAATGTGGCTGCTTCTGAGCTTTTAGATCTTTTGAGAGCAGTTAGATGCAAAAACCTATACTTACAACAAAAATTTTTCTTTTTGATGTTAAATCCTGACTTTTTGAGAGTAGGGATTATTTATTATTAATTATATACTATGTAATACCTAATACAGAACCTTAAAGTAGTACCCTAGTCAAATAGATATTGGTTAAATTAAAAATAATTCTAATATAGAACTTTTTTAGTTGATAATGTTTTTTTGAAAAATTAGGTTTTATTAGCAAATCTGATTTTTCAGTAGATTATCATCTGTGGGGTTTTTTCCTTCCATGTGTACTATGAGTTTAGCTTAAATGTTAATGATGAATTACTGTCTCAGATCATTGATATGAATATCTTGTGTTTTATGCAAAGATTGCCAAAGAGAATGGTATATCTTACTGACCTTTTGTTACTGACTCTGTTTTAGGAATGGATCGTGATTATGGCCCCGGATCTTATGGAGGTCTGACATTCAAGGATATTTATCTAAAAATTCTTCTTTTGAGTGCCAGTAAAGGTGAGCATCATTTAATTTTTTTCTTTTTAAACTCTTTATAGGGATGGACCGTGACTATGGCCATGGATCCTATGGGGGTCAAAGATCCATGGACTCCTACCTAAACCAGTCATATGGCATGGACAATCACGGTGGTGGTGGTGGGGGTAGCAGGTAAATTGCTTAATCACTTGGCCAAATAATTAGATGACTATAAGATTCTGGATATTTTAATTTAAGTATTGGTTAGGCATGTTATGATGCTTGAACTTCACTATTTAATATTGAATAATCACTTTAAATGTTTAGAGGTGTTAATTAATGGTTATAAAAATTATCTCGGGATTACTGGTAGACATTATTTTAGGAAACCTTCAAGTAGTTATCTTCATTTCACTATAATAGAGTAAGTTTGCCTTTACTAGTGAACTTTTTTTTTTTACTTCTTTTAACTCATCAGTCAGAATGTTTTGAACAAATGATATAAAAATTTTATTGGAATTATTATCTGTGAAGCTTTTTCTTTTTGATTTTTAAAAGTGTCTTTTCTGATGTGGGGTGTTCTGTAAAGCAGGAAAGCAGTCTTGGACTGGAATGAGTTTAACTGAACCAGTCTAACAACATTCAGTTTCCTAAGAAACATTTAAGATAGTTATTTTTTTAATTTTAATTTTAGAGTAAGTTGTAAGAGTATATTGTAATAATAAAACGTTCTTTAAGTCCATGTCTAGGTTATTTATTGGCAGATACTACTTAGACCAAAAACACTTGTGCTCTAAGCTAGGAGCATTGTATTAAAGTCATGAATACTATATCTTTGCTTATTTTAATACATTAGAGTTTAGATTGTTTTTATATTTCACTGTTGATACTGTGTAAAGCTTAACACTAGTTGAACTACTCAGGACTTAGGATTGACCACATTTCAGGCAAAGGGGATATACCTTTTGAGGCATAGATATTTCTACTAAGTATAACTAGTTAGGTAGCATTTGAAACTATCCTCCTTCTTCATAAATTGAAGGATCCAGATTCCTTAAGGATAGACTGAATGATGCTTTACTTTCCTTCTTTCTGCTTCAAGTGTGCCACTATGGTTTAACAGTAGAGGAAAGTCAAGAAAATGAACAGATACAACAATTTTGCTTATGTGATAGATATTTTAAAAAGAGTTGGAAAGAGGAATACTTTTTATATGGTTACCAGGATTCAGAAGTAAATAGTACATTCTATTTAGCGATCTGTAAACAATTGAAGTAATGTAACACATTTAACTGTTTTAATATATCCGTTATTGCCCTATTGCATTGTAAATGTGATGTGGATAAACTACGTAGATGTTATCGTTTATCTCATGTGTAATTGTGGGCCTTTATAAAACTATGTTGTAAGCTATGAAGCAACTTTTGTAATCCATGCTTTGGATTTGTGAGCAGTAAGATGATTTGTTTCTTCTGTTGACTCTATTAAAACCTCGAGGAGACTGTGTGCTCCCTTTTTTTAGAGTAGTTTTATGCGATAATTTCCTGCCAGGAAATAATTTTTTAAATAATTGAAGACATAAAATGTAGTCTTTCTCATCTGCCTTGAAAATTCAAAAGCAGAGGATATATGTTGGTGGTCTTTTACTTTTATGTTCTATTTTATGTGCTTATCCTTCTAGATTTGTTAGATTTGCTAGTCTACAAGTGGAAAGTGACTGAGGATTGATTATTGACCTTACCCAAAGTTGGGCAGGATATCAAATTTCAAAACCAGAGATAATTCTCCAAATTTTGACTGCTACAGACAACAATGAAGCAGTTTTGTTACATAGATTATTAGGGGTGCAAAAAGGATCTCTTCTGTGTCACAAATAGCCTATATTGGTATAGTCTTCAATTTATGTCCCTATTGAAAGCCAAAATATTGTAAATATTTGGTATTTTCCAATACTAGGGGTGGATTCAAAGAAAGTTTGAGTAGTTTGTGAACTTTAGCAAATGACTTTTTCCAAGACTAGGGCTGGGCTTAAATATTGACAGACAAATCTTTTTAATAAAATAGAAAAGCTGCTACGAAGCAGATTTTTAAGCTAAGGTTTACTTAACTCAATTCATACTTAAAAACTGACCCAGATAGCTTTCTATCTGGTCTCATGTTGAACTGCCCAGCCCTAATCAGGGTGTGAATAAAAGTAGAACTGTGCAAACCAGTATGGTATAAATGAATTTTAGTTGATAAATGTCATCTGATAATTTGTCTTTTGAATTGTCTAACATTAGTAAGCTTACTTTTGTTTTTTCCCTCACTGTGCAACTTTTCCAGGTTTGGACCTTATGAGTCTTACGACTCCAGGTCTTCTCTGGGTGGGCGAGATCTGTACAGATCTGGCTATGGTTTTAATGAACCCGAACAAAGCCGCTTCGGAGGTAGTTATGGTGGTCGATTTGAGAGCTCCTACCGGAATAGCCTTGACTCTTTCGGAGGTAGAAACCAGGGCGGGTCTAGCTGGGAAGCACCTTACTCCCGTTCAAAATTGAGGCCTGGGTTTATGGAGGACAGAGGAAGAGAGAATTACTCTTCCTACAGCAGTTTTTCTTCACCCCATATGAAGCCTGCACCTGTAGGCTCTCGGGGGAGAGGAACGCCTGCTTATCCTGAAAGTACGTTTGGAAGCAGAAACTATGATGCTTTTGGAGGACCATCAACAGGCAGAGGCCGAGGCCGAGGAGTAAGTACAACAGAATCTTTTCAGATTCTTTTCACTAGTCACTCTTTTAAACCCTTTCAAGACCATGGTTTTCAACTAGAATAAACACTGTTCATCCCAGTGTATTTTGAAGCAGAAGCTGAATCATAAGCATAATTTTTAGGTTGCCTGTAAAAGTTTTTCCAGCACTTCAGAAACTAAGTGGCAGTGTGAGATGATTGTTCATAAGTTTTGCCAAATCTCCCTTTATTAAAAAGGTGAGGATATTAGGTTTTGGTCTAAAAGGGGTTAAAAGGAGTTGCATTTTTCGTTGTAAAACACTAGCAGTTTTGCTGGTGGGACAGTTCTTGGATTATTGTAAAAGGTAACGAATCCTTTGGAGTTTTTGAGTAGGTTAAAGGTGCAATGTATGATAAAATGTTTATACTTTGCTGCTAACTCTAGCACATAGAATTTCTTCAGAGCTCCATATTTCACATTCAACACAAGGGACTAAAACTCGGTAATAGAGGTAATAGATGAGGGTAGCTTAGCCATGTTTACACGGTGAAGAAGTTGATATGTTTAATAGGTTGTAGAATGAATTGTGGTCAGTATAATAACTAACTCACTCTCTTGCAATATGTCCTGTTGCTGGGTGTTCCGTTTTCCCTTGTGTCACTAGTTTTTACTATTGAGAAGCAAGCTCCTTCTTGTACAGACATGTCTCTGGCTCCTTCCTTGGAAGTAATGTTTTGTAAATTATTGCTTACATGAGTCAATATTCCAGTCTTCAAGTGTTTTTATTTCAGGACATAGTATATATAAAGCTAATGACTTATGTTCTTAGGTAACTTGACTGGCATGAAATTTTACTAGTAAGTGTATGTAGATTGTGGAGTTATATAGTTTGTTCCTATGAAAGATATTGTATTTTTGCTTTAATGTAAGAAATGTTTTTTTTAAGTCAGTTACTCTTAATACTCTCTTCGTAGAGGAAGGTACTTCTGATAAAAAATGTAGTAGGGCACACATTTTTGTCTCTTCATTGGCCTTTGGTACATCAGTGTAGTTTGTCCTTTTTGTGTAGAAAATTTGCATTTATAACAGTTACCCTTTACTGATGTAAAATGCATTGCACCTTTAATGGATAATTAATGAAGATATTTCTAATATGACTCTATAAATTACCTGGAAACACTATTCAAGTTTACTAGGCTAGATAGGGATTCCTAAGCATAATATACAAATGTAAGCAACTGATACGTTGCTCTTTCATCATAATTAATGACTGTAGGTTAATTGAAAATTGTTGGGGTGAGTAGGCTTTGGGTTTTGAAATTGAAAATTGATTCCAGTTTGAAAATTTGGAAAACACTTAACATTTTTCATGCTGTATATTACTTTAGGCAACTGATATTTTTCTTAATGAGACTTCAGATATCAATTTTGTTTTCACAATAGAAAAACAGGTATTCCTGTACTTTGTGTTCACCATTCTAGTCTGAATGGACTTTTCTTTCTTTCCTCCTGTTAATGAAGTAGATGAACCAACAGGACTTTTTTAATCTTCACTTGTACAATTCCCGTTGGATCCTTCTCTTCAGATTACTCCTCAATCTTTATCTTCTAAAAGTAGGGTTAGCAGAATAAATTTCTGTGGACATGTAGCCTCTTGGTGTAGTGGATTTTGTTAATGATAAGAGGAGAGGAAGGGACACAAGAGTCGTTTGGTTGGATGACTCTTTGTAAACTTTTGCTTCTTGGGCTTCTGGGTCAGAATATGTTTCTCTAGGTAAGAATGTGAATGGAACGTCAGATGTAATTCTTTATCTGAAGTGTGTCCTGGAAGTTGATGCATGGTTATGCTTTAACTCTCCTGTTTCATACTAATGTTCCATCTCGCCTTCTCATTCCCGTTTTCAACAGGGAGAAATCCTAAATGATTTCTGGGTCTTTTTTACTTCAAACTTCAGATATGGTCTTCTTTATGCATCTTAGTCTTAAGCCAGGTTTTAGTGAAATAAAGATGTCTTTTTAGGTCTTTTAATGGGAAAACATCAATTAGGAACTCTGAAGAGGAGTTGTCAGAGAGTTGTACAAGTGGTAATAATTCTGACAGGCACATTTGCTGTTTATGATCTCAATTTTGAATGGTAAAAATAAAAAAATAGGTAGGAAATATCCATATTTGTTCTACTGGAAATAAAAATACTAATTCACTGGATTTAAGTTCATGTGATAATTTGCAAAGCTTTTCAATGTGTTTATTCAGAGTGGACATGTAAAATTTAGTTCAGTTCTGGGTAATTTTCAGGTGAAAATTATTAGATAGATAAAAGATAAAATTTGTGTGAATTCATACTTTATCTTTAGATATTATGCTAATATTTCTCGATTTCACAAATTTGCAGCATATGAGTGATTTTGGGAGCATTCATAGACCTGGAATTGTTGTTGACTATCAAAACAAACCCACCAATGTGACAGTTGCTGCTGCAAGAGGAATAAAGAGAAAAATAATGCAACCATTTAATAAGCCCGGTGGAACTTTTATCAAGAAACCCAAGCTAGCAAAGCCTGTGGAGAAGATGAGCCTCAGCAAATCACCCAGTAAGTGAGAAAACATAATTGCTATGGCTTACGGTACTTCTAGTTTTTAAAAAATGTAATGCTTTAGATAATTTTTTCATGTTCATGTGACAAACTGCATAATAATTACAACTGTAGAAATTAGATCCATGAATCACCTAGTGTAGTCACTAATCAGTCATAAACATCAAAATTACCCAGAGACACTTTTAAAAAAGCACATGCCCTGGTCCACCCCTAAATCCTTATTTATGACAGAGTCAGAACATCTGTATGTTTTAAAAGGTTTCTCACAGGAGTTTGATTCAAAGTTTTGTCTTGGGTGTTGTATTTGTTGTTGGGAGGTACTGTTGAGGATGTAGTATTGTCACATTACACGGATCCCCTTTATGAGAACAAAGGGAAGAAATTTTTCATGGTTCTTGGTACCAGGAAAGGGTATGTTTCTTCTGGAAATTTAGTTTGCTTTTAATCTTGTGGACTGATGACTCTTAGAGACACTCACATTTTCCATTTGTACATTGTTAAAAAATAGAGAGCCAATCTGAAAATGAAATTAAGAAAACCCTTTCATTCATATTAGCGTCAACAAGACTAAATACTCAGGAATAAATTTAACAAAAGTAGTGTAAAACTTACACAGTATTTTATAACCTACAAAACGTTATTGAAAGAGTTAAAGAAGACTAAATAAATGGAAAAAGTAAATAAATGGTTCAGAAAGCAGAAGATTTAATTTTGTTAAGGTGGTTATACTCCCCAAACTGATGTACAGATTTATTAGCACAATCCCTGTTAGAATTCCACCTGACTTCTTTGCAAAAATTGACAAGTTGATTCTAAAGCTTATAAGGAATTGCAAGGGATCTAAAATAGTGAAAACAGTCCTAAAAAAGTGAAACAAAATAGACTCACACTTCTTACTTGGAAAGACTCAACACTTCTCTGTCATCAAGGCAGAAATAAATATGAAAAAACAAAAAGTAATTCAGGGTACATGTAAAAATAGACCAAATATTTGGTGTATATTATTTTGTTGTGATATGTTTTCACAAAGAAGTCTGAAAAAGATGTTTCCTTAGCTTTTATTTAGGCATATCCTTGATGTCATCTAATTTACTCAAGTGTACTTGATTTCATGTAGAGATATGTTACCAAGGTAAAAAAACAATACAACACCATAGGTAAGTAACAGTACTTTGCCTCTGAACTATTTTTTTTAATAAAGCTTTGTTGAGATATAATTACGTACCTTACAATTCACCCATTTAAAGTGTGCAAACTATTGGTTTTTAGTGTATTCACAGATATGTGCAAATATCACCATAATCAATTTGAGAACATTTTCATCAACTCACAGAGACCTGGTACCCTTTAGGCATTAACCCAACATACCCCACAGCCCAGAGCAGCTACTAACTTTCTATTTTTATAGATTCCTGTATTCTAGACTTTCATATATAAAAAAATTATATAAAATGTGGACTTCTGTGATACGCTTCTTTCACGTAGCATAATCTTTTCAAAGTTCATTCAAGTTACAGTAGGTATCAGTACTTTATTCCATTTTATGGCTAGAAATATTCCATTGTATGGACAAATCATATTTTCTTTATTCACTCACTGTTGGGTATTCGGGTTGGGTCTAACTTTAGGCTACCATGAATAATGCTGTAAGCATCTGTATATAAGGCTACCATGAATAATGCTGTAAGCATCTGTATATAAGTCTTATATATAAGAAATGAACATGTGTTTTCATTTCTCTTGGATATATATCTAGGAGAAGAACTGCTAGATCATACAGTGTAATCATTTGAGGAACCACCTGTTTTCCAAAGCATCTGTACCATTTTACATTCCCACTAGCAGTGGAAGAGAGTTCTGATTTCTCTGTATCCTTGCTGTGGCTTGTTATTATCTGTCTTTTTGATTCTAACCATCCAGGTGGTATGAAGTGGTATCTCATTGTAGTCTTGATTTACATTTCTGTAATAACTGATGGCTGGGCATTTTTTCTTGTGCTTATTGGCTCTTTGTATATCTTTCTTGGAAAAATGCATGTTTAAATGTTTTGCTCACTTTTTAACTGGGCTATTTGTCTTTTTATTTAGTTGAAAAAATTCTTAATATATTCTAGACACAGGTCCCTTTTCAGATGTAGGATTTGTAAGTATCATCTCCCACTCTCAGTTGCCTTTTTACTGTCCTGATGGAGAGTGTCCTTTGAAGCACAAAAGTTTTGTGTTTTTGTTTTTTTTAATTTTTACTTTTACTTATTAATTTATTTTAATGTTTATTGATTTTTGAGAGAGAGAGAGAGAGACAGAGCAGAGGAGGGGAGGGGCAGAGAGAGAGGAAGGCACAGAATCTGAAGCAGGCTCCAGATTCCAAGCTTGAGCTGTCAGCACAGAGCCCGATGTGGGGCTTGAACCCATGAACTATTAGATCATGACCTGAGCCGAAGTCGAACACTTAACCGACTGAACCACCCAGGTGCCCTGATTTTTACTTTTAGAGATAAAACATAGACTTAAACATTCAACTTTTACATGAAACAAAAATTTAAAACTTAGACAATAAGAACAAAGGGTAAAATTAAATATTGTTAGACTATTGCTAGATACTCTGGTTTAATTCTGTGTTTTGATCATTGATGAATTTTAATAAACTTTTGCTTAAAGAAAAATATAGGCAGTGTTGAAAAAGATTAGCTCATTTACTCAACTAGTTTTTGTTTTCTTTTGAGAGAGAGAGAGCATGTGCGTGGGGGAGAGGGGCAGAGGGAGAGGGAGGGAGAGTCAGAGAGAGAGAGAGAGAGAGAGAGAATATCCCAAGCAGGCTCCACGCTCAGCTCAGGTCCCAGTGTGGGGATTGATCCCATGACCCTGGAACCATGACCTGAGCCAAAACCAAGAGTCAGATGCACAACTGACTGAGCCACCCAGGTACCTCTTAACTAGTATTTATTAAAAAATGATCTCTTTGAAAGCACTCTAGAGACAAGTGCTTTGTTACTTGCCAAAAGTTACTTCCAAATATTTCTGTAAAAGTTGAAAATCAGGAAATGCCAACTTCATTGACAGATAAAAACAATCTATAAATCACGGACACGACATATCAAAAGTAAAAATTTACAAGGTAAAATAGTGTATAACTTAATTCCAAAAAGTTTCAGTGACAGTGATAATACTTGTTTTATTATACAAGTGACAGCAAAAGCAAATTAAAATAAGTATTATGTGGGGCACCTGGGTGACTCAGTCAGTTAAGCGTCTGACTCTTGATTTCGGTTCAGGTCATGAACTCATGGTTTGTGAGTTCGAGCCCCGTGTCATGCTGTGTGCTGACGGTGCAGTGCGTTACTTACTTAAGAGAAAAAGAACCAGACATGTCCTTAAGATAAAAATACTGAATAACTAGGAATGTGTGTTCTCTGGAAGACCAGAGATAGTTTCTAAGTCCTTAATTCTGCTTAGGCAATCTAAATGCTGACCATCTAACTGTGTCTTTGAATTTTCCAAGTTCATGCTCAAGAGGCACTATTTTGCTTAATATTTAGGCCCAGGTAAGCTATAGAAGAAACTGAGAGTCTAGAGTAAGATCTGCTATATTCTTAGTCTTTCCTCCATTAAAAGAAAGGGTGAGGGAGGAGGGGTGTGGAAGCACAAAAGTTTTTAATTTTGATAAAGTCTAATTTATCTATTTTTTTTCTTTTGTTGCCCAGTTCTTTTGGTTTTATATCTAAGAATTCCTTGCCAAATTCCAAAGTCATGAAGATATGCTCCTATGTTTTCTTATAAGAGTTTTCTAGTTATAGTTCTTGCATTTATGTACTTTAGTGTTTGCATGTGGCTGTCCAGTTGCCCAGCACCATTTGTTGCAGACTGTTCTCTCCCAACAGAAAAATATTGGCATCCTTGCTAAAAACCAGTTGGCCATGGTTTTATGAGTTTATTTCTGGACTCTCAGTTCTGTTCTGCTGATCTATAGGTCTCTCCTAGTGCCAGTACCATAGTATCTTGATTATCGTCGCTTTGTAGTAAGTTTTGAAATCATGAAGTGTGAGTCTATTTTGTTTTTCTTAATAGAATCAACTTGTCAGTTTTTGCAACGAAGTCAGGTAGAATTCTGACAGGGATTGCACTAAATCTGTAGATTAGTTTGGGGAATACAATCATTCTAACATCGTTAAGTCTTCTGATCTCTGAACCATTTATTAAGTTTTGCCATTTATTTAGATCTTCTTTAACCCTCTTTCAACAGTTTTGTAGGTGTTTTTTAAGTTCATCCTGTCTATCTACCTCTCTGCCTGTTTATTTATTTATGTAATTGCTGCACCCAACATGGGGCTCAAACTCACCACTCTGAGATCAAGAGTCTCATGCTCTTCCAACTGAGTCAGCCAGGGACCCTCTGTTTTGTTTTTGAGGTACTGTGTAAGTTTTACACTACTTTTGTTAAATTTATTCCTGAGTATTTAGTCTTGTTGATGCTAATATGAATGAAAGGGTTTTCTTAATTTCATTTTCAGATTGGCTCTCTATTTTTTTTAACAATGTACAAATGGAAAATGTGAGTGTCTCTAAGAGTCATCAGTCCACAAGATTAAAAGCAAACTAAATTTCCAGAAGAAACATACTTTTTCCTGGTACCATGAACCATGAAAAATTTCTTCCCTTTGTTCTCATAAAGGGGATCCGTGTAATGTGACAATACTACATCCTCAACAGTACCTCCCAACAACAGATACAACACCCAAGACAAAACTTTGAATCAAACTCCTGTGAGAAGCCTTTTAAAACATACAGATGTTCTGACTCTGTCATAAATAAGGATTTAGGGGTGGACCAGGGCATGTGCTTTTTTAAAAGTGTCTCTGGGTAATTTTGATGTTTATGACTGATTAGTGACTACACTAGGTGATTCATGGATCTAATTTCTACAGTTGTAATTATTATGCAGTTTGTCATATGAACCTGAAAAACTTATCTAAAAGCACAGAAGCCATGATAATGATATTCAAGTGAATGAAGTTTCAGAAATAATGGTTAATCTCAAACTGATTTTCTTGTGAGTTCAGTTTAGATTGCGATCACCAAATAAACCATACATGTTTGTGCTATTTATGAAGTGGAAACTGGAAAGGGAGAAGGGGAAAATGATATTCAATTTTGACTTTTGCTGATTCCTAGCAAAAACTGATCCTAAAAATGAAGAAGAAGAAAAGCGACGAATTGAGGCTCGGCGAGAGAAACAAAGGCGCAGAAGAGAAAAAAACAGTGAGAAATACGGAGATGGATACAGGTTTGTACTTTGTAGAGTCTGAAAATTGGTCTCATTAAAAATGTTTCATAGAAAATGCAATTATATCATTTGGAATGTGAGAAAATTCATGAGGTCAAATGAAAAGGTTTGATCAAAGATATATAGGAATGCTTTTGATTTTTGGCATTTATGTGCTGTCACCCCTGAGAAAAGTAAGAAAAAAGAATTCCATCCCTAATGGTAATCTAAAAATAAAAAATACCCAGAAATACAGTATTCTTAATAAGAAATACATGTCATAACATGAAGAAAACCACAAAGTCTTGAGATTTGAGTACATGGAGACACAATGATATTCTTGGATGGGAAAACTAAATAGTTGAGATGTAACTAACAGGTTGTGTCAATCTTGATTCCAAAGAAGAGTAAATGATTAAGTTCTAGCTTTTCTAGGTAATCAAAACGTTAGAAAGCTATAGAAGTTAAAAATATGTGGTACTAAAAAAAGGCTATTAGTATAATAGAATTAAAAAATTTTTTTTAATGTTTATTTATGTTTGAGAGACAGTGAGAGCCAGGGAAAGGCAGAGAGAGGGAGACACAGAATCCAAAACAGGCTCCAGGCTCTGAGCTGTCATAACAGCTGAACGTGGAGCTTGAACTCACAAACTGTGAGATCATGACATGAGCCGAAGTTGGACGTTCAACCGATTGAGCCAACCAGGCACCACCAGTATAGTAGAATTATTAACCTGTAAATACATGCGTTATATGTAAGAATGTAATATATAATACAAGTGTTGCAAACAAAATGGGAATTGCTTAAAAGGTTGGGGGGGGGTGGGATTGCTTGGCCGACTGAACAATAAGAAGAAAAATAGTTTAGATCCTCTTGTTAAACCAGTGAAGATGAATCCAGATGGATTAAAAAACCTATGAAATGGAAAATAACAGGAAGATAAAATAGAATATTTTAAAGGCTGCAGAAGCCTTTTTTTTTAAGGCTTAAAGTGATAGTTTAAATTACAAAGGAAATAATGACCACATTAGTTTCAATAAAAATTTACAACTTGGAAGCAGACAGACTTGGAAAATACTGTAAACACAACAAACGATTAATGTCTGAGGTAAATATCACCCAACCAGTATTTTTTCAAAAATAAGAAAACAAGATGCCTACTATATGATTGGGTGAAGGAGTAATAGCTAGTTAATAAATTTAGGGGAAAACGCTGAAACTCATTGTAAGATAAACTGGGAATTTAAATAATAGCATGACATTTTATTGGGAGAAAAGAAACATTGATTTAGTAGCAAGGATACAGTCGAAGCACATGCTTATAATTGCTGGTAACCAAATAATATGGTTATAACTACTTGGAAGCAGTTTAACAGTTTTTAAAAATGTCTTGATTTTTTTTATAGTCCGTGATCTCTCCAGGAAAATAATCTAAAGGTAAAAGTTTAATCTAAAAAGATGCCCATTACAGCATTATTTATAATAGCTCCAAACATGAAACAAATATCAGTGACAGAGAGTAGTCAGGTATATGTAAATTTTGAGACACATCCCTCTATGGGGTCTTAGGCTATTGTTGAAAATGAAGGTTCTAAAGCCTGTAGTAACATGGAGAAAATGCAGGCAAAATAGAAAAAATATGTATACAACGTGTAAAGTTATGCATGAAAATGTCTAAGAAAATTTCTTAAAAGGACAGTAATTGATATTTTCATTAGCTGTCTCAGAAATTGCTGCTTATGCTAGGAAAATAAAGATTATAAAATTTAAAAAGTAAATTCAGTGTATTTTGTGTTTAGAATATAGTTTTGCTCTTTAAAAGTTAACTTGTTTGTATAGCATGAGGGGAATGAAATACTACACGTAAGTGAATTTTCTAGATGTCTAAAACTTTATCTTAGTTCAGAAAATATTTTAAGACCAGCATCTGTAGACCTTTCCATGGAGCTTTGTTTTAAATTGTCTGTTTTCTTTCATATTAAACCAGATATTCTTTGTTACTACTTGGTTTTAATATATACATTGATTTTATTTATGTAAAATGTAGTAAAAGAAAAATCAGTGGCATCTGAAAGCCAGATTGTTTTTTTTTTTTGCTTAGACTGTCTTTGATTTTAGTGAGGTAGGTATTGCAGTTGGCCCATAAACCATATGGGGGTTCAGGGTGCCAACCCTCCACAGGGTTACAAATCTGTGTAACTTTGGATTCCTTCAAAACTTCTAATAGCCATCTGATGACTGGAAGCCTTACTGATAACTTAAACAGTTGATAAACATATTGTATGTTACTTGTATTATATACTATATTCTTTTTTTTTTAATTTTTTTTAACATTTTTATTTATTTTTGAGAGACAGAGACAGATCATGAGCAGGGGAGGGGCAGAGAGAGAGAGGGACACACAGAATCGGAAGCAGGCTCCAGGCTCTGAGCTGCCAGCACAGAGCCCGACGCAGGGCTTGAACCCACGAACTGTGACATCATGACCTGAGCCGAAGTTGGACGCTCAACCTACTCAGCCACCCAGGCGCCCCTATACTGTATTCTTAAAGTAAGCTAGAGAAAAGAAAAAAAATATATTTTAAAGTTTATTTATTTTGAGAGAGAGTACATGCGAATGGGGAAGGGGCAGAGAGAGAGAGAGAGAGAGAACGGACCCCAAGCAGGCTCTGTGCTGTCAGCGTAGAGCCTGACGTGGGGCTGGAGCTCACGAACCATGAGATCATGACCTGAGCCAAAATCAAGAGTCAGACGCTTAACCCACTGAGCCACTTCATTTCCCTAATGAGGAGGAAATACATTTACAGAACTGTACTGTAAAAACTACATATAAGGGACATTTAAGTTCAAACCACTATTGTTCAAGGGTCAGCTGTACTTGTGTTATCTTTCTGTCCAACTTTGATAATCTTTTCCTGTGCTCTTTCTGATTTGTTACCTCTAATTTGTTGGGGTCTGAGAAACAGTAGGATTAAGCTTATTAAGAATTATCCTATGAAAAGAAGTTCTAGTTTTAAGAGGCTGGTAGTTTTGGTCCTTGACAGTATCTCTGCCACTGTGGATAGACTATGTTCCTTCTTTTGACAGGATAATGGGGTTAGTGGAAACAGGTTGAAATGAACTCTTTGTTTCAAGTGTTTAGGAATCTGAAGATGATTTTACATTATGAAATTAATTTTTCTATTTACTCTGAATACTTCACCCTTTAAAAATTATAGCTTTTGGGGGGTGCGTCTGGGTGCCTTGGTTAAATGTATGACTTTGGCTCATGTCATGATCTCATTGTGGGTTCATTAGGCTTCTGTGCTGTCAGCGTGGAGCCTACTTCCTCCCTCTGTCTGCCTCTCCCCCACTCGTGCACACATGCACTCTCTCACTCTCTGTCAAAAATAAATAAACATAAAAGTTTTAAAAATTGTAGCTTTGGATATGATATATCTGTGTTAATATAATACATGTGTGAATTTGAGAAAATTAAAGAACTGAACTTTGATTTAGGTTTAAATATAAATCTGATGATACAAGCCAAAGTATGTCAGTTAAATTAAATTTTCATTTTAGGATAAGAATCCTTTAAATTAGTCTAAAATTTTAAGTTATCAGAGCAGTTTTGCTTTCAATTAGGAAGATAAGAGACTGACAGTAAGTATTCCTGCGATACATTCTTTTTGGATATTTGAATACTTTCAATATAATAAAGAAGAAAGGAGCCAAGGAGGGAGGGAACAGGGGTATGAGAGCTATAAACAAACAATATTATAAGGGGAAGAGTGCCAAAAAAGAAGTACAAAGTGGCCTTACAGGAGATGACTTTACATTAGGAGTGCAAGAAAATCAGGGAAATGGATGGAGGCAGTATTTGAACTGACTCGGGAATGGTAGGATAAATAAAATAAATGGTAGGAGGCTGTTAGGCAGTCCTGGTAGAGAGCATGGCTCAAGGTCAAAGCAAGGAAACGGACATTTCATTCATGTTCAGGAAATGGAAAGCTGTGTAGATTAAACAGGACTCTAGTGCAGGTTGAAAAGTGTAATTTAATTTAAACATTTAATGAAGACATACTGTGTACCAGATAACTGTTAAAAGCATTTAGTAGGGGAATGGGGTGCCTGGGTGGCTCAGGTTGAGCATCCAACTTCGGATCAGGTCATTATCTCAGGGTTTGTGAGTTCGAGCACTGTATCAGGCTCTGTGCTGACAGCTCAGAGGCCTGGAGCCTGCTTCGCATTCTGTGTGTTTCCCTCTGTGCCCCTCTGTCTCTCCATCAAAGAAACATTAAAAAAATTAAAAAATTAATTTAGTAGGGGCGCTACAACCCGGGTGGCTCAGTTGGTTAAACGTTTGACTTTTGATTTTGGCGTAGGTCATGATCTCACAGGTTGTGCGATTGAGCCCCACTTTTCAGACTCTGTGCTGACATTGTGGAGCTTGCTTGGGATTCTCTTTCCCCATCTCTGCCCCTCCTCTGCTTGGGCTCGCTTGTGCTCTCTCTGTCTCTCTTTCTCTCTCAAAATAAATAAATAACTTAAAAAAATACAGGTATTTAGTGGGCAAAGCCAACAAGATACAGGAGAGATTAAGAGCTTTCTTTAAGGGCAGCTGAAGGTGTTTTGACTTTGTTTTATGATGCTTATGTCAGTGAAGCCAGTGAAGTGCTGTTGTCTCCTTTAGTAAGTGACAGTAATTAATTGAATTATTACTGTGTGGCAAGAACTGTTCTAAGGGCTTTGTATATATTAATGTTTTTTCCATCCTCACTGATACTTCTGTAAGGGTTCTCATTTCATTAAGATAAGAAAACTAAGGCCCAGAGAAGTCAAGTAATTTGCCCACTGTCTCACAAGGGGGCTCAGATATAAACCCAGCAGTAGACTCCAGATCCCATAGTTTTAAGTAGGAAAATTAATATAATAGCAGTATAAGGAATTAATTGGAGGGGCACCTGGGTGGCTCAGTCGGTTAAGCATTTGACTTCGGATCAGGTCATGATCTCGCGGTTGGCGAGTTTGAGCCCCGCATCGGGCTCAGTGCTGACAGTTCAGAGCCTGGAACCTGCTTTAGAATCTTTGTCTCCCTCTCTGCCCCTCCCTGGCTTGCTCTCTCTCGCTCTCAAATAAACAAACATTAAAAAAAAAAAAAAAAGAATTAATTGGAAAATGGAGGCTGGAGACAAAGAAACCAGTGAAGAACTGTTGTCATAGTTTAAGGAAAAGGAAATAAAAGCAGTACATAAGATAGAAACACTGTATAGGAGAAAAAAAGGGAAATTCATATTGGAGTGGCTCCTGAGCTTCTAAATTTGTCTAGGCCAGGCTTATCAGTCATTCTGAAGTGGTCCTTAGCAGGTAGGGCTTTTGGTCACCCTAGAGCTCCAAGGGATTGAATTATGCTTGTCTGATGTTCACCTGGCTTTGTTGGTATTACCTTTGTGGACTGCAAGCTTGAGAATGGAACAGAGTATAAAATAAGTAGTGGAACTTTGGAACTTGGTATTTTTAGATTTTGCTTTTGCTTTATAACGGGTCTAGGTCTAAACTGGAAGTGGATAGCTTTGAACTAGATTAAATAGGTCCACTGATTTCATTATTTGCAAAGTATAATAAAATAAGTATAATAACAGTGTTGGCCAAATAGATATTTAAAGAAATACTGTTTTTTCTGACTTCAGTTAAATTTAGATCAACCATTAGATGGAGTAAAAGAAATCATTTATTTGGTAAAATTAGTTTTATTGGCATGTCTTATGAACTCTCAGTAAATAAAGTAATATTTAAAGGAAATTTTTTTCTTTATAGAATGGCATTCACGTGTTCATTTTGTAAATTCCGAACGTTTGAAGAAAAAGATATCGAATTACATCTGGAAAGTTCTTCACACCAGGAAACACTGGATCATATTCAGAAACAAACCAAATTTGATAAAGTAGTTATGGAGTTTTTACATGTAAGTAGCTGTTTTTAAAACAAGAAGCACTTTATTTGATATTTTAACTTCTTACTTTTTCATAGTTTCCCACTTCTCTTCCATTTTAAGTTTCTAAAAATTTAATTGACTACTTAAAGAGTTTAAAAAAAAATTAGCCCAGAATTAGATGTGAATTTCTCTGTAAAGATTTTAAATTTATAATTTGAGAGAATATTTTATGTTTTATACAGTAGTTTCTGGCAGAGGTGTCAGGAAAAGAATTCCTTTAACACTTGTTTATTGCTGCAGAATCAGCTATCATAGGTTGAAAGTCTACTGTGTACCTAGTGTTGTGCTGTGTACTTTCATTCATTATTTCATCTGAGCGTTATCACAGCTCCTTTTTATTATGAAAGATCATGCTCAGAGCAGTGTAGTGACTCTTTCAGTTAAGTGGAAGTCTGAATTCAGAGCCAGAGAGCTGATGTTTGTTTAGTGTCCTTTCTGTTACCAGTGTGTGGTCACTAGTTCAGCAGTTTTTCTTGGATACTTAACAAAAGGTGCTATGCAAGAACCGAAGACACAGATACCACCCTTAGTGAGTTCACAGAGATTGGTAAGAGAACACACTCATATATACACAAACAACACTGCTAAGTCAAAGGGCCAGGAGTGAATGTGTAGGCAGGCGGGGTTAGACAAGGGGAGGAGAGTTCGGGCCAGGGTTATTTAAGGAAGGGGCTAGAGCTGGACTGCTAATTGTACATATAGTTAATTTGGGCACAAGACATGGAATTGTTAGGAGGTTAGAAATATAATGATCATTCATTCTTCCCTATCCTTGCAGAATTGTGTAACTTTGCAAAAATTTCTTTCTTTAATTTCATTCCTTAACTAGTTCCTAACTGTCATTTAGGACTTTAATGTACTCACCTGCCCTGAGAAGACGTCTTTTAACTATTCCAGCTCTCTTTGATTTCTCTTATTTTTTATGCCTAAAATACACTTTGAAAGTGAATACTTCTTGTAAGTATCCTAGTAATTTATTTGTATTTATTTTTCAACTGAATTGTAAGCTCCTTGAGAACAGATACTAGTTTTTATATAGCAGATGTTATCTTCCATAGACTGAGTTTGATGCTAAGCATATACTAAGTGCTCACTGAAAACTTTTTGGGTTTCTTTCTATTTTGTTTGATAGGAATGTATGGTGAATAAATTCAAGAAAACATCTATTCGTAAGCAACAGACTAATAATCAAACAGAAGTAGTTAAAATAATTGAAAAAGATGTTATGGAAGGTAAGTATTTAAACAAAGTATTTCAGAAATTTACACGTATATTTTACTTACCATAATCTATTTCAATGTAGATGCTGCCCGCTAGAGTGATCAAGTCATATGTGGTAGCCGTGAGTAGGTCATCAGAGATGAACTCCTTTTCCTCTTATGTTTATGAATTTGTCACTACCTACCATTATGTTTCTCACTTCACTTTTAGAAGAAAAATCAGCCTTTCTTCTAGGTGGAAGTGAATTCTTCTATTCTTATTGTTCCTCATCTCTTTAAGACTTTTGCTCAAATAGTGAACTCTTCTGTTTTTCAATCTCTTATTCTCTTTTGATTCTCTCCCTAAAGCCTATGCTTTCATCTTTGAAAAAGAAAAAAAATCTCCATCTTTAAAAAAGAAAAACAGATACTAGTTCCCTTAAAACTTGCTTTCCTATTAAGCAACCATGCTTCTTTAAGCATAGTCCACAGTGATCTGTGTCTTCACTACGTATTACTACTTCTCCAGAGTAGAGCACTGTATGCTACCAGTGGTCTGCTCTGACAGATTCCCAACAGCAGCTTCATTAGGTTCTTTGGAACTGTTATCTTACTCTGCAGCATTTTCCACTATTCTTTGTGAATCAGTTTCTACCCCTGGTTTCTGTGGTATCTCACTGTCCTGAAGTTCTTTATTCCTGTTTTTACTGTTGTGTTTTTATTTTATCTTATTTTAATTTTTTGTTTTTTAAAGAATGTTTATTTTTGAGAGAGAGAGAGAGAGAGAGCACACGCAGGCAGGGGAGGGGCGAAGAGAGAGAATCCTTAGCAGGCTCTGTGCTTTCAGCGCAGAGTCTGACTCAAAGCTTGAACTCATGAACTGAGATCATGACCTGAGCCAAAATCAAAAATCGGATGCTCAACCACCTGAGGCACCCAGTCACCCCTCTCTTTGAAGGTTTTAGAAGTTGATATTTCCCAGTGTTCCATCCTTAGTACTTCTATCTTTTCTTTTTATATTCCTTCCTTATGATTCATGTATTCGCAGGGCTTAAACTAACACTCTATGTTGATTACTTATACATTTCTATCTCTAGCACAGATCTATCTTCTGAACTCTAGTCTTGAACATCCAGCTGCTTATTGGCCTCTCTCTTCAGCAGTCTCACAAAATGAACGTACAAAGAAAATTTTGTATGCTCTTTGGGCATCCTCCACCCCATTAAGAAAACAAAACAAAAACTCAGAAGACCGGTCTTTCATTTACCCTTGGAAGGTGGCCCCACCATCTAAGCCAGAAATATGAAGTTAATTCTAAGGAATTTTACTTTATTATATCTGTAACATTGTATCTTACTGGTTCTGTCTTTTAAATATCTTCCAAGTCTGCTCTTTAAATATTGCATCTGTTCAAATTTTTATCTGTTCTCTTGGCAGTTATATTATTTTCCTAACTAGTGTCCTTACTTCCAGGCTTATCTCTAAGTCTACTGCATTAGTTTGTATTGTATTAGTTTAAGAATTTTACCTGGGTCTCGATCCTCTATAGGATAAATTTCAAATTCCTATGCCTGGCATGCAAAGTTCTCCATGATATAGGCCCTGCTGTTTATCTCTCTTTTGTCCCTTCTTTGTTCTCAGTGCCCCACCCATACTGAATTACTTGCAATTCCCACAATTTTCTCTCATCTTTCCCTTGCATATATTATAACTTCACTTGTAATCTTGATCACAGTTTTCAAGGTCCAACATACATTTTGTTTTTTGTGAATGCCAATTTTGACATATTTTTCCCTATCCCTGCCCACCGTGGCACTTTCATTATTATGGAAATTCTTTTTTTACTACAAAAATCAACAATTTGTCTTCTTTTATATTACATATTTGGGGGACAGACCCCTGGGACTCAGAGCAGGATTATAGAACATGATAAGGAAGTATAATGTAATTATACTTTATAATTTTAATCTGTTATCCATACTTTAAATCTGTATATGCAGATTTATGAGATATAGTAGAAAAACTCAACCTAACCTACGTATTTTATCCTCTTTGGAAGAAGGGGGTATAAATAAGCATGGAAATGAAATGATAAAACCTTGGCTTTGTCAAAAATAAGAATATATGAATCATTACTTTTCTTATTAATAACTGGCTTTCTTTTGTAGGTGTTACTGCAGATGATCACATGATGAAAGTGGAGACTGTTCACTGCAGTGCGTGCAGTGTGTATATTCCTGCTTTGCATAGTTCAGTGCAGCAGCACTTAAAATCTCCTGATCATATCAAAGGGAAGCAGGTAAGTTTCGATCTGTCTTAATGAAGTCATTGAACTATTCATTAATCCTTTATTGTCCTTTAAAGGCTGTTGTTTCACACCTACCTGCTTACATATATTCCTGTTAATCTCATGTGTGAAAACCTGTAAAGATAAATAGAGAGGCAGTGTAGCATAGTAGTTAAGTTAAGCATGGTGGTTAGGATTGGGCTCCGGAGCAAGAATTCCTGGGTTTGAATCCTGGTTCAGTATATACCTGTTAAGCAAGTAAATTAACTTTTCTTTGTCCAAGGTTCCTTATTTGTAAAATGGGGATAGATAATCATTCTATTCTTACATGACCGTTTAAAGATTAAGTTAGTTAAAATAGAAAAGACACTTAAACTAGTACCTGATGCATAGTTTAAGCATCCAGGAAATCATAGCTATTGAACTGTTTTTTTCATTAACACTTTAAGTTGGTACAAAGCAGTTTTATGAGAGAGAGAGAGAGAGAGAGAGAGTGTGTGTGTGTGTGTGTGTGTGTGTGTGTGTGTGTTGTGTGTGTTTTAGAACAAAACAGAAAGGAAAGATTTGATTATAACATACTTTTTTCTGATGACTGGGAAAAATTTAAAAAAACTAGCATTACCAGTTACTATCTATTGTTACATTTTTGAGTAGAATTTACTAAAAAATTCTGGGGAAAATGTACTGTTTTCTTCTTGATTGGCATATTTCTGCTTCTAAATTGGTTGGTTGTATTTAGTCCAGTTTATTTCAAATATGTATATTGTGAGAAACTAGCTTGTTTGAGAAGCAAATTTAAAAATTCAAATATTAAAGGCTTAAGTTTTAACTAGAGCATACCTGAGTCTTAATTCATATTTTGTATTGATGTGATCCTCATTTAACTTAAACTTTGTTAGCCACTTTGGACACATAGAGTCTTTTAAAAATCTTTGTCCTTTCTCTTTTGGTATTCCCTTGACACTTTTTTGGTAACTAGACATTTCATATTAACCTGTCTTTCTTTTATAATACAGTCTTTTGCTAACTACAGCCCAGAGGAAAACTATTCTAGCAGTATGAAAAATTATTCTTTCTCATTTGATAACATGAAAATTAGTAGTTAGAATAGTTGGGGTTGGGGGAGGTACATGTAGAGTAGAAAGGAGAGAGAGCAACTGTTTAGTAGACCTAGATATGTCTTACGGAGTGACTGGGTGTTTTTTTAATGAGTGATTGGCTTATTGAATCTTCATTGTTTTAATCCATGGATGATTTAGATTGTGGTCATAATAATTGTTACTTTATAGCCTAATTTGCAAGGAAATAAATAATTTAAATCTAAGAAATTGAGCATACAACATTGTTTTAATTGTAGAAGTATTTTCATGGCATGGTTTTCAAGTACCTAAGTGTGTTCTATTTTTCATAGGCTTATAAAGAACAAATAAAAAGAGAGAGTGTCTTGACTGCTACAAGCATTTTAAATAACCCAATAGTGAAGGCGCGATATGAACGTTTTGTTAAGGTAAGACTTTAGGGCAAAACCTTTTTAGGTTGAATTGTAGTATCTTTATAATTAAATGGTGACATAGTAACTGTGATATTTAAATATAGTGCAACTTTGGGAAGAATTTTACTTGATATCTTGCATATAGGTAAAAACATTGTTTTTCCTAATTATTGGGATTTGTTGGGAGAGGGAACAATAAGTCATTCCTCTCTCATCCCTTTCTCACCCTGGATCATTTGAGAGATAGACAGGAGTCTAATAGCAGATCATAATGTTAGCGTTATTCTTGATTTTTAAAGAAAGGAGGACTTGAGGGATATGTCTTAACGTGTAGTTACTGTGGACCTTCTGTATTTCACTTTTTTTCTAAGTTTATTTATTTTGAGAGAGAGAGAGAGAGAGAGAGAGAGAGAAAGGGAATCCCAAGCAGGCTGTGCATTGCCAGCTGTGGAGCCCAATATGGGGCTCAAACCCATAAACCACGAGATCATGACCTGAGCCTAAACCAAGAATCAGACACTTAACTGACTAAGTCACCCAGGTGCTCCCTGTATTTCACTGCTAAATTAGATAAACTTGTTTCTACCTAGCCTCGGTTACTGGTTCAGCTAGACAGCAGTAGGCTTCCCTTAGTTTAGCACATGGCCTACAGTACACTAGAAGGTACCTTTTCTGTTGCTAAGAAGACCAAAAAGAAGGGCCCCAGAAAGTACAACATTGAATATGCCCATATTCATCTTCCAAGCATAGCAACTGGATAAGTCATTGTTCCTTGGATAAAAGTTGGAGGGGTAGCAGGAGGTCAGAGATGCTGCCTCAGAAGTTCCCTCATGGGATCAGCAGGCCAGGAGAGAGGAGGTTTGCCCTAGATGTTAGTAAACTCAGATATGAACAACTAGGTCCACTCGGTACACAGCTTCTTAGACTTTTTAGCCATCTGCTATTGTGGTAGTCCTTCTTTACATAAAATTCTTTATGTATTCTATATACTTAATGTACAAATAAGAACTTACTATTATTCAAGAAATTAAATACATTTTAGAGGTTTCGTTTTGAGTCTTTGTAAAATAATACCTCATTTAAAATCATCATACACTGAAGAGAGCTGTTATGTTGAAAATTTGTAAGTCTGTTATTTACATTTGTAACTAAATTTTTATTTTATGGATTAGAGAAGTTTTCTTTATTTTGGCTGTTGTAGTGATTAACACATAAACTCTGAAGAAACCTGATATATAGTCAAGTTATCCCTCAACCAAGTGACTTCCAAGCTGAATATATCCCAGTTCTTTCAGCTTATTCCTGAGGCTCCTATTTTCTGACTTGTCATATTTGTCAATTTTACTACATTCTTGCTACCACTTTTACAAACTGAGTGCACATACTGTAACAGCAATGCAAAAAACAGAGCTGTTAGAAAAAAACCTGAAAAACAAAAAAACAGTGAATGCAGTCTTAATTGAAATTTAATTTTTTGGGGGATATGACATCCAAAAGGTAAGAGCATCATTGCTAAATTAGGAAAAACTAGATTTTTATCCTTGGTATATCACAAACTTTTGAGAAGTTAGTGGTTTCTGTTGTATCAAATATTTAATGAAAGAATACAAATGAGAATTTCTGTGTAAACTTTTCAAGCTACACCTGAGAGTCACTTCGTGGAATGAGAAACATCACTGGTAGGAGTGTATAGCTCATGTGCATATTGTTTAGAAAGCACCTGATCTGAGGAGGACTCTTCTAGATTTTTTTTTTTTTTACTATGAATGTGATCCATGGACCAGCAATATTGGCATTTCCTGGGAGTTATTAGAAATGGAGAGTTGTATTTGAACAAGATCCCAGTTGATTCATAAACCTGTTAAAATTCAAGAAACACTGGTGTCACATTAGTCAGTGGTATCCCTTTGTTCTGCTTTCCTGTCTGCTCTGTTCCCTGCTGTGTTATTCCCAGAACATCCTCTGCCCATGGTCAGCTGCTCTGGTCATGGCTTAAAATCTCTTTCAACTTTAAGTGCTCTCAGTCTGACAAAATATCTTTTTTAATCTTTGTCCTATGAAGGTATCATCAGTTCATCAATTTGTCCCTTTTCTCCAACTGTATCTACCTTCACTCCCTGGCCTAGATACTCATGGTCAGTCCTTATAACAATGCATTGCTGCCATTCCAAAAGTCCTCACGTATTCGTTGTTCTACCGCTTATCAGTTCCCAGCACGATGCCATGTGCGGTTAGACTGTCTTGCTGCAAATACAGAATTGTACCATTGCTGTGTTTGCTGGATATTCACTGCAGTTCACAGTAATTTTGCCCATTACTAGTCAATGTGATGTGCTTCCTACAGTGACTGTTTCAAAGCTTTTCCACGAGAGACAGAGCATGAGCAGGGGAGGGGCAAAGAGACAGGGAGACACAGAATCTGAAGCAGGCTTCAGCTCTGAGCTATCAACACAGAGCCTGACATGGGCCTTGAAACCACAAACTGAGATAATGACTTGAGCTGAAGTTGGACACTTAATTGACTGAGCCACTCAGGCACCCCAAAGCTTTTCCACTCTTAACATGTCTAGATTTCTTCCTTTCTCCCTTCCCTTCTTATATTCTTATTGCTTCAGGGAGATTGAGACCAATAGATGTAAACTGTAAGTTTTCTCTTTTTAGCCTTAGATTTATGTACCTTACTCTCACCTTTATTGTTATCTGTGAAGGAAGCTACTCCTCTTTTGCCCTTCACCTGCGTTCTTGTTTCATCAGTTGTTTCTTCTTGCTTGCATCTGACTTTCCCCCATTTATTATTTTATTCTTCTACAGACAGACATGCTTATAAATTCCCTAAACTAAAAATGACTTAACTTTTCCTAGACTCTGCCCCTTCCCATCTTATCTTTTCTCTTACCACCATACTTAAAAAGGTAGTTTACCCTGCGTTGTGCTCTTCCTCTATATTACTCTTTAACCTGGTAGTTCTCAATTGGAGATACATAATTAGAAACTTTGTAAGGTGAAAATCAAATGAAAAAACTATCTAGGCCTTCTTAAAGACCTTCTGAATTAGAGTTTCCCCAACTTCTCTGATAAATATCTCCAGAAATTCTTCTTAAATATGCAGGTTACCAGATCTCTCCCCTGGAAATTTTGATTCAAGTAGTCTGAAATTGATTAAGGAACTTGTGTTTTTTAGCAAGAGCTCTCATATTTGACTAAATTAAAGTCTCAGAGTGTGGGACGTGGGCTTGTAGTTTTTGAGAGCTTAGAGGAAATTGTGAAGATTCATTCCTGGGCAGTCATTGGTGTCCACCTTCCACTTACATTACACTTTGGGAACTGCTCTAAGATAACCGGTCTTAATTTTTAAGTAAAAATTTTAAACATTTTATTGTTTACTATCTTACACATACAAAGCTAAAGGGCATAGTGTAATACATTTATTTCTCAAGTGCCCTCACTCAACTTTAATAGTTATCAACTCTAGTGACCTTTCAATTTTTCTTGACACAGTTAATGTCACTTTTTCTTGAAACTTTGTCTTGCCAGGTAATACTTTACTACCCTGGATTCCTCTGCACTGAGTATTTTTTTTTTTCCTAACTTCTGTCCCTGGCATTTTCAGTAGGTTTTATCATCAGCCCTTTTATTCTACTTATTTCCCTGGCCCCAGGCTTGGGCTATCTTGTTGAAGACCCTGATTTCTCACTATTCACTCTGTGCAAATAAGTCACAAATCTAAATGTCTTACTTTGAACTCTGTGCTCTTTTGAGTTGTGAATTTAAAGCTGCCTCTTAGACATTTAGACATCTTAAATTCTTTTTTTTTTTTTTTTTGGCATTTTGTAACATGTTAACATTTTATTTTATTTTATTTTACTTTATTTTCTTTTATTTTACATCCAAGTTAGGTAGCATATATATGTGCAATGATGATTTAAGGAGTAGAATCCAGTGATTCATCATTTACATACAACACCCAGTGCTCATCCCAACACGTGTCCTCCTTAATGCCCCTTGTCCATGTAGCCCATTCCTGCACCCCAACCCCCTCCAGCAACAACCCTCAATTTGTTCACTGTATTTAAGAGTCTCTTATGTTTTGTCCCCTCCCTGTTTTTGTATTATTTTTGCTTCCCTTCCCATATGTTCCCTTATGTTCATCTGTTTTGTGTCTTCAATTCCACGTATGAGTGAAGTCATATATTTGTCCTTTCTCTGCCCAATTTTGCTTAACATAATACACTCTGGTTCCATCCACATAGTTGAAATGGCAAGATTTCATTCTTTTTGATTGCTGAGTAATACTCCAGTGTGTGTGTGTGTGTGTGTGTGTGTGTGTGTGTGTGTGTATATATATATATATATATATATATATATACACCACATCTTCTTTATCCATTCATCATTGATGGACATTTGGGCTCTTTCCATACTTTGGCTATTGTCGATAGTGCTGCTATCAACATTGGGGTGCACGTGCCCCTTCGAAACAGCACACCTGTATCCCTTGGATAAATACCTAGTAGTTTAATTGCTGGGTTGTTGGGTAGTTCTCTTTTTAATTTTTTGAGGTGGTTCTCTTTTTAATTTTCCTCAATTTTTTATTTTAAATAAAATAAAAATTTTATTTTTATTTTAAAATTTTAAATTTTTGAGGTAGTTCTCTTTTTAATTTTCCATGGTGGCTGCATCAGTTTGCATTCCCACCAGCAGTGCAAGAGAGATCCTCTTTCTCCACATCCTCGCCAACATCTGTTGTTGCCTGAGTTGTTAATGTTAGACATTCTGACCACTGTGAGGTGGTATCTCATTGTGGTTTTGATTTGTATTTCCCTGATGATGAGTGATATTGAGCATTTTTTCATATAGACATCTTAAATTCTAATTATATATAGCATACATCTGCTTCTTCCCCTTTCCCCATCCTGATTTACATATTCTGTTAATGGTGCCACTACATCATTTACACTTTCCTTTCCTGGATTATTAGAGTAACCCCCTCACTAGTGTTTCTTCTCCTGCTATTTCATTTCATCCTGTGTGTTCCTCCCTGATTTATCTTGAAGTATTGTACCACTCTTACACTTCCCTGTTTAATAATCTTCATTGCTTCTTCATTTCTTACTCTATTAATACAGCCTTCTGATATGGTCTTGTTTATGAGACTTAATCCAGATACATAATTCAAGTATTTACATAAATGAAAATATTAAAACAAAGTTGTATTTGTGAATGTTTAGTGAATTAAAGATTTATTTACCTTTCTAAAGTAAAAGTAAGGCATGATATCTAATAGGTACCTGATTTTCATTTATTTGAATTTTGAAAAAGACTTGATTTTCATTTGAGTGTTTTCAAAGAGATCCTACCATAGTAGTACATTGAATCCTGGTGTAATTAAGTAGGACATAAATCTTTATCTGCTTTGTTTCTAACAAAATTCACATATTTGGCTTTTGTCCTATGTATATGATTTTAGAAATTCAGTTAGGAAAATGTGGCCTTTATGCATTCCAGTTTATGGAATATAAAGAAATGACTTCAGTAATTTATTTACCCACCTTGGTATGAAATAGGTACTGAATAAATATGTCATGGCTTTGTCATAAGTTAAAATAAAAAGGTTCAAATTGTATTTATTTTTAACATTAAGCAAATAAAAATTTCACTGATAACAAAAATGAATATGCTCATTTTAAAAGCTGCTTTTCCTCATGTTTTTAGGGTGAGAATCCTTTTGAAATTCAAGATCATTCTCAAGATCAACAAATAGAAGGAGATGAGGAGGAGGAAGAAAAGATTGATGAACCTATTGAAGAAGAGGAGGAGGAGGAAGAAGAAGAGGAGGAAGTGGGGGAAGTAGAGGAAGTAGAAGAAGTGGAGGAAGCAGAGGAAGTGGGAGAAGGAGGAGGAGTGGAGGGAGTGGGAGACACAGAGGAAGCAGGGGACCAGGAGGCAGTGGGGGAAGGAGAGGCAAAGGGGGAGGGGGAAGGAGTAGGGGAAGGAGAGGGAGCAGAGGAAGAGGTAGCAAAAGAAAAGCCTGTTGACTTCCCTGTTGACCAACCTGAAGAAAATTAAATATAAGGTATTAGATTTAAAAGAAGCTTTAAATTTTTCTCGTAATGTGGAAAAGGGTAAGAATTTTAATAGTTTAAAATATGAGAGTTAACATCCATGTTGCATGCATTCCACACATTCACATTTGTTTTATATAATTTCTAAATGTTTGGCATTTGTTTAATAAAATGAGGGTAAGACTTTTAGTTTAGTTTTTATAGCTACCAACTTAGATTAGATAAATTGTTTGTATAATTTTTAAGCTTAATTTTTATTACTTTAATTGGTGTTAAGGATAACAGATGTGTATTGTTAGTATATCTATTCTAATCATTTGAACTTAAATGCTGCTGTTGGGAGTATATATTCAAGTGTGCATTAATGTTTTCAATACTTACCCTAGAAGAGATAAATTGGGCAAGTATTTTGTGCTCTGACTGTGTATTTTTTTACTGCATTGGACATTGAATAGTAATTTGCGTTAAGATACGCTTAAAGGCTTTTTGTGACCATGTTTCCCTTTGTAGCAATAAAACGTTTTTTACAAGAACTCTTTCCCTGGATTAGCAATTTTAAATGAAACGATTCATCAATTAAATGAGTATTTAAAATGAGATTTTGCCTTAATGTAGTTTAGTTTTAGCTCACGGTATTTCAAGATGATTGAGAAGAGTTGAAGAAAAAATTTACTTCCATCATTTTAAAAGTACTACTAAAATATTTTTTAGCATATTTCAAGTTGAGGTCAGTCTATAACTGACTTGTTTATACTTGTTTTAATTCCTTTTCTTTGTGCCTATGTCATATCTTGAAATCTTGAAAATACATTTGAATACAAATAATTTTTTATAGTTGTGTTAGTTCTTTTATCATGTCTGTTTGTAGCTGAAGAATCAAGAAGCAAAAGTATCACTTTTCTAAAAATGAAGTATTTCTCTCTTGAATATTTCTCTCATTTCTTTTTAAACTTTTTATAGTTTCTAGGTTTACATACTGAAAAAGAGAAGATAAGATTGACAGATCATCTATTTTCTTTAATATTTTTTTTAATGTCTATTTTGAGAGAGAGACAGACAGAGAGCATGGGGAGGGGAGGGGCACAGAGAGAGGGAGATACAGAATCCAAAGCAGGCTTCAGGCTCTGAGCTATCAGCACAGAGTCCCATGTGGGACTCAAACTCATCATGAGCCACTAGATAATGACCTGAGCTGAAGTTGGATGCTCAACTGACTCAGCCATCCAGGCCCCCCCAGATGGTCTATTTTCAGATGACCATCTAATGTCACTGAAATGTAGTGCTCTTATTTCTTTGAATTTTTACTCTGGAGGGGGACTCAGTGAAATAAACTAGCTTCTCAAAATATTGAGGCATTGAGTGTGTGAATGTATAGGCATTTATAGAATTTCACTTTTTTGCAGACAACAAAACTTTTAATATTAATTTTTGGGGTCCAATATAGGTTCGTGTTGTGGGCTAGATTTGCTTATCTTTAAGCTTTAAGTCATTTGTATCCACTTAGGAGGATTTAGAGCCAAATAAGAGAAGGTTAGTTGAAGACTGGAGAAATTTGGGATCCTATCTAAGAGTATGTATTGACCTAAATAGGCTTCAGAAAGCTTTTGTGCTCAGGAGTTAAAATTTTAAGGGTAGTAGGACTTGATCGACCATCTTGTTTCTCATGTATTTAGTTTCTGTTTTATTTTAAAATATTTGTGGAAGGGTAAGGTAAAAAGAGAACAGATCCCTTTGGGGTATAATTAGTAGGTTCTTTTGGCGCTAAGTGGGTGTTTTTTATTTTAGTTTTTGTGAAGAATGTCCCTAGTAATTTGAGATTTTAAACATTTGGAGAGAATCCTGTATAACAAGAATCTGTATAACAACTTCTAAGTAAATGCTTTGTTTTATTTGATTTAAATTTAAATTTATTTTTAATGTATATTTATTTATTTAGAGAGTGCCCATGTGTGTGCTGAAAGGGCAGAAAGGGAGAGAGAATCCCAAGCATGTCCTGTACTGTCAGCAAACAATCCGACTTGGGGCTCGATCCCACAAACCATGACATAAGGACCTGTGCCAAAATCAACAGTCAGACACTTAACCAACTGAGCTACCCAGGCGCCCCAATTTTATTTACTTTTTAAAGATTTTAAAGTAATCTCTACATCCAAACAACCCCGAGATCAAGAGTCTCATGCTCCACCAACTGAGCCAGCCAGGCCACCTGTAAATGTTTCAGAGTAAGAGAGAAAGAACATCAAAGTACTAATATTTGTGGGAAACATGCAAAAAGCTTTATTCAGACTAGCTTATTTGCAAGGTATTATTAATAAAGTGTATTTTGTTAATTGTGCTTAATTAAAAATTCAAATTTATGTATATCCTATTAGATAATTTGTAGGTAAGCAGTTTATTTTTTTTAATGTTTTTAATGTTTATTTATTTTTGAGAGAGCAAGTGGGAGAGGGGCAAAGAGAGAGAGAGAGACAGAATCTGAAGCAGGTTCCAGACTGAGCTGTCAGCACAGAGCCCAATGTGGGGCTCAAATTCAGGGACCGTGAGATCATGATCAGAGTTGAAGTAGGACGCTTAACTGACTGAGCCACCCAGGTGCCCCTGTAGTTAGGCAGTTTAATCTGCAGGCAGATTAATTTTTGTGATCCTTAGAGTTTATATTTTCTGTACTTTTTTGATAAGGATTTGTATGATACTTTTAATAACCTTTCAACTTCTGTTATCCAAGTATTGTGTTTATTAAAAAGCAAAACATGTTGGGCACCTGAATGGCTCAGTTGTTAAAGTGTTGGACTCTTGATTTTGTCTCAGGTCATGATCTCATAGTATGTGAGATGCCTTCTGCTCATGTGCACTCACACGCTCTTTCAAAATGAATAAGTAAACATTTAATAAAAAAAAGCAAAACATGTAGTTATAATAACCAAAGAAATTTATATACAGCTTACACAGTTGCTTAAACCAGATGCCTGGGGACCGTCCTGTATTCTTCCCTTTTTATCACCTCCTACCTCCAGGCTACCGGAAAGTCTGTGTTTTCTACTTCCAAATTTTATCTGCCCTCTCTTCCACGTTTGCTACCACCAATCTCAATTCAAGTCCCCATCATCTCTTACCTGGACTATTAAAATAGTTTATTAACTAATCTTGTTTCTACTCTTGCCTTGCTAGGTTCAGTTTTCCACACACGAGTATAATCTTCTAAAACTGGAATTCAGATAATACTAGTCTCTTTCTTTTTGTATCTGTACAATTTAAAGTCCTTATAGCAATCAGGCCTGGCCTAGAATTCCTGCTTTATATCATGCTATTTTTCTCCCCAGCCATGGTTGTCTTCTCTTTAAAAAAATTCTTTTTTAAAAATTTATTTTGAGTGAGACAGCCTACGTGGGGGAAGGGTACAGGGAGTGGGAGAGAGAGAATCCCAGGCAGGCTCAGTGCTGTCAGGTGGAGCCTGATGTGGGGGCTTGACCTCACGAACCGTGGTATCATGACTTAAGCTGAAACCAAGAGTCCAGCACTCAACCAACTAAGCCACCCAGCACCCCTCTCTATAATATTTTACAAAAACATTTGGAATGACGTGTTACAAATCTTTGGGAGTCAACTGGGCCTTGTTCTTGTTTTTGTTTTCTTCCATTAGATTATATAATTCTTACAAGTATGTGAAGTTTTTTTTTTTTTTTTAACGTTTGTTTATTTTTGAGAGAGAGAAAATGAATGAGTGAGCAGGGGAAGAGCAGAGGGAGACATAGGATCCGAGGTGGGCTTTGTGCTCACAGTAGAGAGTCTGATGAGAGGCTCAAACTCACAAACCACTAGATCATGACCTAAGCTAAAGTCGGACACTTAACCAGTTGAGCCACCCAGGTACCCCTGTGAAATTCTAGTAGTAGTATTAACAGTTTTTCCATAAAACAAGCTCTCTGTTTCATCATTCCTCTACTTGAAATCCTTCACGGGCTTTTTATACATGTCAGTGTAACATCCAGAGATCCTTTTGGTATGACATCTGTGGTTCTGTATGTTTTGTTCCTTGCTTGCTTCTCCAACCTTGTATCTCAGTCTTAACATATTTATATTAACTACCTGTGCCTGTAAACATTTGAGTTTATGATCCTGCATCAGGAGGCAGAGTGGATCCTAGAGTTGCCAAGATTTAATGATAACCTGTGTTAATAACATCTAGGTATTATATTTATATTTTATAATAGTATAGCATATTATAAAATATGCTTATATTTTATAATATATCTATTATATTTTATAATGGTATATTATGTAGCATATCTAAAAAAACATTAATTCTGTCTAAGAATGAGGTGAAGAAATGTCTGCAGAAATTTGTATGCCAAAAATCATGGACATATAGAAAAAAGAACTACAAAGGCAAATGTTGGTAATGCATGTTAAAAAGTATTTGAGAATTCTCTTTGTATTGGCAAAATTGTTCTTAATTAGAGATACATAGTATCAGGTTGTCTTAATATCAGACTTATATTATTTGACATTTACCTTGTCTACCAAATTGTCCTTACTGTGAATATAAACTTTATATTTAAAATAACAAAAACATAAAATTTATCACTTTCAACCATTTTTGAGTGTACATTTCAGAGGCATTAATGACAAACTATTCATTTTTTAAAAATTTTGTTAATGTTTAATTTTGAGAGAGAGACTGAGTGTGAGTGGGGGAGGGGCAGAGAGAAGGAGACACAGAATCTAAAGCAGGCTCCAGGCCCTGAGCTGTCAGCACAGAGCCCGATGTGGGGCTCGAACTCACAGACCAGGAGATTATAACCTGAGTCGAAGTCGGACACTTAACTGACTGAGCCATCCAGGTGCCCCAATGACAAACTTTTTTTAAAAGAAATGTTTATTTTGAGAGAGCCAGGATAAGCGCACAAGTGGAAGGGACAGAGAGAGTGGGAGAGAATCACAAGCAGGCTCCGCACCGTAAGCACAGAGCCCAACACTGGGCTTGATCCCATGAAATCAAGTCAGACGTCTGACCCACTGAGCTACCCAGGTGCCCCGACAAACTTCTGATTACCATTTGGAATCCCTTGTAGTTCAGCTGGACAGAAAGTGGAGTAGTCATGCGGGCAGAAGTTGTTTTAGCTCCTGTGACAGTTAACAGTTTATATTATAAATTAACAGTGTGACTTTATTTGTAGTTAGTTCCTACCCTGATAGCTGGTTCTCTATTTGATATGCAAATAAAATTAGGGGGCCTGCAAGGCTGGAGGGCAGACCCTTGGCTGTGGTAAATTCAGTCCCTGCTGCCATCAATTTGGACCTCCTTAGAAGCAGTCATGCTAGTCTCTTCCCACTTTCCCTTCCCCTTCTGATTTTCCTAGTTTTTAAAATTTTTTATTTTTTATTATTTTTAATGTTTATTATTTTTAAATTTATTTTTTAGTTTACATCCAAGTTAGCATACAGTACAACAGTGATTTCAGGAGTAGATTCCTTAATGCCCCTTATCCATTTAGCCCATCCCCCCCTCCAGCAACCCTCTGTTTATTCTCTAAGAGTCTCTTCTGTTTTGTCCTCCTTCCTATTTTTATATTATTTTTGCTTCCCTTCCCTTATGTTCATCTATTTTGTATCTTAAATTCCTCAAAAGAGTGAACTCATATGGTATTTTTCTTTCTCTGACTAATTTTGCATAGCATAATACACTGGTTCCATCCACGTAGTTGCAAATGGCAAGATTTCATTCTTTTTGATTGCTGAGTAATACTCCATTGTATATATATATATACATACCACATCTTCTTTATCCATTCATCATTGATGGACATTTGGGCTCTTTCCATACTTTGGCTATTGTCGATAGCACTGCTGTAAATATTGGGGTGCATGTGCCCCTTCAAAACAGCACACCTGTATCCCTTGGATAAATACCTAGTAGTGCAATTGCTGGGTTGTAGCATGGTTCTGTTTTTAATTTTTTGAGGAACCTCCGTACTGTTTTCCAGAGTGGCTGCACCAGTTTGCATTCCCACCAGCAGTGCAAGAAAGATCCTCTTTCTCTGCATTTTTACCAACATCTGTTGTTGCCTGAGTTGTTAATGTTAGCCTTTCTGACGGGTGTGAGGTGGTATCTCATTGTGGTTTTGATTTGTATTTCCCTGATGATGATTGATGTTGAGCATTTTTTCATGTGTCTGTTTGCCATCTGGGTGTCTTCTTTGGAGGAGTGTCTAATCATGTCTTTTGCCCATTTCTTCACTGGATTATTTGTTTTTGGATGTTGAGGTTGATAAGTTCTTTATAGATTTTGGATACTAACCCTTTATCTGATATGTCATTTGCAAACATTTTCTCCCATTCCCTTGGTTGCCTTTTAGTTTTGTTGATTGTTTCCTTTACAGTGCAGAAACTTTTTATCTTGATGAGGTCCCAGTAGTTCATTTTTGTTTTTAATTCCCTTGCCTTTGCAGATGTGTCGAGCAAGGAATTGCTGAGGCTGAGGTCAAAGAGGTTGTTGCCTGTTTTCTCCTCTAGGGTTTTCATGGCTTCCTGTCTTAAATTTAGGTCTTTCATCCGTTTTGAGTTTATTTTTGTGTATGGTGTAAGAAAGTGGTCCAGGTTCAGTTTTCTGCATGTCGCTGTCCAGCACCATTTCTTAAAGAGACTGTCTTTATTCCATTGGATATTCTCTCCTGCTTTGTCAAAGATGAGTTGGCCATACATTTTTGGGTCCATTTCTGGGTTCTTTCTTTCTTTCTTTCTTTCTTTTCTTTCCTTTCCTTTCTTTTCTTTCTTGACAGTGCGAGCAGGGGAGGGTCAGAGAGAGAGGGAGACACAGAATCTGAAGACAGGCTGGCTCCAGGCTCTGAGCTGTCAGCACAGAGCCTGACACAGGGCCTGAACCCACAAACCGCGAGATCATGACCTGAGCTGAAGTCGGATGCTTAACTGGCTGAACCACCCGGGCGCCCCTCTATTCTATTCCATTGATCTGAGTGTCTGTTCTTGTGCCAGTACCATACTGTCTTGACGATTACAGCTTTGTAATACAGCTTGAAGTCTGGGATTGTGATGCCTCCAGCTTTGGTTTTCTTTTTCAAGATTGCTTTGGCTACTTGGGGTCTTTTCTTGTTCCATACAAATTTTAGGATTGTTTGTTCCAGCTCTGTGAAGAATGCTGGTGTTATTTCGATAGGGATTGCCTTAAAATTTTTTTTAAAAGACTATGTTACAGATAGGGGTGAGTCAGAGTTGCTGGTAAGAGATGGCTTTCTTGATGACTAAGAGTGTGTAAGGGAACAACTATAAGGAGCTTAGTTATTAGAGGAATATTATGAATTTGGGGAGAGGTCCAGATCAAAATGGCATACTGGATTCAAGTCATTATCTTCTGAAGTTCTATTAAAATTACAGAAGAGATACAATGATAGAAAATTAATAAAAATAAATTCAAAACCACAATGGAAAGACAACAGGGTTGCTACGAAGCATTTCTAGAAGATATAAAAGAAGGAACCAGATCTTGGTGAAACAGAGAGGCACAGTCACATTGAGATGAAAGTTCAGGAAGTACTTCCATTTTTTAGAGGCAGCTGTGAGTGGATGGCTGTTGCATGGGAAGCCATGTCATTGAAGGACTGAATAGTTATGCTAGTCCCTGCCTCAGAAGTCTTGGTCTGTGATACTCTTGGAAGATGAAGTCACAGCACAGCTTGCTGTTTGCCAGAGTGTGACTTCTGATGTAGCCGACTCCCAGAGCATATATATAGCAGCCATCAAAGCGTGGTAGTGCCCTAGGTGTTTCGTGGATTCCATAAGGGGCTCTGAGTCCTTATACTTAGAAAACAGGTAAACAGAAAAACCTGGTGACTGTCTGTTTCCCATTTTCCTGCTGACTGTCCCTCCCTCCTCTTGCACACAATTAAAATGCCAGGTTATTTGTAATCAAAATCTGCCAGGGTATTTCACTCAAATTGAGAAAATAAACTCCAGGTATTAAAACTGAAAAATCTAGTAGTTTCACAAACTACCATCTGTAAGCCTCCTACTGCCTGTTTTTGTGTGGATTTTACATTTTTAAAGGGTTGTAGAAAGGAACAACAATATGTGACAGACACCTAATATGGCCTTCAAAGCCTAAAATACTTATTAACTGGCCCCTTACAGAAGAAGTTTGCTGACCCCTTGTTTCTCATTTATCAATAATAGACAACCCAGGAGCAATAGAAGAGAGCATCATGAGAAACAGGTAGTAAACTTCATAAGCAGAAATAATCCTAGGGATATAATGCAGGAAAAAACCTTTAAAATATTTTAGTACATATTAAAGTAAATTTATTATTATATGTAATAGTAATTAGCAATAAGTATAGGTTTTATGTGTAATCCTTAGATACAGTGTTACATATCATTATATTATAATCTCCAAAGAAATTTTAGAGGTTATTGCACCCATTTTAAAAAATGCAAACTGTTATGAGATAGAAATATCTTGGAAATAAAAAATAGTTGCTAAAATAATCTATTTTAGGCCAAGTAGTTGAATAAACATGGCTGAAAATCAGATTACTAAACTAGAATTTTAAGCTGAGGGATACTTCTGGAATCATAAGAATAGGTCAAATAGATGGAAATTATGAGAAAAGTTGAGACATAGAAGATCCAGGTAAACACCATCCACTTAAAATAAAATTTCATGGAAGTGCCTGGGTGTCTCAGACAGTTGAGTGTCCGACTCTTGATTTCGGCTCAGGCCATGATGTCACAGTTTTGGGGTCGAGCCCCTCATTGGGCTCTGTGCTGACAGCAAGGAGCCTGCTTGGGACTCTCTCTCCCTCTCTCTACCCCTCCCCTGCTTGCATGTGTGCTCTCTCTCTCTCAAAATAAATAAATGTTAAAAAAAAATGAAATGAAACTTCTTGAGATTGGGAGCCATATGTATAGGAAATTTAGCATTGAAAATCCTACATGTTTTTACAGTACCAGGTACATAAAATGCTCAGTAAATATTTCTGAATGATTGAATATATGATGTATGGATATATATGTATATATAGGAGGTTCAGAAGTTGAGAACAGAAAAAGTGAAGAAAGGAAATAATAGGAAAAAAATGTTTTTGTGGTAAAAGACTGACCACATAGTAAAAGTCCTAAGACTGAGGAAAAATAATTAAAAAGGAGACAAACACTTAAAACATATCCTGACCAAATTTCTGTAATCCTAGGATTATGAGAACAATCTCAAAATTTCTAAAGAGAAACAATTTACCTATAAGGGGAAAGAATCACATTGGTCTCAGATTTGTCATCTGTACGTTTGTATGCTGGGATTTTTAAAATTGTGTGGGAATGGGGGGCCTGGATGGCTCAGTCGGTTAAGCGTCCAACTTTGGCTCAGGTCGTGATCTTGTGGTTTGTCTGTTTAGGCCCCGCATTGGCCTCTGTGCTGACAGCACGGAGCCTGGAGCCTGCTTCAGATTCTGTGTATCCCTCTCTCTCTGCCCTTCCTCCCCTTCAAAAAATAAACATTAAAGTTGCATGGGAAAATTATTCTGAATTTAGAATTCTATCTTGAGCTCAACTGTCATTTTAAGAGAGAGGGCACAATAAAGACATTTTAGAAAATTAAGAACATGGAAGAACTCAAATTATAAAACTTTGCACAACAACATAACTTCAAATTGTAATGAAAAACTGTTGGGGCACCTGGGTGGCTCAGTTGGTTAAGCATCAGAGTTCGGCTCAGGTCATGATCTGACAGTTCGTGGGTTCGAGTCCCGTGTCGGGCTCTGTGCTGACAGTTCAGAGCCTGGAGCCTGCTTCCAATTCCATCTCTCTCTCTCTCTCTGCCCCTCTGCCACTTGCAGTCTGCCTCTCTCTCTCTCTCAAAATTAGATAAACATTAAAAAATTAAAAAAAAAACTGTTGATGAGAAACTGACAAATTTGCCCTTAGAACTAAGTATTTGAACACAACTCTTTTAGAAATTATTGGCTGAAGAGTTCAAAATTGACGCAGGTTTTGAACCATATAATTCAGAAACTTCAATAGTTACAGAGAGCCTCTTTTCAAATACCGTGAAAAATGACCACGAAGCAGGCCGCAAAGAAATTACGTACAGGCTCTGTCCTGCTATCACAATGCAAGAAGCTAGAAACTATGGATAGAAATAAATTAATAAAATCTAATCAGAACACATGGTCCTTGTAATGCATTTAAAATGAAACCTTACGAATTTTAAGGAAGAATTCCTATTTTATTTAAGCTCTTCCAGATTATACAGAATTTGAAATACCTCTCAATTTGGTCTCTGAGGCTGGCAGAACCTTTATTCCATATTGTCCATCAAAGATAACTATCGACCAATCTCACTTAGGAGAAAATGTAATCATTGAAGAAACATTAGCAAATTAAATCCAAGAGAATATGTGTCATGGCAAAGTAGGGTTTATCCAAAGCATAGAGCATAATCTATTAATGTAATTCAGATACGTTAGGAAATCTATTACCGTAACTTAAAAAAAAAGGCAGATGAAATGAGAAGAAAAAGTCACATAATCTCAACAGATGCTGGAAAAACATTCTCTAAAAATTTAACACTCAATCCAGATTTAAATCTTGTCAGGCTAGGAATAGAAAGAAAACTTTTTAACTTGGCCAAGGACGTCTGCAGAAGCCTTCATCAAAGATCCACATTTGAGGGGTGCCTGGGTGGCTCAGTCGGTTAAGTCTCCAACTTCGGCTCAGGTCATGATCTCACTGTTTGTGAGGTTGAGCCCCACATCAGGCTCTGTGCTGACAGCTGAGAGCCTGGAGCCTGCTTCACATTCTGTGTCTCCCTATCTCTCAGCCCCTCCCCCATTTGTGCTCTCTCTCTGTCTCTAACATAAATAAAAAACATTAAAAAAAAGATCCGCATTTGAGACAGGATCAAGCTGACTGGCTATACAGTCAGTGACAAGAAATGGAAATATCAGGGAGAGATAACACAGTCATTATTCAGGCAATGTGATGTGGAGATACTGCATCCAAGAGGATTAATTAAAAAACTATTAGAAATAACAAAAGGTACTTTAATAGTCAACATATAAAAATCTGTAGTTTTCTATAGACTAGTATGGCCAATTAGAAATGTAATTTTGAAAAACCTTATTTGTGGGGCACCTGGGTGGCTTAGTTGGTTGAGCATCCAACTTCAGCTCAGGTCATGATCTCCCGTTCGTGGATTTGAGACCCGCGTTGGGCTCTGTACTGACAGCTCAGAGCCTGGAGCCTGCTTCAGATTCTTTGTCTTCTCTCTCTGCCCCTCCCCTGCTCACACTCTGTCTCTCAAAAAGTAAAATAAGACATTAAAAAAAACCCTTATTTGCATTAAAATTCTGAACTATTATCTAGGTATAAACCTTACGGGAAAAGTATAAGATCTATATGAGGAAAACTGCACATTTTAGTAAAGGGCATAACATGCCTGAATAAATAGTAAGCATTCTATATTCCTGTGTGTAAAAACTTAATACTGTCCAGATGTTAATTATCCTCAAATTCATTAAATTAATTAAAATTCCAATAGGATTTTGTTACTTATGATTAGTGTTGTCGGTAAGAGAAAGTTAAAAATAACAGTGATTGGGGCGCCTGGGTGGCTCAGTCTGTTGAGCGGCCAACTTTTGAGCTTATTCGTGGCTTCGAGCCCCACGTTGGGCTCTGTGCTGACAGCTCAGAGCCTGGAGCCTGCTTCGGATTCTGTGTCTCCCTCTCTGTCTCTTTCCCACCCCAGCTCATGCTCTCTCTGCCTCTCAAAAATAAAAAAATGTTAAAAGTTAAAAAAAAAATAACAGCGACTTAGGATTGAAGTCTTTCATATAGAAGTTCAGGTAAGCAATGCAGGGCTGGTGGTGCCCTTCCAGGTAACAGAAACTGAGGCTCCTTATATATTCCACCATCTTCAAAACCCCTAATCTCCAGTCATCCTGTCTACATTTCAGTCAGTGGAGAGAGAGGAAGAAGAAAAGAAAGCCACACAACTTCTCATTAGGAACAGGTCCCAGAAGATTGCAATTATGTTTGTACATTATTTCCATTGCTTACACCAGTCACATGAATGCACCTGCCGAGAAGGCAGGAACTGTATTCATTCTATATGGCCATCTTTCCAGCTGAAAAACAGGGGTTCTATTTTAGAAAAGGGGATAATGGATATTAGGGTACTACTAGCAGTGTATGCCATTTAAACTGATTGAGGAGTTCATATGCAAATGAGAAATATTAAAAAAATGAAAATTCAGCTTATGTTTCTTACTAGAAAATATAACAAAACAATGTGTCAAATATGAGTAGATAGATAAGTAAAACATTGAAGGAACAGCCAATATTACGTCGATAGTACAGATAAAGGTATAATTTTGAATCATGGGTAAAAGATAAAGTAGCCTATGAATTATTTGGAGACAGAACGGTCACATTGGGAAAATACTGACCTAAGTCACACTACGCACAAAAATATATTTCAAGTGGATTAAAGAGTTATATAAAGGTAAAAACCCCTTACACAAGTATTAAAATGTAAGAAATTTATTTATAATTTTGGGCACAGGTTTTTCTCAGTAAGATATAAGCTCCAGCAGACATAGGGGAAAATATTGGCAAATATGGCACATAAAAGAAATGACTGCAGGATGAAAGATGCTCTTAAAGTGGAAAGAGTGGTCAAAGGGGAGAAAAAGTTTGCAATCTGTACAAAAGACCAAAGATTAGGTCAATAAAGAGATCCAGTTTATCAATCATTATGTTAATAAACTTTCAGAGACATAATGGCCACTTTTAGTGGGGAAGAAAAGGTCCCTCTTCCATATGATTGAAGGCTGAATAAATTGTTTCATCTTATTTGGAGAGCAATGGGGAAGTAACTAGGAAAATTTAAAATGCACATACTATTTGATCTAGCCATCCAACCTATAAATAGCTCTTCGTTTGCCTGAAATAACAAATGCCTGAAATGTGCTTGAATTCAAAGATAACATTTCACCTAATCTAAAATGTATTGAGGCTAATAACTTTTTTACTTTTACCAGAAGGTGTCAGAAAAGGTTTTTAACACAACACATAGCACCTGGCTGATAGCAATGGTTAGATCCCATCGACTGTAAGATGCTTTCCAGCCTGAGAGATGATAAAACGGGAGGAGTGGGGGGAGTGTGTCTAAGAAATGCTGAGATAGTGTATCTAAAGAATGGTCTTTGCCGCATTATTTGTAAAAATGAGAGGTTGGGAACCTAAATATTCAGCAATAAGGGAATGATTAAAATGTGGTAACATCATAATTAAATACTCTATGGCCATTTGGAAACAAGATCTCTTGACATTGAAGAGTCTCAAGAAATATTGCTGAGAAGAAAAAAAGGAGTTATAATGTATGTAGTAGAGTTTTACTTGGAAGAACTATATATGTATAAATTCCAAACTATGTGTATAGAAATGCATAGAAATAAAAGTAATTTATTTATATAGAAGAAAAGTTGGAAATGATACATAATAGTGTTTACATGTGAGGAGGGAAGTTGCATTGGGAAAGTGATGCTTATTTGTTTTTTTCTTTTGGTTTTTAATCAAGGATCTAATTGTATGTCATGTTTATAATGTAATTGTTTAAAAAGAATCTGGAAAACCCAGGGAGGTATAAAGAATAAAATAAAAAACACCTAGAATACAAGCATCCAGATAATAGTACAGTAACGGTTTTTGCATATTTCTTTCTATTCCACTTTTCTTTCCAATTCCGTAGCTGTTGACACTGTTCCTTGAAGTAGGAGAAACAAGAATGTCAGGTTTAGGTGAGGAAGATGATAAATCAGTGTGGGGACATGTTAAGTTGGCATTCCCTTTAGGGCACTGATAGGGTGATATCAAGGAAGCAGTTGGATATATGGGCATGGGGATAGGGGAACTCAATGATCAACTTCGTGTATTAATGCTTTCTCTTTCAAGTGATGGATTTTAATATTCATGTGTCTGACACAAAAATGTCATTTCTTGTGGCAGCATAGTGTAACACAGCTTACTAGCCCTGGAATTTAACAGATCTTCCTCCCCTGCTCTTCCCCTCCCCCTGCTCTCACTGTATCATTTTCTAGTTCAGTCCATCTGTCCATCTCGGGGAGAAAAACATTTAACTGAAAAAAATCTTCTGTTTTCTCATCTATAGGATGAAAGTAATGTTACCTTCATGATTGTTGCCAAAATTGAATGAGTGTAAGTAAACACCCACCACTGTCTGGAGTGCTTAGTTCTCAGCATTGACGTTTTAGTTTTCTTATTGTTACCTAAATACCACGGCACACTTATTTATTTTTAAGTAGAGATAAAAGAGAAATGGAAATACTGGCTGGGTAAGTCCATGGTAAAATTAATACAGAAATTTAGGGTATTTTTTTTCACATTCATTTTAACAGATTTTTGATCTTTCATGATGTGTTTTGAAGATTACATTACATCTACTCCTCTCCATAAGGTTTGCGCAGGCCTTTGGTCAAAATTAACAAAATCACGACCTGATAATTTAATATAATTGAAGGAAAATAATTCGTGAGTGTCTTGCATAACAGAACTAATCATAGTTATTTCAAACAACTTTTCTCCTTCAGCATCAGAGGTTCTCAACCAACCAGGATATTAAATAACCGGCTAATATTAGAGCTCCAAACTCAGTCATCACAAAGAGGTAAATAACTCTCCTCAACTGGGATTTGAATTGCTTGTCAGTGCCGAGGTCACTATCACTGTTAAATGACAGATGTTTTCCTGAAAATCCCTCGTATCTCTTCTTGTCATATAAAGTTCAGTGCCTGCAACAACAGGGTGGTGTTCTTTAATAACTGTTAAATTTATTCTTTAGAGATTTTACAAAGATGTCCTATTGCTCCTGGAGGACTCCCTTGACACCAAGTCTGCATTTTCTTTTTGCATAATGCCTACAATTTAGAGCCACCAGGCTCCCTGTTGTATAGCTCCTGTATCCTTGGTTGAGTACAACCAAAATACTCATAAATCTCCTTTTCTTCCAGTAGCTTTCTGTAGCAGCTGGGGTATGACAGTGATGTCCCTGATCTATAATTCCAGACAGCCCAAGGGTGAACACATAGACCAATCCGAAGCCACCACGTCAGATAAAGTGATGTTGTTTGCACAACTCAGTGTCCTCAAGAGGTCGTCATGTAATACTCCCAGTTTGTATTCTGCATAAAACTCCTTTTACAAGTTATAAACTTCCTATAGGGAACAAACGTATCCAGCTAAAGGATGCTGAACATATGACTGTAATTTTAAACTGAAAGGGAATGGGCTAAGCCTTTTCCATCCTAGAGCTAAAAACTATAAAAGAAACCAAATTCCTATGTAAGTATGTCATCCTTCAATTCGGAATTTTTTTTTTTTAATATGTTTTTAATGTTTATTCATTTTTGAGAAACAGACAGAGCGTGAGCGGGGGAGGGGCAGAGAGGGAGACACAGAATCTGAAACAGGCTCCAGGCTCCAACTGTCAGCATAGAGCCTGACGCGGGGCTCCAACTCACGAGCTGTGAAATCATGACCTGAGCCGAAGTCGGATGCTCAACCGACTGAGCCACCCAGGCGCCCCTCAATTTGGAATTCTAATGAGGCAGTATGTTCCTGAGACTCTGCATCTGATCTGTAAGGCTAAGAATATGACTGATCAATTGAAATCTTTGAATTGTGCATCAGAGTTAAGGGTTTTATTCATAGTCATCACAAAAATTGATTATATTACTATCTGTACTCGGTTGACATACAGTTGAGGCAGCAATGAAATGATTCTTATTATGATATTAACTACATTAGAAAAACCTTGCCTGAATGGTACACAGCTGACCTTGAACAACACGGGTTTGAATTGTGCTGGGCCACTTAAACACAGATTTTTTACGGTACTGTGAATGTATTTTCCCTGTTACTTTGTTAACATTTTCTTTTCTGTCGCTTACTTTACTGTAAGAATACAGTATATAATGTAACATACAACATATGTGTTAGTTGACTGTGTCAATTCGTGTTAATTGACTGGTCAGCCATAGACTATCATAGTTAACTTTTGGGGGTATCAAAAGTTATACAGAGTTTCGACTGCATGAGGGACTGGCAGTCCTAACCCCTGTGTTGTTCAAGGGTCAGCTGTACTCGTTTATTTATTTGCATGGCACTTCCTCATTCTTCTAGAATGTTTCCAGACATTGGCAAATGTCCCTGAGAGGCAAAATCTCCCTCAGTTGAGAACCATTAGTCTACATGTATTAAAAGCAACTGGGTGTGGGATTTGAACTCCAAACGATCTGCTTGATAATATTAGGATTAAAAAGAAAAAAGCCACCTTCGATTCAGCTGTTGTAGGAAGTATTCCTGGGCTTTCTTGATTATATTCCCCTCTCTTCAGTAAACCGTGCTGTAGATATTTCTTTTTCCACTCTCTGCCATAGGCCTCTGCTTCCCAGAAAGGTCTGTATCCTCCTCTTTTTTTTCGACCTCCAGCTTCTAGCACAGTGGATGGTACATGTTAGATGCTCAAAAAGTGAACCGGATGGATGAATAGATGTTATAGTTATTTTTCTCTTGGAAGTATATATATCTATAAAATGACAGACCTTTAAAAAAATAGATGTGTCCAGCTATTTTATTTCACTTTGTGGTATCTCTTTAATTGTTCCATGCCTGTGAGACTTTAGTTTCATGAATCATTATTTATTCACCTAATATTTATTGAGTGCTTACTATGTGTCAGACACTAGGAGCTGATGATACAGTTATGAACAAAACAGACAGAATCCTTGTCCTTGGTAGCCTTAACAGATGATTGAGGGACAGTTTCGATCCAGGAATGACCTGCTCATTCAGAGCAAAATTACGTAGGGTCTAGAAACCTCTTGTAGATACACAGTACAGTGGAATCATGGCCTGTAGGCTGCCGGGCTATCCCTTCTGATTCAGAGAGCCTGAATTCTGTCTTATAGCTGTTCCCATGTTCTAGAACACCAGAGGGGGACACTGGGGTCAACTGTGGTGGGATTATCATTAGGAAGTAATGAGAAGGCAGTGCTGATTTTCAGCGGGTCTCTTCCTAACAAAGCTCTGGTCTCCTGCCAGGAGCCTAGAGAGGCAGCATTCTAAAAAAGCACAAGATTTGGAGTGGGAAAAAAAAAAATATTGAATAGCTTTCTTTCTCCTCTGGTTACAAATGTATCCCTACATTTGATTAGGATCAGTCAGCTGTCTGTGGGTGCTGATGGGATATGGTAACAAAAATAGTTCACATCTGCTCACTAACTTATTCTTGGTTTTCCTGTAAAGTTCCCCCCTCCCCCTTCCAGCTTTCCACATGCACCAAGGAGTGTCTCACATGTGTTCATGAATATTTGCTTGCACTGCATACGGTCCCCGCCAGGCACTGACGTCCCCCTCTGCATGGTCTCTAAACACTTCGCTTGAATATACAGTTGGTACCGTATCAGGATTACCATATGTGCAAATGTCTTTTGAGCTCATCTCCTACTTTACTCATTATGCCACAGGTAGAATGGCCTTCTTTCTGCTCCTCTGCTACATCATACTTGCTTCTGTCTGTGTGCCCAGAACGTTCTTTTCCCAAACTGCTGTGTGACTGGGTCTCTTTAGTCATTTAGCTACGTTAAAGTGCAACTTTCTCAGACATGACTTCCCACGTCGTCATTCTCTATGCTATTACCCTTTTCCCACCCACCCCATCTAAAATCCTTGTATTTATCTGTTTATTGCTGGTCTCCTTTACTAGAATATAAGCCCTATGAGAACAGGAATATTTTCTTTTAATTCAGCCCTGGATCCTTGGTGCATAGAATGGTGGTCGGCACTCAGTAAATACTTACTGACCTAATCAACCAATCAATCAATCAGTCAGTGATGTCATAAATGGCTGAGCAGAGGTATGTGGCAAAATGGGAAAAAATATATCATCCTTATTTGTCTCATATTTTTAAAAAACATTATTTATTATTTTTAATATTTATTTTTTGAGAGACAGCATGAATGGGGGAGGGCAGAGAGAGAGAGGGAACAGAGGATCCGAAGTGGGCTCAGCACTGACAGCAGGGAGCCCGATGTGGGGCTTAATCTCACGAACCATGAGATCAGAATCTGAGCTGAAGTCAGACGCTCAACTGAGAGCCACCCACGTGCTCCTATTTATATCATATTGTATTAGGACAAAATTTCTCAACTTCGACATCACTGGCATTTTGGATGGGATAACTCATTGTTGTGGGGGAGGTGCTGTGAACTGTAGGATGTTTAGCAGCATCCTGGCCTCTGCTCACTGGATGCCAGTAACTCCGTGCCCCAGTTGAAGACAGCCAAAAGTGTCTCTAGACCTTGCCAAATGTTTGCCTAAGGGCAAAATCGCTTCCAGTTGAAAACTACTTTTAGAGAGATCCGAAGCAGGGAAACTTGTGTACCTGTTTCTTACAGAGTTTTAGAGATACAGTTTGGCCATATTTATATTAATGCTGCATAATCTGTCTAAAACTCAGTGGCATATGGATACATACATATATTTGTTTGTTTGTTTTTCTAAATCATGCACCTGCATTTTTGCTGGGATTGGGCTGATAATCTTAGTTGGGCTCAGCCAGGTTTGATGTCAAGCTGCAGATTTGATCAGGTCTGTTCCAAATTCTCATTTTCTTTGGATCAGTGGCTGCCTCAGTCATGTTCATGATGAAAAGCAGAAGTGCAAAAAGACAAGCCCAATCATGCTAGCATATTTCAAACTTCTGCTTTTGTTATGTTCTCAAACATATCATCGACTGAAGCAAGACATGTGGCCAAGACCAAAGTCAAAGGGCAGGGAAATCCACCACCTACCATGGAGGTGAAGGGGATTGAATATTTGCTGAATGCTAATCCAGATAATTTCTATTTTCACTCCCAGGTCTCTATTTTGAAAGGACCAATAGAGACTGGGGCAGGAGATTTATCTGAGCGATTATCATACAGAAATCTTCCTTGACAGTTAAGGTTTCCTTAATGGGAACTTGTAGCTTCTTCCCTAAGGATTAGTTTGTTTCTGGATGGTGCTTAGTTTAATTTGAATCCCCCTTAGACTTTAAGGTAGAACCTCTCCTCTACAATGTTTTGAGAAATTATTTGACTTTTTTGCATTGAAGATTCTTTGAAGAACATAACTGTTACTAATTTACCTTTTATAATGTTCTATTACATATACTCTTAACTGCTTTAGGAGGTTGACTAAGGTTTAGATGTGTTTGAGTGCAAGTAACAAACACCAGTTTATGTTGGTTTAAACAAATAGGGTTTACTTTTCTCATATAACAAGGATTCTGGGCTTGGATCTAACTGCTGATGTCGGTGCAGCTGCTCAGTGTCATCTGAATCAGCATCTTCTTCTGGCCTTCCCTCATCATCTCAAGAGGCAGCTACAGCTCAAAGTAATGTATCTATATTTAAGGCAGGAAGAAGGGATGGAGGGACAGACAGTCCCCGGGTATATCTGTCTCTGTTACTGGGAAAGCCAATTTTTTCCTGGACATTCTCCAGCAGGCTTCTGCTTATCTCTCTTTGGCCAGAACTGGGTCACGTGGCCATCCCTAGCTGTCTGTAGTGGAAAATGGCAAGGCAGAAGAGTGTTGGCAAAGATGGTTGAGTCAGTTTTTCAGCAAGCTCTGGAATCAAGCAAGTGATTTAGAGGAAAGCAGTTGTGGTAAATAATAATAATAACCTCAATTTGTCAGCCATTGACACATCAGAAATTGTGCTCATCGCCTTGCATTTATCCTATGACTTAATCCTCACTCAACCACAGCTAAGGATGCTGAGGCTCAGAGCAGTTAAGTAGTGCCCCTGGGCCCATCACACCCCAGTTCACTCCACTAAACAGGGCAAGAACAGAGCTTCAGTTCATGTCTAGTTCCCTCTGATTCCAAAGCTTGTGACTTAAATCTGTGAGGAATACAGTATACATGATTAATAATTTTTAAATCAGGCAATCCATAGAAGTTGTTGGACTCTCAAACTTAGCGTTAATCAATTACTTGAACTTGGGGAGTGACTAATGACTCTGAAATTCAGCCATCTAGGAACATTTAATACTTTTATTAACTTATTCAAATACTATTGAATAACAAACACATACAATGCACTCTACTAGAGACTATGTGTGAGCGAGGCATAAAAAATGGAACATTGAAACATTGATGCCTTGCTCATGAAATTTTCAGTCTAGGACGGAAAGTCAGATGCACAGAAAGAGAACACAAGTTAGAAAGTGGTAAATACTAGACTGTAAGATACAAGGGGCTGTGGTCATGTCTTTTTGTTTGCCCCAGTGTGCAAAGGTCTAGTATATTCCTGCACAAGAGGAACTCTATAAATATTTGCTCATTTGAAGTGAAGAAAGGAACAGATGGAATATGATTGGACTTCAGACAAAGATTTGCTCCAGTTGAAGGAACTGGGGAAAGCTTTGTGGAAAATGTGGTGTTTGACCTAGGAGTTGAAAGATGCAAATGATTTGGACTGAAAGAACTAGGGATAGTGGAGGTGGTGAGGAAAAGAAATAGGAAGAAATATCAGGAGCAAGACAGAAGAAAGCCACGGGCTGTCTCCAGGGAACAGTGTGTGCTCCCATGGGACTGCAGCGTAAGGCACTTGAACATGGTAGTAGAAGCGGTTGGTGGCAGATGGTACAGATCATGGACAGCTTGACTGCCAGTGTAAAGAATTATGGATTGTATTCTGAGACAAGAGGGAGCCCGTGGAGTGACATGAGCAGAGCTGGACTTCAGGGATATAAATCTGCCATCAATTTTAAGATGTATTGGAGTGAAGAAAGGCTGGTGTGAGTTGGAGATTGCAGGTGGAAGGTTAGTGTAACATTCCAGACAGAAATAGCCCGGACCCAATGAGCACCTAACCCAGAGTGACAATGGAGTGGAGGCAGTGGGTTTGAAAGTTGTTAATGGAGGTGGGGGGAGGGCAGTACCTGCAATTCATTCATTTCAGTAGGGGACCAGTGAGAGGGGGGAGTCAAAGAAGGAATAGGATTTTTTGACTTGAGTGACTAGAGAATAGTAGTGCCATTAAAAGAAATGAAGCTCACTGAAGGAAATCCTTATATTGGCTTCCTTGTGAGGGAAGATGCTGTTTGGTTTTGGTCATTTGGAGTTGGACGACATTGTTAGATACCAGATATGAGTAAAGCTTGCGTGGTAAGAGTTGGCGATTCCCCTTTAGCATGGACGTGGTCGCTGAAGTTAGAGGATTATTTTAGGAAGAGCACACAGATGGGCAGATTCATGTGGGGTCTCTGGGTTTGTCACTGTGTCTAGGTAACCAGTGTTTAGATAATAATAGGGTTGAGATCACAGAAGATGCTTTTGGAACCCTGAAGTTTTAGGGTGTGTGTGCATGTGTGTATGCACGTGTGTGTGACACAAAGGTCCTTCAAAGAGAGATTTCATCTTGTGCAGTTTTTATAGTGGAAGGCAGGGGGCAGCAGAGTCCCACTTTTCAAAGGCGATTCTGGTCACAACTTCAGAAATGTTTCTCCCCACCCCCTCCCACAACTTGTATTTTTTTTTGTTAATGAAACCATATCCCCTTTTTAAAAGCCGGACAACATAATTTGATTCCAAAATTTCTGTCTTTGGGTACAGCATTCGGATCTGAAGCTTTACTTTGGGGGAGCGTGCCTCCAAGCTGAATATATCAACTTCTTTTAAAGAAAAGGAGTTAAGAACTTATTTACTGGTGATGGTCTGATGCTATTTCAGTGGAAGTCTTGGCGTTGGACTTGCAATTGGAAATTTTTAGCCTGAGGGCTAACTCTATCCTGGAGACGATGGTTTGCATTTAAAGAAAAGAAATTAGGCTGGCCAGAGCAGCATTCTTTGAGATGCCTTTCCTATTATAGTTATAGTCATGGTGAGTACAGTCCACAGTCCTTGTTGCTGCTATTGTCTGGGTTTCCTCAAGTCAGTTTGACTTGGGATAAGGGTGGGAAACGAAGCCACATTCATAAGTGTTAACTCATATTTCTTTGCTTTTTGACCTATCTTTTTGACCTACATTTTGACCTATCTTTGCTTTGACCTTTCTTTGCTTTTTGACCTATCTTACCACTGCTGTCCCTCCTAGTGCTTTCCAATCTCTGTCATTTTACCTCTCAGCCTCCACTTACTGTCTAGACTGCGAAGCAGGGGCTCAGAAGCTTTTTGTTTCTGTTCCTAGGGCTCCACTCTGTCTTCCAGCGGGTGATGTCATCGCTGGCCGCAGAACAGTGCGTCCTACTCTGACCTGCAGCGTGTCGGTCACTCTGGGTCCCGTGTCGTGGTCCGGGGCTTGCTTCTCTGTGCTCTGCCGTTACGCAGACAAGGACCACATCTGTATATTGCTGTGTCTAGCACCAGTGCTGGGTCAGCTACGGAATAGATACCTGATCATTTTGTTGTTGCTACTGAATAGGCACCGAAATCTTTTCACTTCAATGTCATAATGAGATTTTTAATAAAATTTCTCTTAAAAAGAAGCAAAACAGGGTTGTTATCCCCAGCTTTAAAAAAAATTTCTTTTTACACTTATTTATTTTTGAGAGCCAGAGAGAGACAGAGCACAGTGGGGGAGGGGCAGAGAGAGAAGGAGACACAGAATCCAAAGCAGGCTCCAGGCTCTGAGCTGTCAGCACAGAGCCCGATGCCGGGCTCAAACTCATAAACTGTGAGATCATGACCTGAGCCGAAGTTGGACGCTTAACTGACTGAGCCACCCAGGCGCCCCTATCCCCAGCTTTTAAATTTGTACTTCTCTTTCCAGATGTCAGACATTGTCCGTGGGAATAAGTCCAAAAGGCGTATGGGGTCCAGGGGTAAGATGGGGACAGTGTGCAGATAATTGGGTGCTCAGTGCCAACTGGCTGATTGGGGATGAGCCTACAGTAGGGGCTGACGGGCAGTCACGCTTTCAGTGTTGCTCTGTACCTGGGTCATGTCACCCTGTCTTCAGTTTTTTTTATTACGTCATGCCCTTGAAACCTCCAGGCCCTTTTCGTACTGTTTTCCCCATTGGCATGTCCTTCCTCTTTTCCAACAGCTTCTTTTTCCTGCTTTATCTTTTCTTTTTCTCCTCATAGAATTCATCTCTTTCTATCAAGTTATGTGTGTTTATCAATGATAAACATTGATATCAGTTTATCAATGATGTTTATTGTCTGTTCTCCCACCCTGCTAGAATATAAGCTCTGTGAAGGCAGGGATCTTTGTTGTTCACTTATAGATCCCCAGTGCCCAGAATACTGTTTAGAATTACTAGACACTCAATAAATTATTTGTTAAATGAACAAGTGGGTCCCCGAAGGCTGGACTTCTGTGTCATTGCCTCCGTGAAGCCTTCCATGTGTGACTTCTCCCAATCCTGGATAAAATCTGTTTATCTGTCCTCTATTTTACTGTAGCACTTTGTTACTATTTGTATTATAGCACTTACCCTACTGTGTGATAGTTGCTTTATATTTTGATAATAGTGATAACAAAAATAGGGTAACAGAATTTTAAATTGGAAGTTTTGATGGAGGCACCAAGATGTAATAAGTACACAATGTCTAACTGAGGTATCATCCAAAGATAGAAATTTCCAGGAGTTTCCTGATTCTGAAAAAAACAAAACAAAACAACATCAACAAAAACATTTACATTGTGGAGATTGAAGGATCAAGACAGTAGAGACCAGTAGAGAGAGGTTTGATGAGGAGAATTTCTTTTGAAAGGGCTGTGCTGGGAGTCCCCCACCCCTGCCAGGAGGAGCAGGGATGGTGCTTCTACATTCAGCTTGAGTCAGGAAAGGGGCTTCACAAGGACAACATGGAGAGAGTGTGTCTCCAGTAGTGAGGGAAACACGACTCCTTTCTGAGTCTTGCCTCAAAATGGCAAAAGGCAAAGACAGGTCAGCCAGCTGCTCTGATGGTGGGAACAAGGAGACACCACCCCCCCCCCCCCCCCGAGTTTAGCTGAATCGTGTGAGAGACTGAACCATCCGGGGTCATTTTCATTCCTCCCCATGATTGCTACCTGAGGCTCCCCTCCAGGAAAGCTGGAGGTGGCCAGTCAGAGTAGAATGTATTACCTTTGACAAAGCAAAAAAAAAGGAGTCAAATATCACAAAAAAAATTCTTTTGCAGAGGAGGCTTGGAACAATTCAGGAAATTGTTAGAAAGCATCATCTTTAAACACCAAAGCAAGGAATTTTCCAAATGCACAAAACCGGAGAGAAGAGAATCCGTCAAAATAAGAACTTCCTGGTCCCTCTTTACCTCTCCTCCATTCCACTTTGTTTGCCTCCGGCAGGGAGAGAAACCTAGTGATGACAGCTGGGGGAGGAGGAGAGTCTGAGGGCTGGGAGGCACGTGGTCGGGAAGAGGCAGACGATGAGACCTGTCTTTCTCACTATAAATGCTGTCAGCCTTCAGCAAAACCCTCCCAGAGACAATTTAACGTTAAACCTGCTTTGTACTCTAAGGACTGGACATTCTGATTTCTGATTTAAGACTGTTTAAGGCTGTTTTTATGCCATAAAGTGATCTGAATAATCTGTTTATTACCTAGGAATCTTTAGAATGTTGTGATGATGTCTGAGATTTTGTTCAGGGCCAGTGGAAGTACTTCCCCTTTTGCATAAAATTTATTTTATTTTATTTTATTTTATTTTATGTATTATTTATTTTTATTAAAAATTTTTTTATGTTTTTATTTTATTTTTGAGAGAGAGCCAGAGTACTAGCTGGGGAGGGGCAGAGAGAGAGGGAGACACAGAATCTGAAGTAGGCTCCAGGCTCTGAGCTGTCAGTGCAGAGCCTGACACAGGGTTCGAAACCATGAACTGTGAGATCATGACCTGAACTGTGAGATCATGACCTGAGCCGAAGTCGGCCACTCAACCAACTGAGGCACCCAGGCGCCCTTGTATTTATTTTTATTTTAGAGAAAGAGTGTGTGAACAGGGGATAGGGACAGAGAAAAAAAGAATTTTTTAAAAATGTTTTTTATTTTTATTTTTGAGAGAGAGAGGGAAAGAGAGAGAGAGTGCAAGCAGGGGAGGGGCAGAGGGACAGAGAGAGAGACTCTTCAGCAGGCTCCATGCTCAGTTTGGACCCCAATGTGGGGCGCGGACCTGCGACCCTGGGATCATGACCTGAGCTGAAATTGAGAGTTGATGCTCAACTGACTGAACCAACCAGGAGCCCTTTATTATTATTATTATTTTTTTAATTTTAGAGAGTGCTTCTGCATACATTTTAAAGGACCAGTGTAATCATGCCTGTGATTACCTCCCATGAGCCCTGCTTGTTCATAGCATCAGCAACATGATATTAGCTAATGTTTACTGTGTGTCCACTGTGTTTTCTCAGCACTCTGCTATTAATGTATAGTCTCATAGTTCCCCCCAACCACCCTGTGTGGTAGGCGCTCTTATCCTATTTCACATGCAGGAAATATGAAGCTGAAAGACATTCACTAACTTCCCTGAAGTTTACATACTTAGAAATAGAGTTAGCATTTGAACCCAGGTGATCTGACTATACTTATTCTTTTTTTTTTAATGTTCATTTATTATTGAGAAACAGAGAGAGACAGAGCATGAACAGGGGAGGGGCAGAGAGAAGGGGAGACACAGAATCCGAAGCAGGCTCCAGGTTCTGAGCTGTCAGCACAGAGCCCTATGAGGGGCTTGAACCCACAAACTGCGAGATCATGATCTGAGCTAAAGTTGGACGCTTAACCGACTGAGCCACCCAGGTGCCCCTACTTTATTCTTTTACTAGATTCACGTTTCCTCAGGAATAGGACTGTGCTCATGCCTATATTCCCCACGCACAGCACAGGGCCTGATCTTTAGTGCTCCACGAAAGTTTAAACTGATGAAAGGTCCATAGATGTTGTTGCCAGTATTTCACAGTGATGCATACAAAATTCAGCAAAATATAATAACTAGGAACTTAAGCTTTGGAGTCATTGGACATGGTTTTGAATCCTGGTTCTGTCTCTTCATAGATGCTTGGTCTTTGGGAAAATTACTCAACCAGTCTATGCCCCAGTTCCCTCATAATAAAATGGAATAACAACACCTCTGCCATAGGACTGTGTTGTGCTGCAAACCAAAGATTACCAATATATAAAGCAACTGACAGTAGCTACCATTTAGCACACAGTGAATGTACTTGCTATAGTATGTGGCTCAAAAGGAAGATCTTTACTTAGTTGGGTTTAGTGCTCCACTGAATTCTGAATCAGCAGAGGTAGAGTTTGGTAATGGGAGACAGAGCCAACCCTGAGCAAGTTGCGAAGTACAACGGAAGCTCTTGACCAAACCACATGCTGTCTGATGCCCATGGCTGACTGAACCTTCCTGTCGTCTGGCTGCTCTCCACTGTTCCCATGTGCACCTGCTTCACTTGTCAGGGGTGTGAGTACAGTGGGTCCCTATGCTTGTTCCTAACTCTGCTTATTTTTAATTATAATTACATTACTTAATTAAACATTAGTTAAATGAATTATGAATGGGAAAAGATTAGAGCACTTCTAATCTATTTGGAGGGGGGACTTCTGTTGTCATGCTTTCTTTTCCTTCTATTAGGAGGAAGAACTGACTACACTCATTCATATGAAGACATAAATGACTGCAGCCCCTCTCAGGATCAATTGCATTTTAATAGGTGTTTCATGATGCTCTAGCTAAAGGAAGAAAGCTCTAAATGTGGAAGTTGAGTACCAAGGACAGGGGGACTATTTCATCCTGTCCGAAAACCTGTCATGAGTCCTCCTTGATCCCTACTCTACATACGTGGAAGAAGGGTGCTATTTCTGTCATACTTGCGCATTGTATCTACATTCTCGTACTGCTGGGCAGGAAAATATAGGCTAATTGTCCAATTTTCATATATCTGATTTTGCTGAGAGTGGTACAGTATGCATTGTAATTAATTTTGGGAACAGAACCTATGCTCACAGAATAGGCTCCCAAATTTTATTCTTTTGAGGTAAACCCCAGGTCCAGTGCTACTCACAATACTTAAGTCTGTCTTGTGAATCCCCCTATAGTGAAATTTGTCTTTGTCTTTGCACACTGCTTTGGTAAATGCTCATGAACAAAAAACTGGATTCCCACTAAATACATGTCTATTTTAGGGGTGCCTGGGTGGCTGTCGGTTAAGTGGCTGACTTCGGCTCAGGTCATGATCTCATGGTTTGTGGGTTTGAGCTCTGAGCTGTCAGCTCAGAGCCTGGAGCCTGCTTCAGATTCTGTGTCTCTCTCTCTCTCAAAAATAAATAAATAAACATTAAAAAAAAATATGTCTATCCCATTTAACGCAGAATTAAGAACATGATACAATTGGAGGGGCACCTGGATGGCTCAGTTGGTTAAGTGTCCAACTCTTGATTTCAGTTCAGTTCCTGAGATTGAGCCTTGCATCGGGCTCTGTGCTGACAATGCAGAGACTGCTTGGGATTCTCTCTCCCTCCCTCTCTCTCTATGCCCCTTGCACACACACACACTCTCTCACTCTCAAAATAAGTAGATAAACATAAAAATAAAAGAACATGATACAACTGGAATCCTACATTTGTAAAGGACTTAGGGATACTGTAGTTTGATAACCTTATTTTATACACGAGGAAATTAAGACAAAGAGGTGAACTGACTGACTTGTAAAAGTCAGTAAAAAAAGTAAAACTTTTTCAGTAACTTTCAAATATGCAATATAGTATTATTAACTATAGTTACCATGCTTAAATCACAGTCTCATGACTTATTTACCTTATAACTAGAAGCTTGTAATTTTCCACCCCCTTCACATATTTTGCCTACTCACCCCATGTCTGACAACCACCAATCTGCTCTCTGTACTTGTGAGCTTGTTTTTGTTGTTTTATTTTATTAAAAAAATTTTTTTTGGCTTTAGATTCCACAGTAAGTGAAATCATACAGTATTTGTCTTTCTTTGAGTTATTTCACTTAGCATAATGCCCTCAAGGTCCATCCATCTTGTCCCAAATAGACAAATAGAAGAATTACCTTCTTTATGACTGAGTAATATTTCAGTGTGTGTGTGTGTGTGTGTGTGTGTGTGTGTGTCTGTGTGTGTGTATTTCACATTTTCTTTTTTCACTTATCAATTAATGGACACTTAGGTTGTTTCCATGTCCTGGCTATTGTAAATAATGCTGCAATGAACACAGGGGAGGGGGGGTGCAGATATCTTTCAAGTTAACGATTTCATTTCCTTTGGATAAATACTCAGAAGTGGAATTGCTGGGTCATAGTGATTTTACTTTTAATTTTTTGAGAAACCTCTATACTGTTTTTTATAGTGGCTGCACCAATTTACATTCCCACCAACAGTGCCCAAAGTTCCCCTTTTCCACATCCTTGCTAACATTTGTTACTTCTTGTCTTTTTGATAATAGCCATTCTAACAAGGGTGAAGTGATATTATCACTTCGATTTGCATTTCCCTGGTGATTAATGATGTTGAGTACTTTTTCATGTACCTGTTAGCCATCTGTATATCTTCTTTGGAAAAATGTCTATTCAAATCTTCTGACCATTTAAAAGAATTGGATTGTTTGCAGGTTTTTGCTATTGAATTGTATGCATTTTTTTTAAACTTTATAGTTTATTGTCAGGTTGGTGTCCATATAACACCCAGTGCTCTTCCCCACAAGTGACCTCCACCAAGACCATCACCCCCCT
>CM053570.1:29009571-29062747 GCA_028646485.1 Cryptoprocta ferox | reverse complement strand
AAAATACGGAGTATAAAAGGAGAAACTTTGGCAGAAACTAAAGATATTATAAAACTATTAAAGAATATTGTGAACCATAGTCACCAAAAAGTTGAAACCAAGGAAAAAGCTAGATAGAATTTCTGGAGTAATATAAAATGTCAAACTTACTTCAAAAAGAAATAGAAAATTTGAATAAGCCAAAGACCACTAAGGAATCTGAAATGATAATCAAAGATCAAAGTCCCAGGCCCAGGCAGTGTTATAAATGAGTTCTATCCATTTTTCGAGAGGCCATCTCTATTTGTACAAGTGATGCAAGAAAATAGAAAACAATGGATAACTGTCCAAATAATTTTTTTTAAATTGAGGTGAATTCCACAAACCACAAAATTAATCATTTTAATGTGCTTAACTTATTTGAGGAGATTAAATTAGCATTGATTTGAAAACTAGATTAAGATAGTGCAAGAGAAAAGGGTAACTCCATTTAACTTACATACATGTTTTAAAACTATTAAGAACATTCTAAATGAATATGAGCTAACAAAAATCTGACCCTCTACTTAGTACATTATGATCAAATAGGATTTATCTCTGGAATGCAAAGATAGCTTAATATTTAAACATCTATCTGAGTAATTCACAACATTGAAAGACTAAAGGAGAAAAAATACAAGGTAACTTAAATCCACACAGAAAAATTTTGATACACTTTAAACATACATCATTTGAAAACAATTTCAGAAAACTGTCAACATTCTGAATGGATATGATACAATAAAGACTCTGTTTCAGAAATCTACAACAAATATTCTTAACAAAGTTGAGTTTTCTTTTTAATTCAGGAAAATACAAGATGCCCCTATTACTACACTACAGTATTGTACTGGAGAGTATAACAAATAAGATAAGAAAAAGAAATGAGGAAAAGAAGTTGGATGGGAAAAGACATACCAGTTACCACCTGCAGATGATATAATTGTCAACATAGGAAATCAAGCTTCATTTTAGTAGTCAAATGTAAGAACTGATGAGAGAGTTCAACAATGTTATTGGATACAAGATCCATTTAAAAAAATCAAAAGTGCTCCTCTGTATCAATAATAACTAACTAGAAAATATGGAAGAAAAGATATTCTTTATAATAGCAACTAAAACTATAAAGTATCTATGAATTAAATAATATATAGGACCTTTAAAGAAGAAAAAATTTAAACTCTATAAAGGGACATAAAGATCACAACAGTGGCACCTGGATGGCTCAGTCGGTTAAGCATTTGACTCTTGATTTTGGCTCAGGTCATGATCTCATGGCTATGAGATCGAGCCCGGTGTCTGGCCTTGCATTGGGCGTGGAGCCTGCTTAAGGTTCTCTCTTCTCTCTGCCCCTCCCTCCTGCTTGGTTTCCCTCCCTTCCTCAAAAAAAGATCATAACATAGGGAGTGATTAAACATGTTCATCGATGGGATGGCATTATAAAGTTAACCAAATTCCTCCTCTCTTAATTTAGAAATGTGTGTAATTCCAATAAAAATTCCAATAGGATTTTTCAAGGACTCAGACATTTAAAATTTACATAGAAATCATGAGTAATTATCACTTTTTGAAAAAGAATATGAAAGAGAAGGGACACATACAAAGCTATTTGATGATAAATCATGAGGTACACACATAAGAACAGACCAATGGAAAAAAGGAACAACAGCACAAAAAAAAAAAAAAACAGGGCAGATAGACCCATGGATCTATGGTGGCCTCATAAATTGAATGGGAGATGGTAGATTATTTACTACAGTATGTTTGCAACATTGTAGAACTGGCTCACTTCTCACCAGCTCTATCTCCGGTACACTTGAGTCTCAGTTTCACAACATATATAAAATTGAATTCAAGATGGATTAGAGACCTAAATATAAAATGTAGAACTATAAATCAAATAGAATTTATTATAAATATTGGTAACAAACCATAGTAGTATTTATACGACCTGTGAATTTTGTTAATAGGAGTTACAGATGTTTTTGTGCCACATTAAGTTGTTGCAGATATCTCATCCTACTTTGAAAGTATGGTAGTTACTAGATCCACTGACTTCTCATCTATTGCTTTAATAAAGCAGGCCACATATTACTGTGTCACAAATGAAAACATATTTTTATAGCTGTATTTCAACAAACTGTAATTTGTTTTCATTTTCTGTCTTGAGGGATAATATTCTGAGTAGCTCACAGGCTTCAGCAGACTGTCAAAGGGACACAGAAATAAGGTTCAGAAATTCTGAGAAAAAAGGAATCGTTTATGGGTCGGATGTTAAAGAAAGGTCAACTGAGATGGAGATGCAAAGGAGACTGAGATCTTGCTCCATTACAGTAGTGATTTTGGAGGGACGCTGTATTAGGGATGAAGGTAGAGGCAGAAGCTCAACTGGCATGAACTGAGAAGCAAATCCAATTGAAGGCATGAAATCAGCTAAGTAGACTATTTCTCTGGCAGGAAAGGAAAGAAGTGAGTAAAGGGAAGGGAGTAACAGGATCAAGAAGAAAATTAAGAAGGAAATCATGAATGTCTGCTCTTGATTTCAGGGTTGAGCGTGAGCTCCATGTTGTGTGTAGAAATTACTTAAGTAAACTAACCCCCCCCCCCCCACATTCAGTTATTCAGTTGTAATGGAGCCAACACACGCAGAGTGAGGTAGGAGACATACTGCTAGGAGCAACTGTGAGTAGAACTCAGGAGTTTGGTTAAAGAGACTGACCAGGATGGGTTTTTTTTTTTTTTTTAAAGCCATGCATCATTTCCTATGAAGGTGAAAGTAACTTCCTTTATTCAACAATAAAATTCTTTTTGTACGTTATGTTTAAAACCTTTACTTTTCAAAGTTTATTTTGAGAGAGAGAGAGAGAGAGAGAGAAAGAGAGAGAGAGAGAGAGAGAATGATGAGCGGGGAAGGGGCAGAAAGAGAGGGAGAAGGAGAATCCCAAGCAGGCTCCAGGCTATCAGTGTAGAGCCCAAGTAGGGCTCGGTCCTATGAAATGCAAGATCATGACCTGAGGTGAAACCAAGAGTCAGTTGCTCAACCAACTGAGCCGCCTAGACATCCCTAAAACCTTTTATTTTTAAAAACCTATGTAATATTTATGTCTCATGCCCTCTTTATATCAGTTCTGTATTCTTTTTATTCTGTTATGTACAGTGTTCAAGAGAGGTTAGGAACATGATTGAGCCTAACATATTTTTTCAAGAGAATAGCATTTCCATTAGCATACAGCAAAATCTCCTATATTTTATACCTTATTTTGCAGTTAAAAATATTTTTCTCGGGGCACTTGTGTGGCTCAGTTGGTTAAGCCTTCGACTTTGGCTCAGGCCATGATCTTGTGGTTCGTTAGCTCACGACCCATGTTGGGCTCTGTGCTGACAGCTCAGAGGCTGGAGCCTGCCTCAGATTCTGTGTCTCCCTCTCTCTCTCTGCCCCTCATGTGCTTGCTCTCTCTCTCTCTCTCTCTCTCTCTCTCTCAAAAATAAATATTAATGTTTTCACTCATAAGTGGAACAGGAGAACCTTCACAGAGGACCATGGGGGAGGGGAAGGAGAAAAGATAGTTGGGGAGAGGGAGGGAGGCAAACCATGAGAGACTCCTGAATACTGAGAACAAACTGAGGGCTGATGGGGGTGGGGGAGAGGGGAAGGAGGGTGATGGGCAGGGAGAAGAGCGCTTGTTGGGATGAGCACTGGGTGTAATATGGAAACCAACTTGACAATAAGCTATAAAAGAAAAATATTAAAAAAATATTTTTCCTATTTGGAAAAGTTCTTGTCTTTGGATTCAAAGTAATAAAACACAAAAAAGTTAGGAATATTTAATTATTTTAGAGTTTTAACTTTGGAAAATATATTTGGCAGTGACAAAAAACTTGTTAACATTCTGGTGAAAAATATCTAAGACACAACAATTTTTTTTGTTCATGATTATAGAGAAGATTGAACACATTAAAATCTTTTGCTTAATATATTGATTTTGTTACTTGTATTTTAACTATTTGAAAAGTACGTTAAATAATGTAAATGTTAATTGAAAAGAGAAAAAGAAAAATGTGTGAAACTGGAGCTAACCATCTACATTTAATAAAATCTTTATAAAAAAGAAAATAGACTTTAAGAATCCAATGGGAACTCTAAAGAAAAGAAATCAATATTTTAGCAACTGTCAAAGAACTTTTGGTACCTATGAGTACTTTTGGTACTTTAGGAGTCACTTAAAAATGGTCATCTTGGAAGTGAAGACACATGTTCTAATGATGCGATCCTTATGTTATTGATTTATTTTTTTGGTAGTAGGCTCCATGCCTAATTCAGAGCTTGAACTCATGACCCTGAGATCAAGATCTGAGATGAAGAGTCAGACATTCTACCTGCTGAGCCACCAAGTAACCCCATCCTTCTGTTACTTATAGAACACTTCTTTTAGAATTTTGTCTGGAGCTTGTTACACTTTTTGTTGGTGGTGGTAATTATATTACTCAAATTGACACATAAAGTTAATCATGGTAATGTTTTTCAGTAATGGAAAAATCTTCCTCTTTAAGAGGATAAATTTGGTTTTTAGAAATAGCAAAGGCCCTTCAGAAACAGGTCTGATGAAACAGCAACCAATCTGTTCTTGAGTCAAAGACAAAAAACGTAATCATGGTTTTTTTTGATAAACTGGCACTTAGGGTGACATTGGTCATGTATGTGAAATAAATTAGAAAAGCAGGTAGGATTCAAAGCTAGGATTGCAAAGCTATTGATTTTAAATGTAATTTTAGCTTCAGTGGGGGATCCCTTAAAGGTTTCTGAGCTGTGGAATGACCTGTATAGTAGAGAATGGATGAAGGGGAAGGTGAATGTTTGGGAAATCAAATCAAGTATGTTTCTGAGATCTAGGAACTTGTGATGTTCTTCAATTATGCAGACATAATAACCCTTTTCCAGTTAAGGAAATTATGTGGCCTAATTTATTCGGGAATGGATACTCCATCCTTTCAGAATCAAAACAATTTTCCTTGATGGAAAATTACCAAGAAAGGATGGAAGTGGGGGGTGAGGATCAAAGGGGGAAGGATTAATTGTTGATGATCAGTGTGATTCTGGATCATTAATTGATTAAATGGGTTAAATCAGTAATTAAATCCTTTAGTTCTTTATACTTGAAAAATCCTTTTAAAATGATGTATTAACCCCTTTTTATGGGGTCATACTGTATCTGTACTATTGCATCTTCCATAATACCTAAAAGGTAGAAATATTTCATCAGGGCATAGCCAATAAATGGTCATTTACTTATACAGATTTATTTTTTTGATTTAAACATAGCAATATGTATTAGGTCCAAATTAGAAATTTATGAGTTATTGTAGGTACTTATTTCTGTCATCTAAATATATACTAAATTAAATATATACTCAAGTCCTATTTTGCCTCAATATCAATGCCTTATTTTAGGTTCCTATGAACTGTCCATAAACTACAGCAGTCTTACTGAGGTTTTAGGCGAATGTGATAACCACTACACTACAGAAACCTGATAGTCTGACTGATCTTTTAAAATACAGTGTCAACCCCTTGCAATAAATTTGTTTATTCACTTTATCTTGCAAATAATTACCAAATGGTTTCTATACCAGTAACTGTACTGGGCTCTGTGTATATAACAATGAACAAAGTAGACATGATCCCGGATTTCATGGTTTTATAATTTAGTGGGAATATGGGTATAAACCTATATGTGATTATGAATTATAACCCATGCTATGAAGAACAAAAACAGAGAGGAGAGAGAATGACACTATAGCCAAATTAGTCTTTCTAAAGATCAAATCTCATCATGCTTAAAGTTTTTCATTTCGTCTCTGTTACCTGAAGGATTAAATCTAGATCTGTTAAAGTGGCCTACAAGGAACTTTATGTCTGTACCCGACAACCATCCGGCACAATGGCAAACTCCTGGAAGCTCAACAAATGTTAGTGGGATGAATGAATGAATGATAAAACTTAAAATTTTTTTTTTAAATTGAAGTATAGTTGACCTATAAAAATGGTTTAAGACACATCATAATTACCTGCATTAATAAAGCTTGCGTGTTTTGAAACAGATTGCCAAATACTTAATTAAAAGGAAAAAACATGGTTCCATCAATTTTTGAGCCCAGACTGCATTTGGAACTATCTTTTTGTCCTTGAAAACACTGATAGAATTTTAACTGAAGTATCAGAAATGTGCTATTACTATAACGTGTAAAACATTGCTTTTTGTGTGTGTGTGGCAGGAGAAGTCTGTAGTAAGGGTAGTGAAAAACAGATTGACATTTGGTCATTATTTCTTATCAAGGGTGTTTTACTTGTAATGCTATTTGACAGCTATATTCTAGGTCTGACAGCATTGAACCAGCGTAATTCCCACTGAACTGCTCTAAATAGGCAGTATTGCAATCAGTTTAACAGCCCCTGGAGGCAATAAAATCTCTCCTTTGAACAAATACTCAAGGGGAAGAAATCTAAGATTTATAAAGGGCAGCAAGTATTCAAGAAAGGGGCAAAGTTTATGTGTGAGCCTATAATTGATGTTTCCTTTGTTGGAAAAGAAGCTTGAGGATGCTTTAAGAATTAATCTTTAACAACTTCTAATCTGCACTAACAAGTATGTTCAGATAAGTGAAAGAGCTACGTGATTCTGAGAGTTGAGTTGCTTCCAGCCAACTATGAAAATTTGGAGGGGTCATAGAATTATGAGAAGGACACTTTAAAATTAAACTGGAAGACTTTAGCCATGTCTCTTTGATGTCTATGCCAGAGGGTCACCGTCACTACAGACAGTGTTGATTAGGCTTTAGGATTGGCTCACAGTTTATACTTGCTTAATGCTTCATAGGTATATACCTGTATAAAGAAAATTTTGGCCAAATACAGTATCCTCCTCATTCTAAGTGAACTTGGCAGTTCTACTGTTGGTAGTAATTGAAACACCATTTAAGCAGCATTTAAATTAAGATAGTCCTAGCTTTAATTCTTTCTTCCTGCCACTATTGACTGTGTGTCCTTGGGGAGATCATACCGTATTCACAATTTCCTTATCTCTAAAATGGAGATGATCATTCTTAACAACTGGGGAGTTTTGAAAGTACATAGCTTAAGAAGGGCCTAATTCAGTGTGGGCCACAGAGGCAGAGCTGACTTAATTGAGGTCTTACTATGTGCTAAGCAACTATGAGCTTCAAGCCATTGGATCCTTACAGTAATCTTTTGATGCTGGCAGAGTAGTAGAGTAGAGAGGGTGTTCTAAGGGCAGGGATATTAGGAGAACTAGGTTGGGATATATGGTCAGCTTGTTACTTCTCTGTCTTGGACCCAGTTGCTAGGGAAGTATCTTTGTCCCTGTCAGTGGAATCCACGGAGTTTTGTTCTGAAACTTTGGAATTCCTCTGCACATCATGGTGTGATTGTCCCTAGAGGGTAGTGGTGGAGGGTGTTACCATCAAGATTCCAGGGGATCTCTCACCACCAATCCATTTCAAAAAAATTTTTTTAATCTAGTAAACATACAGTGTTTTATTAGTTTCAGATTATAATACATGATTTAACAATTCTGTACTCAGTGCTTATCATGGTAAGTGTATTCTTTGTCCCTCCTTCCCCTAGTTCCCCCATCCCCAACCAACCTCCACTCTGGGGACTATGTTTGGTCTCTGTGGTTTGTTCCCCCCCCCTGCACTTTGTTCATTTGTTTTTTAAATTCCACATAAGAGTGAAATCCTATGGTATTTGTTTTCCTCTGACTTATCTCTAGATCCATCCATGTCTAAAAAATGGATGATATCCATTAAAATGGCAAGATATCTTTCTTTTTATGGATGAATAATATTCCATTTGTGTGTGTGTGTGTGTGTGTGTGTCTGTCTGTCTGTGTGTCTGTCTAGGCTTACTACTGATTCCTCCAGCCCTGATTGTTCTTACGTCACCATTTACATTCATGTCGTTGGCTGCAACTTTTGTGGGACTAGCAGGATCAGGCAAGGGGATAGACTTCCCATCCTTTCTTTCTTTAATTTTATTTTTTTTAAAAAATTAATGTTTATTTTTGAGAGAGAGAGAGAGAGAGAGAAAGAGAGTGTATAAGTAGGGTGGGGGAGGGTCAGAGAGAGAGGAAGATACAGAATCCAAAGCAGGTTCCAGGCTCTGAGCTGTCAGCACAGAGCCTGACACAGGGCTTGAACCCATGAACTGCGAGATCATGACCTGAGCCAAAGTCGGACACTCAACTGACGGAGTCACCCAGGAGCCCCTGCCCCCCATGCTTTCTTTATATAAATGGTTCTTTCTGCCTTCCTTCACTGTGTATTTAACTTATAGATTCTTATTTATCTTCTGCGTCTTAGCTTAAATGTTATGTCCTCCATTAAGCCTTCCTTGATTCCTTGAGGCCCCTCCCATGTACTCTTAGAATAACTGAGTATACTATACCATAGCATCTGCCCTTCTGCATTGCCATTGTGGTAGTGGAATTTTCACTGTTCAGTAGTATCTGTTTATTTCTGAGTGTCTGACAGGACTGTACCTTCTCATCTTCTTGAAGTTAGGTGAGGCCATATGGTTGGATTTGGTTGATTTGTGAGCAGAATTTATGTAGTTACCCTGTGCTCAAGTCCTCCTCTCTTTTTCTTTACTGCGGCAATTCTGAAAGCATGTGTTGATAATGGAGGTGCAATGGTGAATCACTATGTGGAGGACCTCCACCATGGAGAGCTGCCAAAACCTACAATAGACATTGCTATGGGATATGTATACCTTTGTTGTCTTTTAGCTCTTGAGATTTTTGGGATTGTTGGTTACTGCAGTATATCTTTTTTTTTTTTAAGTTTGTGTATTTATTTTGATGTGGGGGTGGGGGGTGGGAGGGGAAGAGGGAAGGAATCTCAAGCAGGTTCTGTGCTGTCAGTGCAGAGCCTGATGCAGGGCTTGAACCCATAAACAATGAGATCAGGACCTAACCAAAATCAAGAGGTGGACGCTTAACTGACTGAGCCACTCAGGTGCCCTGCAACATATCTTGACTTATACAGCCATTTCTGGGCCATCATCCTGCTTCCTCAGCTGTCTATAGGTCTTACTGAGGGGAGTAATCATCTTGCTCACCATTCTGTCTCTAGAGCCTTGTTACAGACCTGCCTGAAATATAGTAGGCAACTAATCATTCATGGAATGACATAATGATCCTACATCAAGGAGGGATCTATCTGAAGATGTCATTTTCACAGTAGCCAAACCCTTGGCATGGTTCTGATGTGAGGAAAAGTGATAAAGGAATATTATTTAAGGGAAAAATTATGATGATCGTTCCATATCTAAAACTTTAGAAAATAATTTCTTTAGAGAAGAGATCTATTTTATCACTGAAAAAGAGCTATGAATACACAAATAAAATGTACAATTATCTCTATGGATAAAAACGTGAAATTTGCTAAGAATTAAAGAGGCCTATGATAATGAAGTCATGTTGAAACAGGGTTTTATTAATCATTCAGTCAACATTGTTTGCTAACTGACCTTTGTACTGGGGTGGGTGGGAAAAATACAATCTGACACTTCTCCCTGAAGGGCTCACAGTCAAGTAGAGGGTAAACAAGAGACCACACTAAGTAGAACACAGTGGAATAAGAGGAATAATAGAAATGCCTTGGTAAAGCACACAGAAGAAGCCTATATTGTTTTGGAGTTGGGACATGATGAATTTACAGAAGCAACATTTTAATTGGGCCCCTACACTGGTATAAACTCACCTTTAATCTCCAATGACCATCCTCTGTTCATTTGCAGTCACTCCCATGGCCATATTCTAGGCTTTGTCATCATCCAGAACTGTCCCAACTCTGAAACAATAAAATCATAATCCCACTCCCTGACCAGACCCACTAGTCTTTGCAGTTTGCTTGTTCAGTAATGTCAGTTACAACTGTCCCTTCAACCTTACCAAGATTTTCATTCTCCAATCGTCCAGTCTCTTTTCTGGGGTACCTGGGTGGCTAAGTTGGTTAAGCGTCTGACTCTTAAACTTGGCTCAAGTCTTGATGTCAGGGTTTATGGGTTTGCGTCCCATGTCAGGCTCCACATTGGCAGCACAGTACCTACTTGGGATTCTGTCTCCCTCTCTCTCTCTGCCCCTCACCCCTCAAAATAAATAATTGAACTTAAAAAAAATTAAGTTCTCTTTTCCCAGTGTAGACCACCACAGATTACCTTTGGTCACTATCTTGCTATCATCCTTAAATCCTTTACTCCTTTATTGTCCTTTTGTGGGTTCTATGGAGCCCACCTGGAAAATTCCACATTGGATCAAACCACTTGTGGCCTTCTCCAAGCTTATATTTAGATTGCTAGAAGAAATCATGGGTAGATTAGAGACATTTAAAAACCATCCTTTCTAGCTTTAATTAAAACTTCAACATTTCTCAGTTACCCACTTATGTTTCCCTACTTAACCTTCTTTCCAATCCTCCGTGACAACTATTTCAAGACTTTTTTTTTAATATTCTTGAAACTTACCACTTTCTACCACATGTTCAGCAGATGCTTGTGCCTATTACTTTTCAGAGAACATACAAACCATCATGGAGGTTTAACTTCTTGCAATAAATGTAAAAAATTACTCATGGCTTCCTTCATCCTTTCCTCCTGGTCCGTTAAAAAGAAAGAATTGGGATCCTGTCTATCTTAGCTAATAACTTGGGTATAGATTAAAATACCAGGTTGGGGGAAAGAGGGAATATGTTTGTGCAATAAGAAAAGGATCTAGGAAATCATCCTGAAGAATAGCATTATCTGAGAGAGATGGAGGAGGAAGAGGCCGCCTCAGGGACAGCGAGGGAAGAGGACAAGCAAGGAAGTGTCATGTTAAGGGGGACAAGAGATGAGTGTTTTCTAAACAAAAGGAAGAAAGGACATTTCCAATCTTTAAAATCATGGAGAAGTCAAGGTAAAAATGAGGATGTATCTTTTGGCTTTAGCAACATAAAGGCTCTTAGGACCTTGGTAAGAGTGCTTTATTGAAGGGACAGGAGCAGCAGCTAGGCTGGTCCCTTAAAAGTGAATGGCAACTGAGGAACTAGAGATTCCCATTGTAGATTTCCCTTCAAAGAAGTTCAGCTCTGAAGGAGAGGGAGGGGGTAAATAGGACGGGAACTGGAGAGAGTTTTGGGATAGGTAGAAGCTATTTGTCTTTTTGATCATTGAGACTTCATATATTTAAATGACCATGGGAAGAATAGGTAGAAAGGGAGAGGCTAAAGAAACACAAGAGTATAGGGCACTTGCTAGAGTAAGGACCATGTGAAAACAGGAAAGAGTAGAATTCAAAGCCTTTTGTAGCTTCTTTTGTAGCCTCTACTTGGACCAGACTATCTTGTTTTTCTTACTCTAAATAACTCTTCTTTGCTTTCAAGTATTACCTTCATGCTAATGGCCTCTAAATCTGTAGCTTCATGCAAAATCAATCTCTTGAGCTCCAGATCCTTTTATCCAGCTGCCTGGTGGACAGCTGTCTCCAGCTGCAGGCACCCCGGGCTCATCATATCTAAAACAACTTAGCACTTCTTCCAAATATGATTTCCTTCAAGGTTTCTTACGCCACAAAAAGGCACCAACAGCCAATCAAAATGCTAGTAGACATCTTTGACTCTCCTTTACCTTCCCATCATCTCTTCCCACTTTCTTTCCCTAGTACATTCCAGGTCTTGATGGTGCCTTCCCCTTTTGCAAGAAGCCCTCCTGCTGCAGGAGCAGCAAGGAGCAGCCCTTGCTGCTCCTGCAAGTCAGGAGCAGGCGTTCTTCCCACACGTCCTCATTATATCATGTCTACCCTCTGTTTCAGCACTTACTGCTGTATTTTCTAATTGTCTTTTTACTAGACTCTAAACTCCACATTGATAGGCATGACTGCATCTACTTCATAGTCACATCTCAAATGCTTAAAAAATAGTGTTGAATAAATATTAGTAGAATGAATAAATAATTGTAACTGGTAATAGTTGCAATATACCATGTTAAGGGATTTCTATATTTAGTATCCAATGTAATCTTCATATATAACCATTGGAAGTAGGTATTACTTTCTCTGTTTCACTGATGAAGAAACATGGGGTTCAGAGAGTTTAAGTGCCTTTGCCCCCAAATCATCCACCTATATCTCACTTTCCTGGTATTAATCGCACAGCATATTGTCTGCCACAGGTAAGGAGATATGACTTGGGCGGATCCTGGTCTGAGACAGCAACGTTTCCATGTTTGTTTCCTTGTTTGTTTTTTAACAAATTCTGTGGCTAAGGAGAGCTGTCTGCTAGGCAGCTGCATAAAAGGATCTGGAGCTCAAGAGATTGATTTTGCATGAAGCTATAGGTTTGGAGGCCATTAGCATGAAGGTAATACTTGAAAGCATAGAAGAGTTATTTAGAGTAAGAAGAAACGAGATAGTCTGGTCCAAGTAGAAGCTACAAAAGAAGCTACAAAAGACTTTGGATTCTACTCTTTCCTGCTTTCACATGGACCTTACTCTAGCAAGTGCCCTATACTCTTGTGTTTCTTTAGCCTCTCCCTTTCTCCCTATTCTTTCCGTGGACATTTAAATATACATATACATATATATATATTTGTACACACACAAGTACATGTACACACACGTGTGTGTGTGTGTATATATATATATACACATATATATGTATATATATATAATATATACACGTATGTATATATATATATTCCAAGATCTCTGGGAGATTCCTAGTGTAATGGTTAAAAAAAAAATGGAATGCTGGAATCAGGCTTACATATATTAGGATCCTGGATGCTACCTCTGTGAACTTGGACAAGTTTCATAACCTCTCTAAGCCTCCATTTTTTTCAAATATAAATTGGGAAGAACAGTACCTATCTCATAGGTGCTTTTGTATGAAGCCCTTAATACAGAGCCTGACCATAGGCACATGAAACGATGCTCAGTGTCACTCATCATCAGGGAAATACAAATCAAAACCACACTGAGATACCACCTCACGCTGGTCAGAGTGGCTAAAATGAACAAATAAAGAAACTATAGATGCTGCTGAGGATGTGGAGAAATGGGCACCCTCCTACACTGTTGGTGGGAATGTAAACTGGTACAGCCACTCTGGAAAACAGTATGGAGGTTCCTCAAAAAATTAACAATAGATCTCCCCTATGACCCAGCAATAGCACTGCTAGGGATTTACCCAAGGGATACACAAATGCTGATGCATAGGGGCACATGTACCCCAATGTTCATAGCGACACTTTCAACAATAGCCAAATCATGGAAAGAGCCTAAATGTCCATCAACTGATGAATGGGTTAGGAAGATGTGGTTCATCTATACAATGGAATACTACATGGCAATGAGAAAGAATGAAATCTGGCCATTCGTAGCAATGTGGATGGACCTCGAGGGTGTCATGCTAAGCGAAATAAGTCAGGCAGAGAAGGACAGATACCATGTTTTCACTCACAGGTCTAACAGGAGAAATTTGATAGGGGACCATGGGAAGGGGAAGGAGGGGAAAAGAATTTAGGGATAGGGAGGGCGGCAAATCATGAGAGACTCTTGAATACTGAAAACTGAGGGCTGAAGGGGAGGGGGATAGGGGAAGGGGGTGATGGTCATGGAGGAGGGCACTTGTGGGGAAGAGCACTGAGTGTTATATGGAAACCAATTTGACAATAAAGTATAATAAAAAAAAATACAGAGCCTGGCCCAGATTTGGTTATTAATCAGTGGTACTTACTAACACCATGGTTGTCACCCTTGTGTTATCAGTCAGTTCACTGATGTACAGGCAACGAGACAGACTCAGAGGCTCCTGTTTCCTAGGGCAGGTAAGGAGGAACACCTTGAATTTCCCATTGCTTTGAGTTCCAGACCATTCAGGCTCTCTTGTGCAGGATGACACTCGGGGGAAGAATTTTGCTTCAAAGGCATCAGATAGTATTTTGTGATTCTAAGGTGGCCAGATAGGGTAGGTTTGGAGCCTGTGGGCAAGCTCCCGTTCAGATTCGGATTTACAAATTTGGGGGAAGCGTGGAGGAAGATGTATCAGGCTTGGAGGAAAAACCAAAGATACGGTGTCCAGTAAGAAAGGAGAGGTGAGACACGAATAAAGCCAAAAAAAAAACAAAACAAAAAACCTGCTAATAGATACTGATTGCTTGGTATGTGTCAAGTACTTATGGGTATTAGCTTATTTAATTCCTGTAATAATTGGTGGTGATATTATCCCTATTATGTAGTTGAGAAAGCTGAGGATGAGAAAGGCTAAGTAAGTTGGCCAGGGTCTCACAGATGGAACTGACAGGAGAGCACATCTGGGGTGTGGGGCCCAGGTTGGAACCAGAGCAGTAAGAGATGCTTGAACGTGGGGTCTGGAGAACACCCCGGAGCAGGATGCTTTTGTTTCTGTTAGTTGCACAAACTGATATTCCGTACGTGCTCTCACTCAGGCAGTCCCTTAAAGGAGCCGACACATCTGGCTGCCCATCCCATTCCCCTGGGATCTTGTTAAATGTACTGGTGCCTAGGTTCCTACTCCTGGAGGTTCTGACTCCGTCGGTCTCGGGGAGGTCCAAAAAAAATCCATGCTTGAAACAACCACCTCAGAACATTCTGAACCACCTGGTCCCCTGGCAGGTCTTTAGAAATCCCTCCCTTGAAGCTACCCACCAGCTGGAGGCAGTGTGTGGGCCTTAAGCAGGCATTGACTCCCCCAAGGTACCCACAGCAGCCCTCGCTAATGAATTTATTGATTACCCAGTTCCGGCTGCGGAAGGGTTGGAACCATGCCAGGAAATTCCCTTGACTTTCCGAGTCCCAGGCTGCAGAATGAAACATGGATGAATAGCCGGCACGCATAGAATGTGACGTGGCAGTAATTTGGGCTGTGAAAGGCATTCCTGTTAAACCGCCTCTATTCTCCATAGAATGCTGCTGGCCCTTTAGGTTAGCTTGAGATCCTGAATATTGGGCTTGAGTTTCTCAGCAATCATTTGTGTTCTACACGAGTAAAGAAGCAATAAGCATTTTGTCTGCAGCAAGCTAAATCATCCTGAGGGAGCAGTTTGCATCATTAGAATGTAATGAAATAAGTTGTCACCAGCAGCTGCTAACAATATTTCTGGTGACTTAGAAAAAGGTTATGTTTAGCAGACATTTTCTGAGTTGTATTTACCTTTGTACATGGAGGGAGGCTAGTTATGCTGGCAGACTGATTTTCCTTCTGACTTCATGTACTGTTAATAATGGTTTGTCTGGGTAAGGATGGACAAACCTAGTAAAGTACTTGATGAAGTGCTCGATGTCAAAGCAATAATTGAATGCTTCCCTAGGAGGCTTCAAGAGTCTTCTTTCCTGAAAGATGAAGTGTGTAGCATGCTAAATGCTATTTATCACCAAACTTTCTTATTCTATTTTGAGGCACAGCAGTAAAGGCTCTCAGCTAGGGGAGCTGGTGCCTCTTGGAGTCCAAGTTTTCCTCATTGTCACCTACACTGTCACCACCCTGGCCCAAGCTATTACAGGCATACCTTGGAGATACTGCAGTTTCAGTCCCAGACCACTGCAATAAAGCCAATATGGAAATAAAGTGAGTCAAAAGGATTGTTTCCAAGTGCATATAAGTTATGTTTACACTATCCTAGAGTCTGTTATGTTTGCAATAATATTATGTCTAAAAAGAACTACATACCTTATTTAAAACATACTCTATTGCTAGATAATGCTAACCATCCTCTGAGCTTCTGGCAAGTTATAATCACTGTTCACAGATCACCATAACTCATATAATAATAGTGTAAACTTTGAAATATTGCAAGAATTAGTAAAATGTGACCCAGAGACATGAAGTGAGCAAATGCTGTTGGAAAAATGATGCTGATAGACGTGCTTGACACAAAGTTGCCACAGATCTTCAATTTGTTTAAAAAAAAAAAAAAAGGTATCTGTGAAGCACATTAAAGCGAGGTATGCCTGTGTTGGTCCTCATCTAATAAACTGAAATAAGCTCTTAACTGGTCCCCCTTTCTTTCTTCTTGCCCTTCGATACACAGTTCGCCATTTGGTAGCCAATGTGATTGTTGTATACATAAATCTGATCATGTTTAGCTGCTAATTCCCCAGCATTTAGAACATTCTGGCACATGGTAGATCCCAGTCATTACTTAAGTGACCAAATAACTGTTCAGCTCCTGCTAAAACTTTTCAGGCCATCCTCCTTGCCTTTAGGATACAGACCAAACTTCTTAACTTGGGTTATAAGGCCCCTGTCTACTCCCCCTCCTTTACACACTCGTCTCTCCCCCAAACTCCCTTCAGCACCTGCACTTTGCCATCTCTCTCTCTGCCTCTTCTCTGTTCTGTCTGCCCACATATCTTCCCTTGCCCTGTCCTGCCCACTTCTCTTTAAGGAGCAATTCATTTACATTCTTTAGATCTCAGCCTACCTGTCACCTCTTCAAGCACTGTCTTCTCTGATTCTCCCAAGATCAAGTTGCTTGGACCTCATTTGTGATCCTAAACCCTGAACTCCTCTGCCACAGCTTTATTCCACCTCTCTGTAATTGCTGGTTTGCTCATCTCTTTGCACAGGTAGGCTGTGAGCTCCCTGGGTGCAGAGATGATGTCTCTCTTATTCACCACTGTACAGGTTCTATCTGCTACCACAGGTCTTGGCCCCTAGTACAATAAATGCTATTGCCAATGCTGAATGAATGACTAAGATGATATTAACAGCTTAGGGAGCCTAAGGCATAGACTTGACTTTCCTCTTGCCTTTAGTGGAAGAAGATCCCGCAGATACATGCATAGGTTCTCTGAGGGAGCAGACTCTGTTTGGGCTCCCTCACTTGCCACTTGTGCCGCCACCACTCTGGCCCAAGCTGCTGTTAGTCCTTGCCTTGATGAGAGCAGCAGACTCCTAACTGGCCTCCCCCCCCCCCACCTTGTCCTTCTATATACAGTTCTCCATTCAGTTGCCAGAGGAGTTGAAGCCCAGAATGTTTGAATAACCTGTTCAAGGCTTTATAAAGGTTTAGTAGGAAAACCAGAATGAGAAACCATTTTTAAGGAACTGTTTTCTTCTTCTAGCTGCTCTGTAACTCCAGACCTCCCCTGATTAAGTCCAATTTGATTCTGATTCATATGTGTTTCGTAACATAGCAATGTTTTTCTAATTCCAGCTGCACTTTTCCTTGAGGTCTTGGTACAAGTCTTAGGGATCATACCTTGTAATTCTGGGGATATCTGCTTAATAAGCAAGATTCTGACCTTACCCAGTAACCATTCTTAGTTGGAGAAGATTTCACTGACAGGAAAATACATAATAAACCTTAAATCTACAGAGTACTTATAAAGGCTTAATACCTCAAAACCTATATTCTCAATGAGTGTTGTGTGTGTGTGTGTGTGTGTGTGTGTGTTTAAATGAACTCACTTTATGAAGACACAAGTGGGAAGGAGGAGGGAGCTAAAGATTGTTCAATCTCAGAAGCCTGTGCTATTGCCATAATTTTATTTTATTAAAATTAAAACTAATTTAATTTTATTGCCTGATATTGTTAGCTTGTTTCTCTCAACACTCAAGGATCCCAATGGCAAAACTCTTCTATTTCTAATTTTTTTTGTGCCCATTTTCTTAGCTATGCCATGGAACTGCCATCTTGTTTCCTTCATGGAGTTCCTTGTTTGTTTTCTCAGCCTGCTGTTGCTGGGTTAGGGCACACTGTAAAATACAGTGGCACTTTGAAAGGGAGAGAATAATTTTTGGCTTGGGGGTAGTCTCAAAGACTTTTTCCTTCTTCTCGCCATTCCTCTAAGACCTTTGCTGTATGCTCACCTGCAGTCTTACACTGTCCCCATTTTCCTTGTCCCGGAAGTAGCAGTTGGGGCTGCCATGTGGCTCTGGGTGCACATACCTATGAGTATTTTTTGGAAAAAGTGCAGAGTTATTTTTAGGGTTGAGGCCCTGTAGTAGTCACCTGGACCTGGGGTTGGCAGGGGCGAGGGTGGGAGGGCAGAGGGAAGGTGACTTCGGAGGCCAGCAGCTAGGACAGCCTTCAAATAGCAGAGGACACATTCCTGGAGAATCTGTTGGGCCAGCCTCGCGTGTAGCTGGCTAAGCAGACAGGTCTCAGGGCTTCTTGCCCAGCATTCCCTTGTTGGGGCCATAACTTTTGTTTCTTTTTTCTTAAAACTTTTTTGAAATAATTTCAGATGTATAGAAAAATTGCAAACACCATACATTCTTACGTATCCTTCATCCAGATTTTTCAAATGTTAACATTTTTACCATATGTTTTTTCATTCTCTTTCTAGGTGTGTGTGCATGCACGTGCATGCGTGCGCACCCCCCCACCCCCGACTTTTTCTGAATTGTGGGCAAGTAAGTCACAGACCTGCAACTTTACTCCTGTGTATTTCAGTGTGTATTTCCTATAAAGAACGACAACATCTTACTGAACTACTGTATAATTCAAAATCAGGAAATTAACTTTGGAGACCGTATTATCTAATCAACAAACCCGACTGAAATTTTGTCAGTTTTGTCAGTTACCTTGTTAATGTCCTTTATGGTGAAACAAACAAACAAAAAAAGATTTGGTCCAAGGTCTGATCCAAGATTACTACTTGCATTTAGTTGTCATGTCTTTTTAGTTTCCTTTAATGTGGAATAGTGTGTTTTTGTCATGACTTTGATATTTTTGAAGAGTACAAGTTAGACATTTTTTAAGTGCCTCAGTTTGAGTTTGTCTGGCATTTCCTCATGATTAGATTCTGATTATACATTTTGGATGGGAAAATGAAGTTATGTTGTGTCCCTCTTAGTGCATCATATTGGGAGGCACTTGATGTCAGATACATTAATGGTAATGTCTCATTAATGATGTTGGTTTTTATCACTTCATCAGATTTGTCCACCATAAAGTTACTATTTCTCCTTTATTAATAAGGTGTCTTGTGGGGAAATACTTTGAGACTATGCAAGTATCTTAATTTCTCATTGATATAGAATCCACTAATTTTAGCATTCATTAATGATTCTTTGCTGAAACCGTTATTAGTATGGTAGTTGTCAAATGGTGACTTTGAATTTCATTATTCCTTCTATGTTTATTAGTTTGCATTTACCTTTAAAGAAGAACTTTCTCTTCTGATTGATTGATACTTGTATGGTCTCACGTAGTCTTATATTCTATGGGTTTTAATATGTTACTGTAATTATTTACTTTGTTCAAAATGACCCGGATTTCGCTAGCAGGGAGCCATTTCAAGCTGGTTTCTGGGTCCTTCTGACATGGCCTCACTAGTCTGAATACTTTACTCTCTGGTACAGCAGGATGTTCTAGGCTCACCTTGTACATATTCTGTCCCAGCCCTGGAACTAATTGTTTCTTCATGAGGCCCTAATTCCCTTTGGTGAGGAATGGCACTTAGAAACCAAGATCTGGGTGCTAGGGGTATTCATCAACATGGAGATATCATTTCTTCTAGTTTCTGTCAGCAGGTATCGCTAGGGCACCCCCCCCCCACATATGTACACTCCTATATCCTTTCTATTTCTATCCATAGGGGTTAGCTTTTGCTTATTTAATTCATAAGGCAAAGGGAAAGGAATTACTGTTTTATGTGTGATTAGCACTTAAAGTCTAGGACTCATATTTTCACCAAGTGTAAAAATGACTCACCTTTTCCTCCCCAATTCTTGGACACATTTCACACATTTATTTTATATTTGTGAACTCTAGAACATATGCTACATAGAATAACAAATATAGATCAATATAAGTGTCCAGAAACAAAAGGAGAATAAAAACCTTACTGCTTTCTAATGTGGTATGTGATCTTGTTCCCTCGGCAAGGCAGATGGGACGGGAAAAGTTTATTTATTTGCACATATGTGATCAATGCTGCTCGGGGAAAAGCAAGTACCAGTATTCTATTTAGATACATGTTATTACACCGCTGTGGTGCAAGAATGTTGGCTAATATTGATATTCAATTAAAAATGTTCTTTGGTGAAATATATCGAGCATTTGATATGCTAACAGGCATTGCGATTTCAAGAGAAGGATATAGTACAGGATTTCCCGTGCTACTTACCTACAGAATCTCCTTTTCCTGGAACATTTTGGTAAGTTTCTGTTCCATGAAATCCACTTTGGAAAATGCTGTTACACACCCATTCACTCATACATAGAGTCATTATTATACAGGTCCCAGAAACTGTGATTTGCTCTGAATCCCTGGATTCAGTCGTGATGAAATGGTTTGTATTTTCTGTAGATAAAACGAGCCAAAAAAAAAAAAAAACCCAAACAAAACCAAAAAACCAATGTGTTTTTTTTCCCTCTGCCCCATTCCATTTTTTCCCTGCCCCAAATTTCTATGTGTCCTTGATCAAATGCTGTCAGCACAGAGCCTGACATGGGGCTCTAACTCACAACCTGCGAGATTATGACCTGAGCTGAGGTCAGGTGCTTAGCTGACTGAGCCACCCAGGCACCCCTGAATGTTTATTTCTGATAGATGTACATATCTATGACTTCCTAATTCTCTAAGGGTATCTGCCCCAACTTCTCCCAAAGCTTGTTGTGATCCCAACTTCTGAAATGAATTTAGGACACTTTGGAAAATACCTAAGTGAAAGAGAGAGAGAGAGAGAGAGAGCGATGATTCCCATAGAAGTATTCATGCTACACTTCGTTAAAGTAAATGCCACTGCATGTTAGAATATCATCTATATTCCTTTAAAAAAACAGTATTAGAGAAATTATGAGTTGATCTTCTTAAGAAATCCGCAGTTTTTACATTGTCTTTGTTTTTCCAGAGAGCCACAGAAAGTGCAAGTTGAGCTAAATTTGTTTTTGCAAGTAGATAACAAATTTGCAAGTAGATAACAAATATTTTAGTATGTTTTGCATCTAGGATAGTGAAGTTGACCATCAAGTCTTTTCATACTGGTGTTTTTCACTGATTGATAGATGTTTACTAATGCTACTAAGTATGTTTCTCCAACATTTTTAAGAATCCTCAACAACACGTTTTGGATCCCTGAATGGCTTTCAGATCTGTAAATCAATCCCATGGATCATTTTAAATTACTAATCATAAGCAAATAGATAAGCAAGAATGACTATAAATTGGGTTAATTACTGTAGCTCAAGTTTTAGCTCATAATTTTGACTTTCAAAGGCTACACAAACCAATTTTGTACTCTTAGATTATAATGAGCAGTCTTTATTCTTTAATCAGCTCGCCCCGTATCTAGCTGTCTAATGTAACATTCTTTTGAAGTCTGGAAAGATCTAACATAATTGAAGAAATGTCGAACTACTTGACTCTTTTTTTTTAATATAAAGGAATTAAACATTAATCAGGCTTGCGCATCTCAATTAAGCCAATTAAAATTATCACAGAATGCAGTGCATACCGCAATAGGTAGCTTTAATGCTTGAATACATTATCAACTTTTACCTAATGCTCCTATCTTCATTGTTTGTTACTCAAACAGTAAATACAGACCCAAAGTCCATATCAGAAAGTCCACTAGTGAACAGGATCTGGCAAAGCCCTGGCGAGAGAAACCTTTACAATGGTGCGTATTCAAGCACCGCTGATGGTGCTAGAACTTACCTTGAATCTTTGTGCCAAGAAAGGAGGTCTGTAATCACAGTGGTGCCCGGTGCCTTCACCCAAATAGCCCATTAGCTATTCAATTTGCTCCCCTAACAACTAGGAAGCAATTTTGGTCTTGCAGGCTATGGTATATACACAAAGTCCATATAATTACTAATAATTTGTAACAAGTGTTAATTGATAAACAGCTCCCTCTGGTAGCTTAATTAAAGCTGTAGGATAGCTAGGCGATTTACAACTGGGATTGATCTCAATTAGTCAACAAAATCTGTGTAGTCTGTTCAAAGGAGAATAAGGAAATTTAGCCTAGTGAGGCTTTGGGGATTTTGTCTTGTCTTCTCGGTTTCTTTTTCCTTCAAGAAGAGAAATAGAATCAGAAGAGCCGCCTTGCTCTGTCAGAAGCGATCCACCTAGCTTATGCAGCGCGTTAACTTGTAGGCTCTTCAACATTTGTTCTTCCATTTGTTTATTCTCTGTCAGGTTACTGAAAAATATTCAAGCATTTGCTTTTATTACACCCAGTGGTACACATTGCTGAATGCCAACCCTGAGGGACCTAAAAGTAGAAGGAAAAAAACAATTTTAAAAAATGTCAGGTTTTGATCTCGCAGATCTGTTTGCAAACTGGCATTTTGGGGCCATAATTAAAAGGAAGCCCAGGGAAGGTGGCATGGGGGACCCACCAGAGACTTGGAGGCCTGGGGATCTTGTAAAGCCAGCTTGGCTGCTTCAGGACTCAACTTATTTTATCATGTGGGCTGATACAGTAAAAACCGAATCTAAGCATTGCTAAAATCGCCCCTATGGAATAGAAGAAGAAAAAAGTGTCATCTGTGCTCAGCGAGATCACAGACTGGCTGCAAACAGCTGCTGAAACATTAATTAATCTGTTTGCAAATAAATTGTGTATCTGTACTGGCTGAAATTGCTGTTATAAACAAGCTGGGATGCTGTACTTTCCAGATTTGCTTGTATTTTAAGATTTTTTTTTCATATGCTGTAAAATCACCATGGCCCAGATACTGTGTGTTTACTTCTGGAAGCTCTGAGCCAGTGTACTGACATTACCTCATGGATACGCAGCTTGGAGGCAATTCATACCAGTTGTGGTACTTTTGAAGGCTGTACAATACTGTGTGAAAAGGTCTGCACCTCATTTAAGTCAGATTTGTTAATCAAAGAGAATGAAATATTCTACAGAGCAAATGGATGTGGATTTAGTAATTTTGTAATTTTAAAGCATTTTGTAAGTGTCACAGTTGCTTAATTTGTTCTAACTAGGCTGTGGCAAATTGTACTTGCTTTGACACTTAGAAGATTAATGTTGATTCCCAGTGCTTACTTGTTTTCCAAAAAGTGATAGGATGTGTAGCTAGAACAGAGAATCTGGAGAGTTTATTTTGCTAAAATTTAAAGTTCTGATGCTCTCTGTTCCCTGTTTCTTTGTCTTTTGTTCTTGATTTTAACTCAATTAACACTCATGAGCCTGCTCATTTATTTAAACAACATTTATCAGATGCCTAGGATAAGCCAATTATTCTGTTAGGTGCTGAGACTATAACCCTGTTCTTAAGGGGCTTATGGTCCAGTGCAGGAGTTGACTGATTTTTTTTCCCCCTAAAGGGCCAGATAATAAATATCTTAGGTTTTGGCACTTGATGGTCTCTGTTACAATGCCTCTGCCCTAGGGTAAAACAGCCACGGCCAGTGTGTAGATGATTGGGCATGATGGTGTGCTAATAGAACTTTATTTTAAAACAAAACAAAACAGTGGCAGCCTGTATTTAATCTTGGGCTGTGGTTTGCCAATCCTTGGTTTAGTGGGAAAGAGTCAAGTAAAAAGCCAAACTACAATATAGTCGGACTGTGATCCCTTAAAATTATAGGTGCTACTGGGGCACATTGGAAGGACACTCTTGCCAGGTTTAGTAGTAGTGGTGGTATTTGTAAGTTGAGGTGACAGTCAACAAAGTCTTTAAAGGAACTCTAAGTGGAAATGCCTGGATGAGAAGGAATTATTCATATAAGGGGATAAACAAGGTGGGCAGAGTGTCCCAGACACAGGAGACAAGATGGTTCAAAGTCAAGGATGAGATACAGCACGGTGTGTGTGGTGGTGTCATTCTGATGTTCAATCAGAGTCTGATTTTCCGCTTCCTTCTAAGCACGGTGAAGAGTCACACTTTTCTATCCTGTCTTTAGGACAGGAAAGCATGGCCACATGACTTGCTTTAACTAAGGAAATGTCAGAAGAAATGGGTTGGGTTACCTCTGGGTGGGGGATTTAAAGAGCCTGCGATTGAATGACTCTCCACATTCACACCCCTTGCCTTAGGGATCATGGAAGCTCTTACTGAGCTAGAACCTCCATCTGCCTTGGTTCCTGAGAGACTGTGATGACAGAACTCCCCTAATAACTTGAATTAGACATTTAGTGTGAGATTCTGATAAATCTGTGTTGAGTAAAACCAGTGAAAGATTGGGATGTGTGTTTTTTTTTTTTTTTTTTATTCTGGCATAACCTAGTCTACCTTGATTGTTGCCATGCGTTCTTAGAACTGAAACTATTTGCAGAAGGCTTTGTTTTGGGTACTGGGGTAGATCCAAGAAATTCAAGGACTTTACATTCTATTGGCACTCAATTGTGACATAGGCAAGATGTGGTAAGTGCTTTGAGAGAAGTACAGAACGAAGAGTGAGAGCCCATCCTCGAGACTATCAGGAAAGGTCTTATTAAAGAGCTGTCATTGGAGTTGAGCTATAGAGAACAATCAGGGTTTCATTAGGCAGTCTGAAGCAATGAGGTACAAAAGGTATATGAATGGTAAGAAAATGAGACAAGGTATGGAGGCCAAGAAAGTATAACTTAGAACTATGTAGATTGGGAGTAAGACCTGAAAATCAAGGTCAATCAGTGGGGACCCACATATGCCATGCCAAGGAGTTTGGAGAAGAGAGGGCAGAGGAATTGATGTAGGGTCCGAAAATCTGGTTTCTAGTGTGCTTTCTTCCAATTACCAGCAGAGGAGGAAGAGTGTCTCTCTCCATGGCGCTGCTGACTGGGCCTGTATTGAAATGCTTATCTCAGGTGGCCATAGCACTGGTCAGATTCCTGATGGTGTCCCTGAAGACAGCAGGTAAAGGATTTTGGAGACCCTTGTGATAAAGCTTAGTTGGGGCTTATTAATTCAGTTTTAAAGATGGTGAAACCAAGTCCCCAAGAATTTTCATGAATCCCTTGTCTAAGACTGAGCCTGTACTAGAACTGAAGTTTCATGACTTCCAAGCGAGAGCCCTGTCACACTCCACTACCTCTGTACTAACCAGAGAACGCTAACCCAGGATCATGCTATTCAAGTGTACTGTAAAGCATACCTGGGGTCAGAGGGCACAAGTGGTATCTGGGGTGGTCAGTGGAACAGCTCCAAGAGAGCAAGGGAATTGCTGTAGTATATCTGACCTTGATTGCTGGCACTGAGAATCAAATTAAACACAAAGACCTGGAATGGTTGTCAAAGATTGTGGGGTGGGGGGAAATAGGGAGAGGTTGGTAAAAGGGTACACATTTTCAGTCATAAGATGAATAAAGTCTGAGGATCTAATGTATAAATAAGATGGTGGCTACAGTTGGTAACACTGTATTATGTAATTGAAATTTGCTAAGAGGGTAGAACTTAAATGTTCTCACACACAAAGATAAATATGCGAGGTAATGAATGTGTTAATTAACAACATGAGAGGAAACCTTTCACCATGCACATGTATGCTTTAAATATCTTACAGTTTTATTTGTCAGTTATACCTCAATAGACTGGGGAGAAAAAAGACCTGAAATTCCCAAAGACGTGGTTATCCTTGACATCAGGCTTATGCTTCTATATTAGTATCCATTTCTGTGCTTCTAACCCATGAATTTTTGCAAATCCCTTTAAAAAAAAAACCTGTTTACAGTTATGTCAGTACCTGATTAGAGTTATTACCAGTACTATCAATACAATGTCGTTCCAGGAGAAATACGTTTTAAAAATCTTATGAATGGCTCTCTACTTCAGCGGCAGTGAGGTGTGGAGCATGGAATTAAGAGACCGCACACTGGGTCTAGGCTTGGTTCCCAAACCTGCCAACTTTAATACCTTTGTGCAAGACTCAACCTCTTTGGGAATTTTCTCATGCAATCCATCGAAAGGGATATATACACTTTTGTAATAAAAGGTATTTTTGCTACTATCAAATTTACATGGTAGTTTTCCAGTGGAAACTGAGAAGGAAGGGAGTGTTGCTCTGGGTGGTTGGCACTGCCTGTTCAGGATGCTGCGGCTGGGCTAGAACACTTTATTTCTCTTGGGAAGTTTGTTTTCCTCAAGGTGAAGACCAGAATATATCCTTTGTATCTCTGCTGGATCTTAAGCTTACTTTTGCTAGAGGACCTGTTACACATTTGTTTACATAGTTTTCTCTCTCATTATCTGGGAATTCATTGAGAACTGTGTGCTACTAACCTTTGGGTCTTTTCAGAATGAGATAAGTGGAATTGTGTGTTATGTGAGTGTTACCTATCGAGATGTATCTAACAATGCATAGTTGGGGAGTGGGAGTGGGGTGGGGGGAGAGATTGATTGATTGAAGTAGGGCAAATAAGTGATGCCACTCATCATTGCTTTTAATTAGTCTGTGGTCCTGAATACACAGTATCTGGGAGGCCATCATCTTTTATCTTGCATTCTCTCACACAGACCCAGTGTCTCTGTGCCCCTTGCAGTGTGAGTGTATTGCTGAGCTGGGTATGATTCTTGTGTTTAAAGGTACATATTTTTCTGACAACATGGCTGCTAACCTCAGCCAACTACTTCATCTGTGCTCAGGGAAATAGCTGCAATCTGTTCTAGTGGTGGAAGAAATACTTACTCTTTTGGAATTAATGAAAGATGAGGGTGTCAGTCTCTGATGTAAACCTTCCTGAAAGATGTTCAAGGGTAAATTTGACTATGTCATGTACCCCACCTTTGCCTTCAGATAGGAGCTGTTGAGTCTCCACAACTTGGCAGTATTTTGGGCATATCACATAGCTTTTCCAGTCACCTTCAGCTTTAGAGTTCCCTCCTGTGAAGGCATTAAAATGGCCAGTCTAGGTCAAACCACAGCTTCATTCTTTCCTCCAGTTCCCAACTTCTCCCTTCTTCCACTCTCCACCAAGCCTTAGCCTCACTCAAAAATCCATAGACCAGCAGGGAAGATGTGTGGTATTCCGTTCTTTCACTGTTACTCTGCTTTACTCATCTATTCTTGATGTTCCTAGCTCTTCCTGTGCTAGGGCAAGGATGAGATGAGAGTTAAAAGGGCACTGCTGTCCTTCATGGGTGTGGATGAAATCTGACTGTGGGGCCTTCCATTTGACAGATAGCTGAAAGTTGGCGCTCTTCTTCTGGGAAGTTTTTGTGGGTTCTTCGGAGGTCCCTGGGGGCATCTGTGGCCCCTTCCTGACACTCAGTGTTGGAAGTCCATTTCCTAGCCGAGCTCTTATGAGTCTTTGTTCCTGCCTAGGATGGTAGATGGGCAGCCTCATTCTGCTGGTGGTGTCGTGCTCTGGCAGGTAGCCTAAAGAAGCTTTTCAAGATAGTAGCTAATGAGATGACCCCTTAGTTCAAAGGAAAACTCAATATCCTTGCTTTGCCTAATTCTGGAAGGATAAACTACTCATGGTTCTGTCTTGTCACTGTGGTCTACTCTACACAAGTTTTCTTCTTCACCCTGGGGACATTGTCAGCATCTCCTAGGAATTGCCCCAGGCAATTGCCCCAGATGCTGCAGCTCAGCATCTCTGTTGGAGATTAATGTGTCCATGTCTTCTCTGGAAAACAACATCCATTCTCTATGAAAGATTGTTCTGAGGCTCCTTTCTCACTTGGTTTTGGAGAGTTGACAGCTTTTTACTGCATTGGCTCAATCTTCATTTTGAGTGTCTTGAGTTATAAGCCTGGATTTGGGTCACAGAACTAGGGTTTTAATTTTTTTTAACATTTTAATTTTTTTTATCTTGTAGTAAGTATTTGAAGGATGTATATTGTTTGTGTTTTGTATCAACTGGATGCATATTTGTTATTTTCTGCTTTGGCCTTCAATTTAAATTTCAAGACAATTGGAAAATCCCTTTCAAAATTTTGTTAGAGTAGCATATGAGTTTTTTTGGCTTTGAATACTAATTTTAAGAGCCAAATTCCCACTTACATAGTTTCACATAGACATAAGTGCTCAGGACATATTTTAGAATTGAACTATGGCCATATTCATATTTGAAGTCATGTCCAGAGAAATCATGTGCCCTCCAGAGAATCCTGTGCTGGTCTAAGATTAATTCTTAAAATGGGAACTATCTCTTCTGCTGGTTTTAAGAAAAAGCCTGCTAGCATTTGATACAAATGTATATTTTAGTTTAAAATAGCATCATTGTTAGTAATACACTGATCCTAAGGAAAGCACAAAAAAGGAAAAATTTCATAAACTTTACTGGTGAATTAAAAACATTGTCCTAAATAGAATACAGCAAACGGATTCCAAGTAACAGTGATTCCCCCTTAATTTGATACAAATGTATATTTTAGTTTAAAATAGTGTCATTCTTAGTAATAAAACATTGGAGGCACTTTTATTAGTCAGGAACAAGAAAAATTGCCAATAGTCATTGTTCTTGCTTCACATTAAAGTACTGTACTAGCAAATGAAATTAGACAAGAAAAAGAATGTGTAGAAGACTTCAAAAGTCATTATTTATATTTGATATAGTTACAGATCTTGGAAATCCAAGATAATAAATGGTGGGAAAGCCTTCAAGCACAATGAGAGAATCCAGTAGGTAGCTACATTTGTAGTTAGTACATGAAAATGAACAGCTAATGTGGAATCAATTAGAAAGTGGTAAATATAGTGGGATAAAACAACTCATTTACCAAAGCTATGAATGTGTTGAGCTGTAGAAATGAATTCAACAAGGAAGGTGCAGGAAATACATGGAGAAAACTTTAAGTTTTCTCAAGGGGAGAACATGATAATAATTTGCTATAATTGAGAATAATTATTACCTTTTTAATTTTCTGTCTCTGAGGTACAAAATCACAATTCAACAAAACAAACTTGGCTAGGGACATGAAAGAACAGTAAGAAGTGGAAAAACAAATTTTGTTATTCTATAAGAAGACAATATTATAAACAGGAAAATTCTCCCTTGGTTAATCTAGATATTCAAGGAGTTCCAATAGAATACCAACTTTTTGTGATACTGACAAAATACTACAGTTCATTTGGGGGGAAAGCATGGGAAAATGCTAGGAGTTAAAGAGAGGACAAGCCTTAACAGATAATAAATTGTATTATGGATATAACATTTAAAACAAAATGGATACTCTAGAAATAGAATTAAATTCATATGGTAATTGATTATGGATAAAAGCTATTTCAAGTCAATGCTGAAAATATATTTACCAAAACATTTGGAGACCACTGGGTAGCCACTGGAAAAAAATTTTAAACTGTATTTCTACTTCATATCCTATATTAAAATAAAAAAAAAAGATTAATTGGGCACCTGGGTGGCCCAGTTGGTTAAGTATCTGACTTTGGCTCAGGTCATTATTTGACACTTGGTGAGTTCTAGCCCTGCATTGGGCTCTGCAGTAACAGATCAGATCCTGGAGTCTGCTTCAGATTCTGTGTTTTCCTCTCTGCTTCTCCCCTACTTGTGCCTGCTCTCTTGTGCGCTCGCGCTCTTGCTTGCTCTCTCTCTCTCTCCCCTCCGCCCCGGCAAATAAATAAACGTTAAAAAAAAAGATTAAAAACTTCAATATAAAAATGATACTGTAAATGTTCTAGAGAATTAATGGTTGAATTTTTAAAAATAATTTTGAGGAAGATTACAATATGAAACAAAAACCCAGAATCATAAAAATATAGAATTTGAAAACACAGATATATTATACTTTTATACAGCAAAAAAGCAATAAGCAATAATAAGAAAACACAAACTTGGAATATATTTTCTTATAAACAGTACTTTCAAAATATTAAGGAAAAGTCTAACAGGACATTAGAAAAATGTATGTGAAGTTGCCAAGAAACATAATTGAGTAACCTCACTCATAATAAAAGAAGCACAAAGTTGGATAGTGATACATACATATTTTTTTAACCTATTAATTTGCCAAAGATTAAAGGTGTGGGAGCAGCTGGGTGGCTCAGTTAAGTGTCTGACTTGATTATGGCTTAGATCATGATCTTATGGTTCCTGAGCCTGCATCAGGCTCTGCTTAAGTCCTACATCAGGCTCTGCGCTGACAGCACGGAGCCTGCTTGGGATTCTCCCTCTTCCTCCTGTCCCCCCTCTCTCCTCTCCCCCTTCTCTCCTCCCCGCCATCTCCTCCCCTTTCTCCCCCACTCCCTCCCTCTGCTCCCTGTCTCAAAATTAATAAATAAACTTTAAAAAAGTGTGATCATTTTCAGTGTTGGTATAGATAAAGGAAAAACCACGCATTCATGCACTGTTGGTAGAAGTATAAATTGCTGAAATGTTGTTGAGAGATTACTTTGGCATGATTTGTCAAATTTAAAAATGTGTATATTCTTTGAGATTCTTGTGTTTGTGTGTGTTTATATGGGTGTGAGCATACGCACACATGCGTATGGAGGGCGGGGGGCTAGTTGTAGAATCTGGGGACATTTTACACAGGCTGTGGTGGAGGTGTTTGCCCCAGGTCCTCGGTGTCCCAATCACAATTTGGTTTTACCCACATTTGTGTTCCATCTGGATTTATAGAGCTGTCAGCTTATAATTGGACTGAAGGGCTGAGTTCAGTTATGGAAACAGAATTTTATTTGGTTCTTATGTTTTGAACAGTTGAGCATTTTATAGCTGAGTTGGTGAAAGGTTTTTATGCTATTGGTGTCATGAAACATTTTATAGGGATGGATAATTGCGTTTTTATTTTTACTAGAAAATAATGTTATCAGTTTGGCTTTGGGGACCAAAACAGGGAAAAACTCCGTTAATGACCAGAATTCAGGGAGGCCCAGTAATTATGAAAACTGAATAGAGACAAATGGAGGAAAACAAGACCAGAGAAAGCAAAACTAATTTTGATTCTTCTGTAAAATTCTGACCAGAACAATGAAACAGTCAAGGACATTATAAATCCATTCATTTATTTCAAAATTTGCAAAACAAATCCCTTCTTACACATAGTATTTGTACAACATGAAATTATTATTCAATAAGTTGACATTTTAAACCTATTACTGCCTAAACCCATCTATTACTGAGCTACTCAGAGCACTAAGTTAACATTTACCAGAACATTCATCCTCACATCATGGGGAGATCAAGCTGAAATCCTTTATTTCATATTCAGATCTTGCCAGGTCAGGATTGAAATCGGCTACCTTTCTGATACTTTACTGAAAAGCCACTGTGAAATCCACAAAAGAATTATTATCAGGTTACTGCAGTTATTCAGCTAGATGTTGACTTTGATATGTCAAATCTCTGATCTTTAATAGAAAATTGATGGTCGTGCCCTAAGGGTCAGCCATATGCACAACCAGGATAGGCTAAGGTTTGCATTAAATTACAGCCAGTCTTGTGGTCTCATTCCCTGGCTGCCAAAGTCAAACAAAGCAAATGGATCCCTTGCTAGTTGGGTCTCTTCATTGTTTAGTGTTGTCATATGGATTTAATTCTGTAATGGGGGACTGCTGGGCACAGTCCCCTTATTGAAATCAAAATCTGCCTTATTGATTTTCTGGAGAGAGTTTTTTCTTAGAGCACCCAGAAGTGCGATAAAAGAAAAGCAACTGGTGCAATTTTTCTTTTCCTTTGCCTCGGATGGTTGTTCTGGCAGCAGATTGATTCTGCCACTAGAAATCGTATGAAGATATTAAATTATATCATCAATCAGTTTGTTTTTAGAGGATTGACTTTCTCCGTGTTAGTCGGCTAAGGAAAAAGAAACAGTAATTCCCGTACGGCTCAATCATGGGGCAGATTATTTGGCCATAATGCTCCCTTAGCTTTGAGCTCTGCTAAAACGGACTCTTTCTGTAATGGTAATGGCTGGAATGCTCCCATTTTTGCTAGTGGAGGCTGGAAGGTCAGGGGAAAGTGGAGAGGAAGATCATGATGTAAGGTGTGTGGTTTCTACAGAGATTCCAGTGTCCTTAGGTAAGGAGCTCAGCCCTCCTGGCAGGAATCATAGACCACAGGGCCAGTCCATCTACTCCCTGTCCCCCAGTGATGCTAGTGAGGACTCTAAGATCCAGAGGACTGAGGGATTCATACAATCTCAAAATGAGTGCCCTAGTCCAGTCCAGTAGGCTGCTGAGCAAAATGTTAAAAGAGAAATACAATAAAATGCCAGTAAATGTCATTTTCTTGATACTATCATTCTGCACCTCAATTTTCCCATCTATAAAGTCTACCTTCTTCATAGGGTTGTTGAGAGGATTACATGAGAGGGCTGGTTTCCCAGGGATGTGATGGTGTTCGTAGCTTCTCCTGGGCCATGGCTTATCAGGGATGGCCCTTGGTAGGGTATAGCCATCATGGGGTGGAGTTGGGTTTGGGGCCTCATCTCCTTCTGCCTGCTCAGAAGCAGCAATTTCTATATTATGCTGAACTGAAATATGTGAGGAAAAGGGCTCAGCACTGTACATGTTTTGACTGGTTTATTGCTTTCCAGGTTCAAACAGACAGGATCCATTTTGGTATCCTCATATTGGTTGGTGAAACCCACTTTTCATTCTATTGCTGATACCTAAGAGAAGGGGGTCTTATCCCTAATTATGGAACACTTACACGAGGTGGGAACAAGAGCACATTGTCAGACCAGAAGAGGACAGCAGGTCACAACACATTTTATTCCTGTCACTGTAGAGACGAGTGTGGAAACAACCCTTCAGTAGAGTATGTGATTATAATGTCCTCAATTTAAATTGTGTTGATAACTATGTATTTCTAAAATCCGCTTCCAGTGCCACCATGTCTGAAAATGTTTTGGAGAGCAATACTCATTTAGCAATAACATAACAATAGTAAAATTTTTTGAGAATTTTCCCATATGCCAAACATTGTGCTGGGTATTTTACATGGATTTCCTCACTCCACGAGACAGCTCTTTTTAATACTGCTTGTTTGCAGATGGGGAAAACAAGGCTTAGGAAAGTGAATAAGTTTCCCAGTGGTGAGTAGCCAAGCTGCCTTAAATAAGAGGTGTGTCTGTCTCCAAAGCAAGTGCTCTTGACAACTATGCCTTGCCATGGTGTTCGCTGGGGCAGGATGCAACAGGGGATATCATAACTTTTTGCTTTCTCTACATAGCAGTTGTCTGAAACCTTTAATGGAGGCACAGAAAATAAATTGAAATCTATCCTGTCATTTCTTAGGGTCTTGTGTGTGTGCATTCATTCATTCACTCGTTCATTCATTTAACACACATTTCTTAAGACTGTGCTACATGCAGCTCTGTGCTAGGGGCCAGGGAGACAAAGATGCGAAGTTGTTGGTTTGGGTCTTGTCGAATTAATGCAATCAAAGCGCAGGCTCAGTTAACCTGGCATGATATGGCTGTGAAGAGGGTGGAAAAGTTGGTATTTTGCCAAAGAAGCAAATATGAAGAAATTGGGTTGCATTCTGGAGGAGGCACCTTTTTTTTTTTTTTTTCGCCTCTTCATTCCTGATCTTTATGTTCTTCAAGACAAATATTCAGGTTTTACCTTTGGGGGAAGAAAACACTGTGCAAGGATCTTAAAAATGTACTTTAAGGAAGGTCTTCTTCCAGGTTTGCAGGGCTGAGCGCTGGAAACGACATTCATCAGACTCAAAATAAATACTCATTAAATAATTTCAAAATAAGCCATGGGGAGGCTCTTTTAAATCCAGGGTCAACTGAAGCCACCCAAATTTGCAGCTGGTGCTCCCCCCCTCCCCACACAGAAGTGTGTTTTAATGAAAGAGGAACACTAAATGTTTCCCCCGAATTTTAAGGCATCGGACTCTCGTGGAGCGAGTTCTGCCTCACAGCCAGAGCTGGCCCCTTCCTCACCCTGCCCCTTTCATCTCCCTTTGTTCCGTGTCTATGCTGAGGCTGAGATTTCCCCACCTCTCTCTGTCTTACTGTGGCTCTGAAAGATGATTGCCCTCTGGTGAAGCCCTTTCCCCTTCTTCTGTACCCAAGCTCCGTGTTCAATGAACATCAAAAAGCCTTATCATACCCTGATGGTTTAAATCTTTAAACAGAGCGTAACAGCCGGAGTACATCCAGACCGCTCACATCCTAGAGCCTTGTCACTATGTGTTCCTGCAACAATTACCAGGAGAGGGAGGCTGCGGAGTGAATCAAGTAGCGAGTGTTGTCTCCCCGGACTCCATGCTGATGCTCTGATCAGGACTTCAGCAAAATTCTGTTTGAAATGAGAATAGACTAATTTTCATCTGACTCTTCTCAGAGGAATCCCATGTGGTCCAACACGCCAAGGGTCATCATTAGAAAACCGCCTTCAAAAGAGCTGAGGCTTCTTGTGGCAAAGCTCTCTCCCTTTGTTAAATTTATAAACATTTATGTAAAAATGTATACATTAATTGTTCAGGCTCTTCTCAGCCTGGAAAGCTATGCCCAGGAATGTACTTGGGGGAAATAAACTCATAAAAATACCCCAAGTCAGGATGAAAATGGCCTCGTTTTGACTGAAAATTCAGAAGAATTCAGTGATCAAAGGCGATTCTTACTCCCAGCTGTTCAAAGGGACTTATATTAAAAAAAAATCAGATGTGACCAAGAATAGAAAAGAACTCATTAAGAGCTTAATGAGACAGTGACAGGTGAAGTCATCAGTTGCTTAAACACTGCACAGTTTTTTTTTTCCCCTCCTTCCACAAGAGTCACTCGTTTGTTTTCCCAGATTCAATTTAGATTTCCTGTAAATCATCATAAGATGCAGAGAAGTTCACCAAAGGGGGAACATTTTTCAGTCCCAAGTCACTGGGCATCTGTGTAATTAAGATATCATCTCCCCCCCTCCCCCTTTGCCCCTCGCCTCTATGGGAGATATTTGCGAGCACATCCGGGGAAACAAATAATCGAATTGCTTCTCCTTTCCTTCTTCATCAGTTTCCTTGGAAGGGAGAACCCACAAGGAGTGAGCACGTACACCAGAAAAGGCATGATTTGGGGAAGTTTAACACTAGGTCTCATAACCCAAAAGATAAGGTAAGTTTTTGGTGTCCTTAGAGACGTGGAAATGAGGACCCCTAGAGAGGTATGACCATATACCCTTTTATAGCTTTTGTTTTGCCACTCTGGTGTTGATAAAATACCAAAACAAAGCGAAAGAAAAAAATTTTTTTCTTTTTCTAATTCTCCTAAGCAGCTTAAATCCCCTCTCACTTTCCCCAGGCAAGGCTGGAATCTCCTGCATGTTTCCAGGCTCTGACCTTCCTGATGTCGGTCTCCCAACACTAGTAGCCGGTTTTTTTATTCTTTAAGTGCTAGAGGAGTCATGAAATATTCAGACACCGGGTTTCCCTGAGACCAATCTGGTGGCTTTTTCTTTGTGCTAACTGCTGCTTTCTATGCATCATTCAAAAGGTACATACCAAGTTGTCAGCCCCTGAACTGCTACTTGGTGTTAAACATGAATATTTGTAGCTTAGCAAGGGACTAAATTTAAAAAAAATTAATATTTGACAAGCCCAAAGAAAGGCATAACAGGTCCAGAAGTATCCATTTGAAAGGTTTTTTATTTGTAAAAAGTCAAAACTTTTTGTACAACTGGGGTGATTCTGAGCCACAAAAGGTTTGCTTTGAAAAAACACTGATTACCAGACTTCTTCCAGAAACATCGATTATGATCACACCATGGCAAATGCAGCGGCAAAGGTGTGTGTGTGTGTGTGTGTGTGTGTGTGTGTGTGTGTGTGTTTAATGTGGATGGTAGGAGGAATATTCATTCCATGAATGTGCCCGCTAATCTTATAGGCCCAGAAAGCTGAGCGAGATGATATAAGACTTATTCCAGTTGCACATCAACTATACCTACAGTGGCAAAATTGCCTTTTCCCACATTTCTTAATTAGAATTAGAATCATCTTAGAACTAATAGAATCTCTTATTAGTCACCAAAAGAATGGCTGCCTCTCTAGTTCAAGTGGCATATCTGCATAACTTATAGCCTTAAGAGCTTATAGTCCCTGGTACTCTTGGCTGACTGCCTTTAACTCTCCCATATTAATGAGTTGTTCTAAATTTAGTCTGCTGTGACAAACTAATATTAATACAGTATTTTATGGCCCAGAGCATTGTTAATACATAGGAATGAAACCCAGAGTCAAAGGAAGGGGGCGAGGGAGCGAGATTACTTTGTGTGATTGTCAAGATAGAAGATAATCCAAGTATGTAGATATTAAGACTTAAATATAATACACTGCTTATGGATTTATATTATGTGAAACATTTTCTATTATTTTAAATCCTCATGGCATTAGTTTCCTATTTTCAGGGGTTTATAACTTGGCCATACAAATTCACTCTGGGCCGAAGCTTGGAATGCAGGGTCTTAACCTGGGGGACATTTTATTTATTTATTTTGTTCTATTTAATCAAATTAAAAGTCAGTTTGGCCATTTTTAACCCAGGCAAGTGGCAAAGGAGGAGCACAGAGTGGGGATACAAATTTGTATCCAGAGCTCCAGCTTCTTTCAAAAGGTGAACCCCAAGAAAAGAGGATTATAAATGACTCCCGGGGAGAAGGTTAGAAAACCAAAACAGAACAGAAAAGCCACAAGTGCTGCTAATAAGTGTGATGAAGAAATTTCTTTCCCTAAATGCAGATGGTACCTTAGTAGTGTCCGCTTCGTGTAGCAGCCTGCCTCTGGGTGTCGGTCTCGATTGCCACCCACGGGTAGATGGCAAATTTGTAGAGTTGGCAGCAGGTGTGTGTAAATGTAGTTTCTACTTGTTGTTTGTAATAAAAGAACATTCAATGTGGGATCTACCGGGTTCTCTAGCAAGAGGCAATGCTCGTTCTTTAATGAATCCACAACTGGAGAAGAAGAAAAGCGAGCGTCACAGTTATTATACTAGGCAGCTCCAGGCTGCCAGGTGCATCAATCAGGGAAATTGTGAGGCACTCGGAAGTGAGGAAGGGGTGGTGTGGGAGCTCTGGAAAACACTGGTTGTGAAAGTCGTTTTTGAGGTACTATGGGGTAGAGAAAGCAGCCCAAATGAAGCAGTGTTTTCATCCTAACTAAAAGCCTACCGCAAAGCCAGCTCTGTAGGTAACTCTCAAGATATGTGGGTATCCTTTCAGCAGGTGTTTTTAAAAAAGTCTTTTTAGATCTTGAAAAGGAGATCCTATGTCGGAAATTGACATTGTGTTTCTAGGACATTAGGTTTTGTAACTTAGAGAAATGTCATTTACTGGGCATTGAAAAATTTCCATATAAATGAATAAATTCTGTGACACTGAGATGAGTTGATAAGTCTTTTTTTTTTTCCTGTTTATTTCCTGTTCATTCATTCATAGGGAGAACATTTCCTTTCTGTATCAGCTTCTCAGGGAGATGCTGGGAAGGGTTTTCTGTCTGGAATTTCACAAAGAAAGAAATTTCTTCATAAGGGAATTTCATAAGGGAAGTGACTGCCTTTCAGAGCAGAAGAAAGGCTCAACTGCCCTGGTCTTAGCACGAGATTGTCAGAGGTCTTCCCGGAGCGTAGAAGTGGCACAGAGCAGCCGGAAGAACCTTTGCAGTGGGTGGGGCCAGGAGGCAGTGCTCATAATTTTTGGATTCCCAGTACCTGGTGACGATGCATTGCTGGGTGGCACAGTGCATCTGAAGAAATTGAAAAGAATGGCAAGGCAGGACAACACATTTCAAAAGCAGTGGATTCCTTTGTAGAAAAATGTAGTCAAATATAATACCAGAAAACAGAAATAGTCACTTGGAGGTGTCCAATTTAAGGAGACAATTGTCTTTTTGTAAAATTCTTAACCTCATAATAGCCTTCCCATTAATGGGCTAAAATAAAGCCTAATCTAATAATCAGATGCAAATTATCGGTAACTATGGCTAAGGTGAACAACTTTGCTCAGAGCTACTTATGGGAAAATTCAAATCCCTATTGCTTCACGACCAGTTATGTGGCTTACGCTTTGTATATGCTGGATTTTATCTACTTGAAACGTGTGGCTCACATTGTTTAGATTTAGCTGTTGGTTCTACATAACACATGTTGATGTATTCTTGAGCTAAGAAGATGAATTTTTGCTTTGCCAAAAGAGAAAATAACTTCCGTATTTTATGTTACACCTGCTGAGTTTCATAATCAAATTGAAAACCAGGTAGGGAAAGATACTATTGGATTCTTAAGCTTTGTTATAAATGTGAATTGGGGCTTCATTTAGCAGAGGTTGGTTGAGCATCTTGAATTGGGGATGGTTTTAAGAAAATCTGGATTGATTTTTGTGTGGCAGCTTGAGGCGAGATAATTTGCTAGAACTGACCAAATGAGTCCTTCTTCTGCAGAAGTTTTCCTCTCTAGCTCTTCCTTGGGATTTAAGTCTTATCATGTTTTTCTTTTTCTTGAGTGTGGGGGAGGGGTACTCTTTACCTTGATTAGGGCCATCTGTTGAAGTTTAAGACCTCTTTCAAAGGTCTCCCACCATTATAGCTAAAATTAAGTCGTCACTTAAAATTTTAACTTCATTTTTTAAAAGTAGCACACTCACATTCATGTGGTTCCAAATTCAAAATATATAGTAAAAAGTCTGCCTTTCAGCACTATGATCCAGATGTCTGCTCCTGTTCTCTTCCCCAGGAGTGGCCAGTATTAGCATTTTCCTCTTTTGTTCTTTGAGAAATACCCTGCCCCTTACTGTCTTCCCCCTTTTATACAAGTGGTAGTGCTCTTTACATACTTGGGTTACTTCTTAATAATTGATCTTAGAGATTCCATATCCTATCCTGAGTTCCTCCTTCATGGGAGGGGGGACAGCACTGTATTCCATTATGATAGTATCACAATGAAGTTAGAGCTTTCAACTGGTGAAAATGTAAGATATTTCCAGTATTCTGCAGTTAAAAACACTGCAGCAAGAATAGTCTTGTGTATATGGCGTATCGTACATATGCAAGAAATACCTGTAGGATAGATTTCTAGATAAGTAATTGCTGGTCAAAGGAAATGTACATTTGTAATTTTGATAAATATTGCTAAATGGTGTTCTGTAGAGGTTGTGCTGATTTATACTCCCAACAGTGTGGGTTGAGACTGCCTCATTCCCTACCACCTGACTGTACTTTTAGTGCCTTATCAAACTTCGTGATCTATGTCACTCTGATAGGTAAAGATGATACTTCGATAAAACTTAAAATTCCATTTCTCCTATTAGGATTTGAGCTAAGCATTTGAAAATATATTTAACAGCTATTTGTGTTTCATTTTTTGTGAACAATCTGTTTATGTCTTTTTAAAAAATGTTTATTTTTAAGAGAGAGAGAGCACGAGTGGGGGAGAGGCAGAGAGAGAGGAAGTCAGAATCCGAAGCAGGCTGTCAGTACAGAGCCTGATGTGGGGCTTTAAGTCATGAACTATGAGATCATGACGTGAGTTGAAGTCAGAAGCTTAACTGACTGAGCCACCCAGGCACCCTCAATCTGTTTAAGTCTTAAATTACTTCTGTTGAACAAGTCACATCACTTATTTTCCAGCTTGTTCTACAGAATCATGGATCTGGAATCTGCAATTAGAGATTCCAGTCAATTCTTTTAAGTTTTGGACAAGAGTCCTGGGGAAAACATCTATAGCTGATAAGAACATGAAGACCATGATGGGATTTTGTTGTTACCCTCCATTTTTTTTTTAAATTATGAAAGTCTTGATTTTATTTGAAGGTTTGAAGACAGAGTAGGAAGTGAAAAGCTCCAGGTTGCCTGGGATTGACACTGTGTATTTCAAAATTTTTCTGTTAGTAGAATGCACCTCTGCCCTTACGCCCAGAATCTATTCATGCAGATATTTGTTTGCATCCCTTACTAAATGTAGGTTGACCTTATAGTCAGATGAGGTTCATACATTGAACCATATATTGACCATAAAACTAAGATTGGAGAGATCTGTGGGTCATTGAACCAGCCCTATTTTAACCTATCAAAGTGCTTTACTCTTGCTACTTACTTTTTTTCTTAGCTTAAATTTTTTTTAAGAAACCAAAAAGGTACAGAGGAAATATCAGAGAATAAGGGGAATATAGCCTGATTCCTAGCACTGAGAGCTGATGGTTAACTCTCACATTTGCTTCCAGCCTCTTAAAATAATTATATGATTGGCTACAGTCCCCTTTAACCTTGAGTTTTGTTTCTTTTCCTCTTATTGAGGGACAACCATTGTTGATTAAAAAAAAAGTGTTTATACATATTTGCATATATATATCTGTGATCTATAATCCATAAACAATATACAGTATTGTTTTGAGTACTTTTTAAAAACATAAATGGTAAAATGATATATCATTATGTATCTAGCATTTTTTACTTAACATAGCATTTTGGAGATTTATCTATGATCTTTATATATATATATACATATATATATATATATTTTTTTTTTTTTTGCGTATTACATTATACGAACATAGCACATTTTCTTTATCCTTCCCCCATTGGGGTAGATTTAGGTTGTTGCTGTAATTTTCAATGTGCATTCACAAAGATTGGCCCATGGGATCCTTATATGAACTCAGTGACACATGTAAGATAGGGCAAGTGAAGAAATTTGGACACAGACATAGAGAGGTTCGATGACTTGGTTGGCTAGAGTTGTTTATGCTCTCAGACAAAATCCAGGCTTCCTAATTTTTTGTGTAAAACCTTGACACTTCTTTATACAGCTTTTCATTCCTTAAAACATGGAGTGCCATTTAAAAGTTAGGCTCACGCAGTTTGGGTTGAGAATACCCTGTGTTTCCCTTTGATATATATTTGTATCCATATATACACCTGTAGGTCAATTTTCACTCTGTTTTAAAGTTTTTCTACACTCAGTTAATTTTCAGACAAGAATAAAAAAAACAGCTGTCTAAAAACCAGGTATTTTTAATTTTTTAAAATTTATTTTTAAAAAATTTAAATTATTTTTTTAATGTTTATTTTTGAGAGAGAGAGAGAGAGACTGAGTGCGAGCAGGGCAGGGGCAGAGAGAGGGAGACACAGAATGTGAAGCAGGCTCCAGGCTCTGAGCTGTCAGCACAGAGCCCGATGTAGGGCTTGAATCCATAAACCATGAGATCATGACCTGAGCCAAAGTCGAGTGTTCAACAGACTGAGCCACCCAGGCACCCCTTAAAATTTTTTAATGTTCATTTATTTTTGAGAGAGAGAGAGAGAGAGAGAGAGAGATGAGAGACATAGTGCAAGTGGGGGAGGGGGAGAGGGAGAAGGGGACACAGAATCTGATGCAGGCTCCAGGCTCTGAGCTGTCAGCTGATGCAGGGCTCGAACTCACAAACTGTAGGATCATGACCAGAGCTGAAGTCGGATGCCTAACTGATTGAGCCACCCAGGCACCCCTAAAAACCAGGTATTTAAAAAAATGTTTCTTTATTTTTGAGAGAGGGAGAGGGAGTGAGAGGGAGAGAGAGAGAGAGAGAGAGAGAGAGAGAGAGAGAGAGAACAAACTGGGGAGGTGCAGAGAGAGGGAGGGAGATACAGGATCTGAAGCAGGCTTCGTGCTGACAGCAGAGATCCCGATATGGGGCTCAAACTTAAGAAATGCAAGATGACCTGAGCCTAACTGGGTGACAGACACCTAACTGGGTGAGCCACCCAGGGGCCTCTAAAAACCAGGTATTTTAATAGATGCCAAAAATCCAAACCAATTTTTCCTCATGTGTATTCAAGTTCAGAGAAATCGTTAAAGGTCTCTCACATACCAAGCTCCTTAACTTAATTCTTCTTCTAGAGATGTGCTCTTGATATATTGCTGACTTTTTTAAATCCAGGACTAGGGCTTTATAAACTTCCCTGCAAACTGCAATTTCTATTTTTTCTTTCTTTTCTTTCTTTTCTATCTTTTCTTTTTTTTCTTCCTTTTCTTCCTTTCTTTCTTTTTTTTCTTCCTTTTCTTCCTTTCTTTCTTTTCTTTCTTTCAGGCTGCCTAAGTTTGTTATTAAAACAATTTTTGGAGCAATTTTAGATTCACAGGAAAATTCAGGGGAAGGCATATAGATGTCTCATATATCCCCTGCCCCCCCCCCCCCCCCCGAGTCTCCCTCATGATCAGCACTCCTCACCAAAGTGGTACATTTGTTACAATTGATGAACCCACACTGATACCTCATAATCACTCAGTCCACAGTTCACACAATGGTTCCCTCTTAGGGTTGCATAGTCTGTGGGTTTGGACAAATGGCATGTTCCCATCCTGGGTCATACAGAGTCTTTTAACTGCCCTAAAAATCCTCTGTACTTCACGTATTCAGCCCTTGCCTCCACCCCAACCCTAATAATCATGGATCTTTTTATTGCCTCCATAGTTTTAACCTTTTTCAGGATGCCATGTAGTTGGAATCACACAGTAGGTACTCTTTTCAGATTGGCTTCTTTCACTTAGTAATGTGTGTTTAGGTTTCTTCCATGTTTTTCCATGGATTAATGGCCCATTTATTTTTGGTGTTGAATAATATTCCATTGGTTGTGCCACCTGGCTATATATATATATATATATATATATATATATATATATATATAATATTTTATTGTCGAGTTGGTTTCCATATAACACCCAGTGCTCATCCCAACAAGTGACCTCCTCCATGCCCATCACCCATGTTCCCCTCTCCCCCACCCCTGTCAACCCTCAGTTTGTTCTCAGTATTTGAGTCTCTTATGGTTTGCCTCCCTCCCTCTCCTTAACTATTTTTTCCCCTTCCCCTCCCCCATGGTCCTCTGTTAAGTTTCTCCCGTTTCACATGAGTGAAAACATGTGGTATCTGTCCTTCTCTGCCTGACTTATTTCACTTAGCATGACACCCTCGAGCTCCATCCATGTTGCTACAAATGGCCAGATTTCATTCTTTCTCATTGCCATGTAGTACTCCTCAATTTTCTTTTTCAATAACTAAAGTATTTGAGTCAAAAGGATAAAGTCAAGTCTGTCTCAAACCAGAAATTTTCTCCTACGTAGCAAGATGACCCTGGTTAATTGAGAGGTGAGGAGTTGAAAGTCAACAACACTCAGCAATGAATACAACACAATAAAATGAAGAATGTTGATACATCGTGTTGCTTGTGGACTTACAAAATATTTGAACTGGAAGGGATGTTAGACCATAGATGGAGGACTTGCCCAAGATCACACAGGGTATTATATTAGCAGCTGTGCCAGAGCATGTGAGGATTATACAATTTCCAAATAATTTGATTTTTTAAAAAAATTTTTCCAGGAAAAGGGCAGCATAATGCTCTGTGGATGTTGTCAGAACTAAGAAAGGAGAACAAAATTTTCTGTTATGTAAAATTACTAGAAGAGAAATATTTCCCTTTCTGCAAATATCTGTGTGGCTAGTGCTAAGTTTGGGATTTTCATCCCTGCGTACTTAACTGAGAATGAGACTTTGACAAAATCTGTCATAGAGTCGTCTTACCATTGCTTCTGCAGAAAGCAATTGGCCTGTCTTGCTAGCACTCCCTTGCTAGCTGTGGAGCCTTGTCTAAGTGCAACCCTTACTTCCTTGGGGAGTAGGGCGTTTCTGGCTTCCCAATATTGGATCAAGGGTCCCTTCCCTTCTGCATGCTCCCAGAGAGCCCTGTGTCTATCCCCATCTTAACATTTCATAATGATCGGATGACACGTTTGTTACTGTTACTTTGCTGTGGGAGCCATATGCTTTAGGACCAGGTTCATGCTTTTCATCATTATGTCCCCTGTCACTATCAGAGTGTAGGTAGGGGGTAGGCAGTCACAACATTTCATTAACAGACACAAAAGATGAATGAATGCATGTCCTAGTAGGAGTAGCCTGTCTTAGGAGGAAATTTTCCCTCTACAAAAAGTGTAGCATACAACTTAAAAATGCTAAATGCCTGTTACTGCTAAATTAATAAAATGTATTAATGAAATTCTATGAAAAAGTTTGAAAGAGATTTTTCTCCCCCCCCACCCCCCTACTGACTTAGAAGTGACTAGTAGTCTATTTGAGGATACAGAAATTCTTGTATTGTTTAAGAACATTATAATTCCTAGCTTTTATAGCAACATAAACACCTGGAAGTAAAGAATTGTTTGTTAATGCAAGCATTCTGTGGAATATCCATCACTACTTCTGTGTTTTCTTAATTGACAGAGTATGAAGCCATATTATCACTCACTTAATTTTATGTAAATTCTTGAGCTGCATCACCAGCTAAAAGAAACAATCTATAAATTACGATTATCAAATTCAAGAGCCTAAAACAACTAAATGTCACAGTGGTAAAAACATCTGGCTATAATTTTAATGTTTTACCAGTTTTAACGTAATTTTAGAAAGAAAACTAAGCATTATCAACAAAGTAAAAATGAAGGAGTTGTTTTTGTCTAGAATAAATGTAGTACTAGCCTAAGATTCTACTTGATTATCTTATTTGGGTCTCTAATTTGAAGCCCTTGAGTGCTTGATAATCCCAAGGCCTTTAGGAACCTTTGAAAGAGTTTTCTCACTAGAGGGCAGCATTTGACTAAATGTCCAAACAGAATGTTTCCTGGCGAACTGGGAATATCCATGCAGATCACTTTAATAACCCAGCAGCCTTACATGGCTTTCTAATTCGATTTGTTGGGCTGGGACCCAATCTGGTTTGATAAGCCTTTAGAAGGGAATTTTAGGGATTTATTCCACTAATAAATACGAATTGTTTTTAGACAGGTATTATAACAGATAATATTATAACTTTTTGGAAGTCACGCTTACCCTAGAGCTTCTACTGCCTAGCCTTTTAAATGCACATAAATTATATTAAACTATTTATTATAACTGAATAAAACACAGTTACTAATTTATCAGCCCTCTTTAAAAAAAAAGAAAAAAAAACTTTCCTATCATATTTATTTTCCAGTTGGTCTTATCATTGTTATCTTTTCTCACCTAGATGTTTAAAAAAATTTTTTTAAATGGTTATTTTTGAGAGAGAGCGCGCGCGCGCACAAGCGAGTAAGCAGGGGAGAGTCAGAGAGAGAGGGAGACACAGAATCCGAAGCAGGGCCTAGGCTCCGAGCTGTCAGCACAGAGCCCTATGCAGGGGTCAAACTCAGGGACTGCGAGATCATGACCTGAACCTAAGTCGGACGCTTAGTCAACTGAGTTCCCAGGTGCCCCTTAGGTTTTTGTTCTTAAGAGCGAGCCCTGCGGAAGTGTTTTGGGTAAGTGCAAGAGCTGCCAGTGGAGGATCTCTCTTCTAGAAGATGGTCTTCCTTTGATCTGTGCCTCAAGGATCATACAAACATTTTCTGCATCCCAGATAGCATGCCCAGAGGCTAGTCTCCTGGGTAAGGTTTAAGACCCAAAAAGGTAGCCTCAGCCTTGATGTTTCAAGGATGAGACAGTAAGCCATTGCTTTGTCCTCATCATAATTCTGTCAGTGTTGGGACAAAACCTCTTCTTTCATTTTCCAACATAGAGCTAAATGTACAGTGGAGACATCTGGGATATACAGCTCTTCATGGAGATTAGATATGACAGCCAATTACCAAACTACACCCTGCCATTTGTTAATAGGAGCATTGCCATGGAAGCCAATGTTGGAGAAAATGGCATTATCTTAATATCTTAGGTTTTTAAAAAACATGTTGAATTATCACTCAAAGAAACTGTTCAGACAGTCCCAACAAAAATTTACATACATAAACATACACACAATGTACACATATGTACATACTGTACCATTGAATTTGTATTTTCAAATCTTGATATAAATTCATTTGTTTTTTTGGGGGGGGAGAGTGCATGAGCAGGGGAGAGGCAGAGAGACAGAGAGACAGAGAGAGAGAATCCCAAGCAGGCTCCATGCTCAGTGCAGAGCTCAATGTGGGGCTTAAACCCATGACCCTGGGATCATGACCTAAGCTGAAATCAAGAGTCAGATACCCAATTGACTGACCCACCCAGGCGCCCCCATGTTTTTCTATGTGAAAGTGATCATCATATATTGGTGCTTATAATATTGAAAGGGACACTTGCTCTTCTTCTTCCAATTATGTTTGGATGAATGATCAAAAAGCTTTAAAAATCCTCCTTTAAGGTATTATATTGGGCTTCAATAGTTTACTATTTCACTATTTTAATAGAAACTCAATTCCTTGAATATTGTAACTGTTGGACAAAGTAATTGAGGAATAGATACTTTGCTAAGAAAGGCCAGTGAAAATTGGAAGCATCATGAAGGGCTTTGTTCAAGACTAACATCTCCAGCTGCCCTGGCTCTCACCAGGGGGAGTGGTGATTTGGGCTCCCAACATGTCATTGCTGGGAAAGACTGTTGAGACAATATAGTTAGCCTAAGGGATCTAAGAGAAAAGTCAGCAATGAGGGGAAGAAAGAATAACTGGTACTTGGAGTAGTGGTTAAAGTATAATATCTGCCTGGGTTCTAATCTCAGCTCTGTCACTTACTTGCTGTGTCACCTTGGGAAGGTTATTCAGCCTCTCCATATCCCAGTGTCCTTGTCTTTAAAAGGGGGATGAAAACAATCCCTACTTTAGTATGGTTATTATAAGGATCAAATAGCTTATGCTTGTAAAGCTGTTAGAACTATGCTTTCTTAATTAACATAATAATAGCATGTTTATAAATAAAATACTGAATCCCTTCTGTGAACCTGGCATTTTCATAGATGTCCCTTCATTTTGATCTTTAATCTAGCTCTGTGAGTCATAATTATTAACCTGTTTTCACAGATCAAAACACAAACTGAGGTTAAAAAAAGAGTTGGTAAATGGCCCAGGAGCACAGGGGAGGTGGGGGGGGGTGGTGGTAAAGAACTCGGAGCTGTCACCTGGAGAGAGGGATAGGTAAGTGTTACTTCCAACAGAGGGACTCTGGTCCGTGCTGGGAGCCAAGCAGTGCCACAGAAGGCAGCCCAGGATTTGGCCCGACCTCTGGCAGAGCGGGAGCTTACCCTGTGTAGAAGGACACACGAGTGTTGTGATCCCAGGGCTCAGTCCTGGACCTGGTGGTTGTGAGTGCACCCCTCCCCCCAGGAGTGCCAGGTCCCTCCCTCAGGGAAAATACCTTTCCCTGAGCGGGGGGTGGCGGGGGTGGGGGGGGTAGGCGGGGTTGGGGGTAGTGGACCCAAACTCCTCGGAGAGGAATGTGCTGCAGGTATAGTAGGTTAGGAATGAAGCCTCCTTGGGCTATTTCCATAATCTGGCTATTGTAGATAATGCTGCTATAAACATCAGACACATGTGTCCATCGATGAATGAATGTATAAAGATGTGTGTGTGTGTGTCTAAGTACTCACATACATACTCACACAAACATACATACTCACACAATAGAATGTTACTCATCTGTCAGAAGAATGAAATCTTGCCATTTGCAGTGACGTGGATGGAGCTAGAATGTATAATGCCTAGTGAAATAAGCCAGAGAAAGACAAATGCCATATGATTTTACTCCTATGTGGAGTTTAAGAAATAAAACAAGCAAAGGGGAAAAAGGAGAGAGGCAAACCAATAAACAGAAGCTTCACTCTAGAGAACACACGATGGTTGTTACCAGAGGGGATGTGGGTGGGGGAGGGATGGGTGAAGTAGGTGATGGGGATTAAGTTGTGCCCTTGCTGTGATGAGCACTGGGTGATATATGTAAGTGTTCAGTCATCTATTGTGCGCCTATAGTTAATATAACACAGTTTGTTGGAATTTAAATAAAAAACTTAAAACAACAAAAAAGGAAACTTCAGTGGAACAAAAAGAATGAAGCCTTCTTTAAGAAATGCCAGGAAAGACCTCAAAGTTCCTGTTACTGAATTATTCCTAGTGTGAGAGGCTTTGGTTTCCCTTACGTGTTCTCAGGTGTGTGTTGAATGGGCAGGAGTTAAGAGCACAGATTGCTGCATGTGACTGTTGACGCCTGGCACTCGCTGGGTGTGCGGTGAGTGCGCACGGGGTGCTGGGCTAAGCGCTGCCCGTGAACTCCCTCCGCTCACCCTCCCTGTGATCTGGAGCTGCTGTTACCACCCTTATTGTACAGCTGAAGAGACTGAGGCTCAGCTAAGAGAAGACATTTGTCCAAGGCCAAACAGCAGGGTAGGTTAGAGCACCGACTCTAGTGTCAGGTTGCCTGAGGATAACTCTTAATTTTTTTTTAATTTTTAAAATTCTGTAATTATTATTTTTTACTTAAACATTTTTTATGCTTTAAATTCCAGTATAATCAACATACAGTGTTATGTTAGTTTCAGGTATCCAGTAGTGATTCAACAATTAATTCCACACATCACTCAGTGCTCATCGCAATAAGCGTACTTTTAATTGTCTTCACCTGTTCACCCAATACCCACCTACCTCCCGCTGGTAACCATCAGTTTGTGCTCTATAGTTAAGAGTCTGGTTATTGTTTGTCTCTTTTTTTCTTTGTTTTATTTCTTCCACACATAAGTGAAATCATATAGTATTTGTCTTTCTCTGACTGACTTAATTCGCTTAGCATGGATTCTACCTCCATCCATGTCATTGCGTATGCAAGATTTCATTCTTTTTTTGTGGCTAAATAACATTCCATTGTATGTAGGTACCACCTCTTCTTTACCCATTCATCTATCATTGGATCCTTGAGCTGCTTCAGTTGGCTATTGTAAATAATGCTGCAATAAATGTAGGGGTGCATGGAAATTTTTGAATTGGTGTTTTTGTATTCTTGGGGTAAATACCCAGCAGTGCAAGTACTGCATCATATGGTAATTCTTTTTTTAATGTTTTGATGAATCTCTGTACTGTTTTCTGCAGCGGCTGTACCAGTTTGCATTCCCACCACCAGTGTACAAGGGGTCATTTTTGCCACACCACGAGGATGAATCTTGAAATGCTTCATGGGTTGTGCAAGCTAAGGCAAGTTACTGAAACTCATTAAGCTGAGTTTCCCTGTGTCTAAAAGCAAACAACAATGGCCTAATTCAGAAGGTCAACATGACACAAAATGAAAGAGAATGTGTGTGGTACCTAATACAGTGCCTGGCACACAGTAGTAAATAGAGATAATCTGCTGTCTGTCCACACATCATCTGGAATACTCATTTGTGTGCTTTCTCAGATCAGTGCCTTAGATGTTTGCTTTACTTTCCTTGCCATCATCATCACCACTCATTGAGCTCCTACTAGGAGCATAATCAAGAGATGAGACTCATCCTAAGAACCAAATGTGTATGGGACTGGTAACGTACTCAAGAAATTCAGAGGAGATTGTGCCATCCTGATCTGGGGTAGGCTGGGAGTGCTTCCTGAAAGACAATAATGCGAATGTTTATGTGGCACTTCCTAGTTTCTAGGCATGGTATATATGCTTATTCTATATATGAGTAAACTGAGGCACAGATCTACAGAATAACTTGCCTAAGCTTATGAAAGACAGATACAAAAAGAGAGAGGGAAAGTCAGGATTCAGACCCAGGCACGGTCTGCTGCTAGATTCCTGTACCTGTGGGCTGGGCCTTGAATAATATACTGACAACAATGGTAGTAGTAGTAGTAACTACTGATTTTAAGTAACTGCTATATGTCTGGTAATTCACGTTAGTATATTATCATATTTACTTCTCATAATAACCCAGTGGAGCAGGGTTATGGCACATGGTTTGAAGACGAGGAAATAGGGGCGCCTGGGTGGCTTATTCAGTCAAGTGTCTGACTTTGGCTCAGGTCATGATCTCATAGTCGATGGGCTCGAGCCCCATGTCAGGCTCTGTGCTGACAGCTCAAAGCTCAGAGTCAGAAGTCTGCTTCAGATTGTGTGTCTCCCTCTCTCTTTTCCTCCCCTGCTTATGCTCTCTCTCTCTCTCTCAAAAGTAAAAAATCAATATTAAAAAATACTTTAAAAAAGATGAAATAAAACCTGAGAATTTGTTGTTTAATAAATCATGAAGAAACTTGCCCATAGGACTTGAATTATTAACTAGCAAATCTGGGATTCAAATCCAGGTGAAACTGGCTCCTATGTCAATGTTCCTTTTTGGTGGCTGTCCTTAGCTGACATAAAGTACCAATGAGGAAGTTAGACCTTCCCAGGTAGCTGTGGTGACTGGGCTGTGTGTGGCATTGCAATGACCAGTAGGGACCATGGTATGGCTAGAAATGTGTATGTATATAAGATAAAGCTTGAGAGGTACTGTTATCATTTAAAACAAGGTTCAACTAAACCCTTCAACAATCAGAGGCTCTCAGTCATAGGTAAGTGGGTGTTTGCAGAAGAAGGGGGATTTCTCTAAGCTACCCTGATTGTAAGATATTACATCTGCCAACTGTCCTGGGCTTGCTCCAAATCTCTTTAAGTTTGCTATCTTGTCCCCATCCTGCCTTTATAGCTTGATCTGAGAGTAGAGTTACTAAAGTTAGCAAGTAAAAACACAGGATAGCAACGAAATTAGAATTTATGATAAACAACCAGTAAGTTTCTAGTGTAAGTAGAAACTTACATACTTCTACATATGTAAGTAGATACTTACATATCCTATGCAGTATATATATGGCAACCATATCTAAGAGGTAAGTAGAAAGGCCCATTTCCCACCCACGGTGCCTCACTGGAGGCCAAGATTCACTTCTGGTGACAGCTTAATAAATGCATCTACATACCTCAGGGAATGTTCCCCTACATGGTGCTCTAACCTTTGTCTTGTGCTTGGTCACTCAGAGGAAGTCTGGCCAGCAAGGTTTTGCCTCCTCTAAGCTCACAATTCTGCAGTCAACGACTGCTTAGAAAATGGGATACAGCATAAAATCAGCCTCAGTGATACTATGTCAGCCGTCTCAGTAGATTTGCTGCCTTGTGGTACAGAAGGTCACGTGTCCTTCATGTGGCTTTATTGGCTACCAGGAAGTCTTCCTGCAAATAAGGTGTCACCAACTGCATCCACTAGGCTCACTTTCCAGTCCTCTCTTTGGTTGCTATCCATGGCCCACCCCACTTGAGCATACCACCTCCAACATGGGCATGCTGCCAACAGAGCAGATGGCCGTGAACCTTGGCATGCCAGGAAACCATTAGGTTCATCAGTGTGAGCAACAGGGGGTAAGGTTCTATCTGCAAATGTGGAACTAACAGCCCTTGCAAGGCCAGGGGCAGATGCCCTCTTAATCCAGGTGGGCTGACCTTTCAGTCCCAGGTATGGTCTCTGCAGAGCTACAATATAGAACATGGCATGAAAGACTGACCTCAGGAGACTGGGGTGTGTGTGGAGAGGAAGCAGGTGCTGAAATAGACAACAAGCTTCATTCCTACCTGGCTAGTAGGCTTTGGGGGTCAGGGTTGCTTGTGGTGACAGCTAGCGAATTCACCAGGAGCCTGCTTTCCATTGCTGTTGAGTAATCAATCCCCTGTAGAGAAGCAGCAGGCCCGCCAAAGGACAGGCTGTGTTCTAGTTCTTACACTGGCGGTCACAGTTTTCCCCTTAAACCTGACTCCTTTGGCATCTACTGGTGCAGCAGACACAGATAGGTAAAATGAAAGCAGCTTTCCTTAAATGGGTAGTGAAAAGTGAAGAAGACAGCAGTGATAAAATAAAAATTTATTAGAATGATAATGAAGTGTCCACTTGGTTTTCTTTTAACCTTTCTTTCTGCTTAAAAATGCTTGATTGTTAGAAAATTTCCAATACTATAGAAACATACAAGAAAACAAAAGTCTCTTTTTGAAGTCTCTTTTAACACACATGCCCAAGAGATAATTACTACTAATAATTTATTGGGTATTTGGGTAGATACTTTTCTGTGAATAGCAGGTGTCCACTTTGAAATCATAGTTTTCTTAGGATCAAACAATCTAGATTGTTTTCTTCTTCATTGAAATATTCTTGTCAAGGTAGAAGTCAATAAAAATACCTATATTGAGAACTAACCTGTCATGCATGAGTCTTTGTTTATTCCTACACTCAGTGAAATTACTGGGCTTTTTTCCCCCCCAGATTTAATGGTCATATTATCAATTTAATGCCACTTGGTGTCAAACAATTTCACCTTTGGGAATATTGGTGTTATGGTTTTATACGTCCCTAAAGTTCTTAAAAATTTTTTTCTAATGTTTATTTTTAAGAGCATGTAAGCGGGGAAGGGGCAGAGCAAGAGAGGGAGATACAGAATCCAAAGCAGGCTCCAGGCTCTGAGCTGTTGGCACAGAGCCCGACATGGAGCTTGAACCACCAGCGTGAGATCATGACCTGAGCCAAAGTTGGATACTCAACCAACTAAGCCACCCAGACGCCACCTAAAGTTCTTTCCTAAATGGCCTCCTTGGATCCTCTTCCTATGCTGTTCTCTTAGACCATTGATGTTGCCCAGATTTTCTCCTTCTACTGTAGTACTGACCTCTTTTCTGACTTCTGAGCCATTTATACAGATTTGTGCTGGTCACAAGTCCTTAAATGTCTCACATGCCCTTCAAACCCTGAGTGTCCTCATTTGAGCCTCAATCCAGTAATATTAAATGCACCATCATTCATTAGAAATCCATGTGAAAAATTGGATCTTCCTTTCTCTTTCTTCAATAGCCCATATCCAATCAGTCACTAAGACCAAGAGATTTTATGACATAAATATTTCTCAAATCTTTACTTTCAAAGAAAACCATGCTCCTTAAATCCAGTCCCTGAAAATAGGCCAGTTACACCCGCCAAACTACAATTTCAGTAGAAACGTTTTGCTACAGCAAGTTGAAACAATGCGTCCAAGCACCCAGCTCTCTGTGACCTGGCTTAACCCAGAAGTGGAACTTGGAGAGCCTAGAGGAATGCATTGACTCTCTTCTCTAGGAAATTCTTCCAACTATTCCTTTTGGCTGGGATTGTGGATAGGATGTACTTGAAAAGTCCCCGCAACACAGCTGGGATACAGTCCCACATAAACAGTTATATCTATATTAACAGACACTTAAGAAAGGGTAATTTATGGCAGTTGAGTCAGGAAGGCTGCCTGGAGAGAAGGTCTGTCCCTGCTTTAAGATGAGGCAAGAGAGTATCTCTGGAAAGGTCCAAATTTCACCTATAGTTTTGAATCTATTCCAATGTCAAAACAAATGTGTGATCAAGGGCCCAGAGTTTTACTCCATCTAATAAGGCTGGCCTGGGAAATGCTGAAATAGATTTAGCTAGATGCCTGACTTTACAAAAGAAAAAGAAAACTCAAATAGCTGCAGCATGTCAGCTTTAGCAAACCTGCGTCCTGGTACGTCCTAATCCCCAAGATAAG
>CM053570.1:28952643-29009071 GCA_028646485.1 Cryptoprocta ferox | reverse complement strand
GAACCACATCTTCCTAATCCATTCATCAGCTGATGGACATTTAGGCTCTTTCCATGATTTGGCTATTGTTGAAAGTGCCGCTACGAACATTGGGGTACATGTGCCCCTGTGCATCAGCACTTCTGTATCCCTAAACACTGATTTTCGAAGCGAGCCAAGGATCAGAGCCCTCTGGTCCTCATTTTTCTCCAGAGATGTGTTTTCTCTACATTTGGTTTTGGAGTAGCTTTTGGTTTTAAAACTTACATGACCTAGAATGGTAATGCTGGGGTGGGATGGGACAGGATCAGCCATGCTTTGGGAAAATCAAACTTACTGTGGACCATCATAAGCTGAAAATCCTGAAGTCAGCAGAGAACTTAGCCTTCTTTTTGCATCTTTTTATAGCCCTTGGATTCCTAGGATTTAACAGTAGCTCTATGAGGGTGTGTTGGATCAAAAAGATAGAAAGATGATGTTTCTTTTGAGGAAACTGAGTCCGTGGGCCCCATTATTGTGCACATCTTGCCCTAGGAAGCCACCAGTCTCTTTGGTATTTGGTATAAACTATGACCGACCTGAGGACAGGTACTCATTTATCTTCGTGTTTCCTTACATCCCTCATCAACTAGATGTAGACTTGGTACTCTGTAATCTTTGAGAGAATGGATAGTGGAACACTGAAATGGTTTTGCAGTCAGCACCAGTGTGGAAATCACTGATGAACAGATGAGTTCTAGAACCTCTACAAGAAAGATGCAATTTCTTCTGAAAACGAACTATTCATCTAAAATAAAAAAGCTAACAATATAATTTACCTTAAGGTGGAACTGGAGCCAAATTCTACCACAGTTCTATTTGTGAGATCAGACAGGACAAAATACCCTGCAGCAAGGCTGTGTTTCCACATTCATGGCTTTAAGGGGGGTGGGAAGGTGCTATAAACTGCCCCAAACCAAAGCAAACATTTTGCAATATTAAACCTCATTATATAGGTTTCTTGATATAATTTTCAATGATTTTTTTCAGCTGGACAACTTTTCTTATGTATGAAACACCTAAGTATGCTAAATATTAGTACACAGCCTTTCTCTTACATTTGACAGAAAAGCCAGAGACCTAACTAGACCTAACTTCAAAAGGGAACTTTGAAGGAAGCCTTAAACTCTGACATGGCGTAGGAAATCCAGAAAATTCTAAAGCATCGCAGAACAACAAAGAGATGTGATGAGGTCCTGCTTTCCTGCAGCACGTGGGGCAGTACAGCGATGTTGCCATGGGACAGTGCATTTGGCCAGCGCCAGTCACTATAGTTAGGCACACTGAATTCATCTCCTACATTCCAACATGTCTGTTCTTTTGTTCTTTCACAGCAAAACTGCTTTTCCTTAAGCCTTCATGCTTCAGGTGGTAAAACATGAAATGGAGTTTTGAAGGCAAAATGCTTATTTGGTTTATTCCTTGTTTATGTCCTTGAACTTTCTTACCAGAGCAGAGTCTGAATATCCACAAACTACCAGGTGGTTTCCTGGCTTGGATGGAGGAAGAAAATAACTCTTATCTGTCACTACATCACAAAAGTCCTCCTTATCTGGTGTGATCAAGCATTGCAGACAGTGCCCACTAGGATTTTATAAAACGTTTAATCTCTAAAAAGAGACTTTTCCTTTAACTTACTTTTTAATATTTGTAGTCCAAAGAATCATTGCCAATAAGGACACATCTGTAATAGGAGTTAATAAGAGTTGTGGATTTTTTAAAAAAGTTTATTTATTTATTTTGAGAGAGAGTGCATGAGCAGGGGAGGGGCAGGGAGAGATGGGGAGAGAGAATCCCAATCCCACTGTCAGCGCAGAGCCTAATTAGGTCGAACTCATGAACTGTGAAATCATGACCTGAGCTGAAATCAAGAGTTGGACACCTAACCTATTGAGCCATGCAGGTTCCCTAAGAGTTGTGGATTTTTTTTTTTTTTTAAAGCCTGGTCCTTTAACATGCAATACTAATGATGCCCTATCCAGCACTGTTTTTGTGCAGAGTCAGTGCCCAATAAATGTAGGATAAAGAATGCACCTTGGGGGTGCTTAGGTGGTGCAGTCGGTTAAGCAGCTGGCTTTTGGTTTTGGCTCAGGTAATGATCTCATGGTCCTGTGAGTTCGAGCTCCACATCAGGCTCTGTGCTGACAATGATGCGGAGCCTGGAGAGGGATCTCTCTGTCCCTCTCTCTCTGCCCCTCCCCAGCTGTCTCTCTCTCAAAAAAAAAGTACCTTGATTTTGAGAGATTCAATCTTAGAAGTAATTATAATAATTTCTGGGGTTGCTTCTGGGCTTACTTTAAAAAAATTCAAATATTTTATCTGAAGAAGTATTGTGTGCAAAATTTTTTGCCCTAAAAAATGATCAGCTGTTTCCTTCTACCATAAGGGGAGAGCAAATCTGAAGTTTTGCTGGGTTTTAGTTTTAGCCAGAGAAAATTTCATTAGAGGCAATGAAGAAGGATGCAGTGAAGTTTATCAAATCCTGGATCGAGCGATGGTGTGTGCGCATGCTGGTGAGAAAGGATATTTTAAAATTGGCAAAAATTTCTGCTTTGGGATGGTATAAATCAGATCTTGATTGTAGGCAGGGATGAAAGTAGATGGTCATGCAGACCACTTGTGTCTTTCTGAAACTATATCTGTTCATTTCATTCTGACACCCCATACCTCTGGAGGACCGTGGGTGCCTGGTCCATCTGTCAGTCATGGATGGGGAGCCCGCAGGTCACCTCCACCCACTTCTGCAAGTAGCTTCTCATCCTGTGCATCCCCCCTTCTCTCAGGCACCCCACCTCTCTAGTTCTTCCCTGTCCCTGAGATCTCAAGGGACAGAGAGTTTCCCATTGCCAGTGTGTTGCTGCTTAAAGATTTTCCAGGATTTAAGTGTAATCCCCAAGGTGTTGTTAAACATACAGCATTAAGTGCAGCACTGGAGGGAGGCAGCGGGATTTAAGTTTCCTTTGAGACAATCACTTTTATTAAAGGAACTCCCTTACCCAAGGAAAGAAAGAAGAGAGACCGTAAAGAACCAATGGTGGTTACATAAGAGTTACTGTGCAGTGTGCTTGTCAAGAATAGTTAGAGAAATATTGGGAAATAATTTTGGGCACAAGGGGAGCAGGTCAAATAATTAAAAGTTTGAGTTTATGATGCTACATATAATATGGTCCTTGGGGTCCTTTCTCTCTAGAACTCTTGGATTAAATCTGTACATGATATGTTGTTATTTCAGGGCCATGGAAAAGCTAACATACAGATTAAAATGGGCATTATAACACAGAATAACATCTAGTGACTGGGGTGGAGTGGCAGAGGTTGGGGGCAATATGGGGATAGATGCTCACATTTCATTAATATGAGTTTCGAGGTGACTAGAGTGGATGGAGTGAGCTTCTATTATTCCAGATAAATCTGGATCTGGGATGAGAAAAGAAAGACAGACATAAATAAATATGACCACAAAAGTTAAGGTTTTCTGATACTGAAGGATTAGGGCATCAAGAGAAGAGAGATAAACTTCCAACAATTCCTGGAAAGGTAGGACTAGTAGTATTTCACATTCCTTGAGACTGAAATGAAGTAAATTTCAGTCAAATGAGCAGCAGCTAATGATAAGCATTGAACTCAAAACCCCAAGAGGTGAAAATAGAAACAACTTTTTAAAGGGGTAAAATAAATTCATGGATGGCAGGTTCATGAAAGCTAATTAAAGGAAATACTGATTTATGTGGAAATTTTTCATGAGCCTCTGGATTGATGTCATGAAGGATAGCTTTTATCTCTCTGGATTAGACACTCACTGCCATAGTGTCTCCTCCGCCCCAAACAAAGAATGATTGTCTTCTCCTTTTAGCTGGGTGATGAACTTCTATCCATGCTTCACAACCCGTCTCAGGTTGCCTTTGGGAAGCTACCTGACTCTTCCAATTTCCTACATAGTAGTCCAATCCTTCCTTTTCTCAACCACTTTTCATGTACAACCCTCTTTGAAGACCTGTATACCACGGTCTGACTTTCTGTTTACTTCTTTCTACCTTGCTTAACTGTAGGGCCTCATTTGCCATTGGCATTGAGCATGTTCTAAAAGGGAGGCCCCGTGTTTACAACATTTTTAAGCTAAAGGACCAAGATTTAATTTTTATAGCCATTTTGGATCCAATTCAGTACTTACCTTTTCTGTTGAATGAAATCATTAACATAGACAATCAATTTGTCCTTATTCTGATCAGGGAAAAAAACCCTCAATGATTTATTTATTTAGAGTTTCTGCAAAAGCTTCCTAATGATACCTCCCAATTGCCTCCCCTCCCCAATATCCTCCAAAAATATCCTTTTAAACTGCAGGTCGAGTTATGTCAACCCCTTCTTTCAAACTTTAGATGCTCCCCATTGTCAGTAAAGTCAAAGCTGTCAGCCTGACACACAAGATCCCTCTGCCAGGCCTCCCACCTGCCTTCACACCTCCCCTCACACCATATCCTCTGGTACCGCTGCTCCAGGTGTGGGGCGGCACAGAGAGTCCCTTTCTTCTCTCGTGTTCTTCTTTTTCCTTTATCATCTTCCTGGTCTGTCTTCATTCTCTCTTGTGGCTGAGTGGCAATGTCATCTCAATTCTCCCCTTCTGTTTTTTCACCCAGGGACTGGTTGTATCTCCATTTAGCATTTATTTTGAAAAAATGTCTTTATGTCCTCTCCCCCACGAGACTGAGTTCATGGAGCATTGAAATGCCTAGTACGCTGCCTGCTACCAAGTTGACAGTACACTCATTGTTGTTTTTCATCTCTTATCCTGGAGATATTGTTCTATGGTGTGGTACCAAGAGTTCCAAATACTGAGAGGAAGAGGTTAAAAATATTAGGTTGAAAACAGACTAAATATCTTCCTATTTCATTTCCCCTCAAGAGTGAAGGTGAAACAGATGGAAATGCCTGGTACTTAAAGGATGTTTCCATAAATTATTCTGTGTAAAAGACACCTAGGAGCCCACTCAGTCATGAGAACTCGGGCCATTCAGCCTTTGTTTTCATTGATTTTTCTGTTGCCTTGTCACAGCCAGGCACAAAATAATGCTAATTGGATGAGGCTTATCTAAGGCCATCTTATTAAAAAACTAAAATAAGGTATAAAGGTGATGCTGAAGCCTTAGGAAAGGGAGATAAAGGTACTATATGTTTGTCAGAAGCAATAGTTGAGCCAGTCTTTAAGCACCCAATAAGAAAATATAGGGCATTATTTATCTTCCAAGATGGCACACCTTCTTAAATGTGCCTCCCACTCTTCAGTAAGTAGGTATGGAGTGCCTTGTATGTGGCAGGCATCCTGCTAGCGGCTGGGAAACCACCCCATCTCTACCCCCAGGACCCTGTGGTCCAGAAGAGGAGGTGGCCGTGTGATGTAATTACAACAGGAGAGTGAGTTCTGTGATAGAGAGGTGCAGAGCGGAGGACGGTGTGTGCACCTCTGGTTGAGTGGATCTGAGAAGGCTTTGTAAGCACACTTGAGTTGTATCTTGCAGGACGAGTAGGTCTTCACCAGGTCCCAATGGAAGGCATTCCTGGTGAAGGAGGTGGCCTGGGCTAAGGCACCATGCAGTGAAAACTCATGGTGATCTAGCGAGTAGGCTTCACGAGTATTTGATCAAGTTACCTCATTTTTTAGAACATAAACGTTGGGACTGAATCCCTTTCACTGGGGGAATTGGTGGTTTGGAGCATGAATGTGGATCTACGTGTACCTTATTCCTACATCTTTAGAAGAAGTTGAGATGTTCTAATGCACCTGGTTTTAGAAGGGTTTCCCACTCCTAACCAAGGTTAGAGCTTTCTTAGACATTCTCATTCTCACTAACTAGCATTCTTGGAAGTAGAGTTGGACGGGTAGAACTTGGGACTGCCAAATAGAGGAGGCTGACTGACTCATCTAGGATCCTCTCTAATGCTCCCTTGGGGAATGCGACCATTGGACTGTGCCACAGGGTGGTGAGGGAAGGGACCTGCAGCTGTGTGTGATGTGCCTGCTTGACAGCCATTCTGCCTCTATTCTAGAAAGTTCTATTACTTTAGTTCTCTAAATGTGCTATTCAGTTCACTAATTCTGGAACCTTGGGTGATACCCTAGAAAACTTTTTAAAAAATGCTTATTTTTGAGACAGACAGAGCACCAACATGAGGAGAGGTAGAGAGAGAGGGGAAAGAATCCTAAGCGGCTCCATACTGTCAGCATAAAGCTCAATGCCAGGCTCTATCTCATGAACCATGAGATCATGACCTGAGCCAAAATTAAGAGTCAGATGCTTAAGTGACTGAGCCACCCAGGTGCCTCTACCCTGGAGAACTTTTGATTGGTGGCTGGTGACTTTGATCCTACTGTTCAGTTGTCATTTTGGTCAACTGCAGACCTTTTGAGTAGGGCGAGTTGGCATAGAGAATTAGGATGTTTCAATGGAGTGGTCCAAACAGAGACAGGAAAGAGAGAAAAGGGGCTGGATTCTAACATGTATTGCCTCATTGCTGTGTTTCACTTTCTCACTTCCCCTTAGACTATGCTTTCATTAAATCACTACCACAGTGAGTTAATTATGAAAAGCCAAAAGAGTCTTTTCTCTTCTTCTCTTCACATTTGGATAAAAGACCTCTGTGATTCTACAACATTATTATTTTTTTTATTATATGTATCTGGTGACAGTGATCTGTCATCAAGATTGATTTTGATCCATGGACAAGTGCCCTAATATGCTGATGAATTGCTCCTGAGGTTTTGAGTGAGCAAGCTCCTTTTTGAGCTGGGCTCATTGGATGAATATGAATTCTATACCCAGCACACCCTGTGAATCTGTCTTAATCTGTAAAAAGAGTAGGGAACCGTGTTCTCAAAGTAGCAGGGCTAGAAGTGGCAGGGCCCCTGCACACGGTGGTACAAGTTGGGCACTGCAAAACTCTAGGGGGAGCCATTTGCACATATGATTTAAGTGGCACCCTTTAGGATTCATTACATTGTAGTCTTTTTCTTCCAGGTTTTATAGTTCTTGGGCCACCTTTTCAGTCACGTCTCCCCTCACTTTTGTTTTTTTCCATCCTTCTTCATCCATTCCTGAGGCCGCTTGGGGGTTTTACAGATTTGTACATGTTTAGTATTATATTTGTCAGGATGGGCCAGGTTATGCTGCAGTAACCAATCATTTCGGAATCTCAGAGCCTAAATAACAAAGATTTATTTCTTGCTCATTCTTCATGTGTTATAGGTTGGCTGTGGGCTCTGCTCTCAGTCATACTCAGATCCAGGCTGAGAGACATCCATTACTCCACATAGGGAAAAGGGGACCCGGTGAACCACATAGTGATTCTTAAAGCTTCTGTTTACATATCAGTGGTAAAAGAAGTTTAGACAGCTACGAAAGGAGGGCAAGGAAACTATAACCTTATCATCCCAAAGGATGAGACCCAGAGCATCTGGGAATAGCCCTAATGACTCCATCGGTGTAGTGAAGAGGGTTAGGGGGATCATGGACTTTTGAGTTCAGTCCGCCACAGGTTTGAATCCTGGTTCTGCTTCTTGTTTCATGCTTAATAACTTGCAAAGAAATTACATGCTCTGTCCCCCAGTTTCCTCTCTGTATCGTAGAGATAATAATAGTATTTTCTTAGGAATTATGGCCATCCAGTGCCAGTTATGTAGTAGGATAACCAACAAATTTCTTATCTCTTATGCCCTCCTACCTCACTCTCCACCTAGGGTCTCCTATGGTGCCAGGGCTTTGTGTTAGTCTGTTGAATAAGGGGTGGGGGGGGAGAGGAGACTCCCCCTATCTTCCAGGCAGCAAACAAGAAAGCCCTGGTGACATTTGCCAGAGCTCATGAAAAGAGCTATTAGGAAGGCAAACTGTGCTTAGAAAAATATTAATTGGACTTTAAGCTCATTAGGAATTAAAAACAGCAACAAAAATGTTCACCTTTAACATAAAGGAAAAAAAATCCTTGAGAGCCACATAGCCTCCCCCTAAAATGCGTAGCTACTGACCCTCTGTAAATGCCCAGAGGCTTCTCTTTGCCTGGCTACCGGGGTTCAGGACAACACAGCAGACGCAAGTGACTTCAGGATACCTTTCATGCTTGGCAGGCGTCCCCATTTTATTTATGATATCAAAGCTGCAACGCTGTGTTCTCTTCTGCGGAAGACATAAAAGAGATTCAGAAGTCATCCAAATCATCTTGTAATTAATGTTACCACGCACGCCCAGGACATTAAAATGTTAACAGTGTTAGAATCGTGTGCTTTGGAATACCGAGTGAGGGCTTTATTAGAGAGAAATGCTCAGCAGATGTCATCTACCCTAATTGAGGACATCAGGGTGCCTGCTGCTCGTTCTTATCAGTGGTGCAGAGGGTTTTTTTTTTTTAATTTATTCATTTTCTTTACTGCTAGAATCTGCTCTCATTATTAGACTATCTTGTCACTCATTTGCATTTCAAGTGCTGGGACTGGGGGGGTGTAGCAGCTATCTGCCTTAGAAGAACACTTCAAGGGTTACTCTATCAAATAGCAGCACAGTAGCACAGTGAATCTGACATCTGGGTTATCTTATTCCCAGATGCTCTGTGGTGTCATTAGCAGGATTAATCTTAGCTTTAATTTCATAATGATTCTTATTCTAATATATGTGAATGAACACAAAGTCTCTTGACTCATTATCACCAATTTACCCAAGATATGTAATCAGGCTCTTACATTCACCAACATTTATTTTTGCTAATACATCTAAAATTGTAGATTAAGCAAATACAGTTAGTTCCAGCTGAGTGAATGCCTACCGAGGTAGCAATGTAGTATTTATGTTTTAATTAAAGGACATTAATGGTGTTGTTTTTAAATACGTACTGACCAAAAATGTGTTCATGGGGAACGGTAAAGTCGTTGTTCGAGCAGTGTCCAGCTGTAAAATTAGTCACAGCAGCATTACATTAGAAGCCATTACCCACTTCTTTTGCAAATTATTGAAATTCCCTCTGTTAATTATGTTTTTAACCTTTATAAATAAGCTGGAAGTACATAGCCTCGATTCCAAACAACTCTGCTCCTCTAAGGAAACAGAGTGGCGGGTCCTTACTGGCAAGTATAATTGTAATAAGCTTCGTTGTTTTCGTTCCCATTCAAGGTGACCATGCCACATCAAATATTGTCACTGTCAGTTCATGACTCAGAGTAGCCAAAAGGCCATTTCCCCTCTCATTTGACAGTAAGTTTCATAATAGCCTTAAAGGGGGCAGGCTTGGGGGCAGTGGGGGAGGAAGAGATGGGCATGCTCTAGCAATTCCAAATCTCTCTTCTCATACTTCAACACTGGACTAACTTTTTTTCATTTACCAGCTGTTGTCGCCCAGCAGCATGTAGTGCTTTATTATTGATGGATAAAATGTTCAAACATTTAAAGAAATGAAAGTCAGCTTTGCATTTTTAATTAATTAATTAAAAGTACTGTAAATGCCAGCTTGTTAATTGCTTTGCACCTGCAAGCCAACACAGGTTTTGTGCACTCTTTCTTTGAATATTAAATTTTTTCTCGCATGTCTTTATAATGCTTGGGAAGTCTCTCCAGCAAACATATTAGTAAAGAGTAAATATTGAATCTTAGACAAAACTCATGGCTTCATCTTTCACTGTACCCAGAATAGGATTTAAAGGAGGATTTAGATTTCCAAGGCTTCTAATTAAGTAGTGATAATCAGGCTTTCTGCTGAGGGTCACTTCCTGGGAGTAATTTGAGTTATTAAAATGCATGTTTTTGTTTGTTCTGCTTTGTGAGCTAAAACTGATCCCTTTTAATATAGCAGCAAATATGCAAATTGGTGTTTCATTATATTGTGCAATTTATGGCAATCTTCTCTAATTTACTAAAAGGTCAGGAGCCTGACCTTGTCATTCAAATTTTTTTTTCCTGGTAAAGCTAAACTAATTATGTGGATTTTTTTTTTTTAATGAAACTCTGAAAGTGTGCAGCGTGGTAAAGAATGTGACAAATTTAACTTTCATTTAGCTCTTACATTCATCAAGATGGCCTTCAGTTTTGTGTCGATCCCAGTAACAGAGTAGGTGATCTCAATTGTGATTTAGGAATCACTTGGTTTTAAATACTGCACAGAAAAGAGAGAGAACTTAAAAACAATTCTTGTGCCTCAGAAAAATGTGGCAACTTGAATAGTCTAGCTTTACTGAAGTACTGTGTGCATGCTTTAAATTGTCATTGGCCAGAAAATATTAAAAAGGATTATCATGAGCTCAACAGCAAGTTTTTTGTTCAAAAGATTTACCAAATCTTTATATTATTTTGTTCTTTATTGATGCTAAATATGCTTTCTTAACTTTTTTCATTGCTTTACAGGGTTTTCACTTTGACCAGGAGAATTTTTATCTTAACTATTTTTAAATCCTTAGGACTACAAGTTGGTACCATTGACCTGTTTACTTTTAAACGATAGTGGTTCTCACACATTAGCTTGAATAAGAGTCACTTGGATTTCTTCCTCAAATCTAGATTCTAAGGTCCCATCTCCTCAAAATTCTGGTTCAGTAGGTCTGGGGTTGGCTTCTAGTAATCTGCATTTTATTCAGGTAGTCTGTTGTCCATACAGGCGACCCTTGGACAACAGGGGTTTGAAATGTGTGTATTTTTTTTTATAAATACAGTATAATACTGTAAATGTATTTTCCCCTCCTTATAATTTTCTTTTTCTTTTTTTCTTTATTTTTTTTTTAAAGAGAAAGAAAGGGCACAAGTGAGTGAGGGGCAGGGAGAGAGAGAAAAGCGGGGGCTCACCCAAAGCAGAGCTCATGCTCACCTGAAATGGGACTTGAGCTCAGTGGATGTGAGACTTGTACTCACAAACTCTGAGATCATGACCTGAGCTGAAGTCAGATGCTTAAAGACTGAGCCACCCAGGCTCCCCCTCCTTACAATTTTCTTTACAACTTTTTCTTTTCTGTAACTTGTTTTATTGTAAGAATACCATATATAATACATAGAATGTACAAAATATGTGTTAATTGATTATGTTATTGGTAAGGCTTCAATGGTATGCTTTTTGGGGGAATCAAAAGTTATATATGGATTTTTGACTGCAGAGTGTTGGCACCTCTAACCTCCAAATTACTTAAGGGTCAACTTACTTTGTAAAGAATTCAGAGCAGTTTGACTCTCCTCCATCCAATACACTCATTTGCTTAATTACTCATTCATCACATATATATGGCAATTTTTTTAATAACTAAAGGAATAAATTAACCTCTATTATGTGCCATGCATGATCATTGCTCTTAAGGAGCTAGCCAGAAAAACACATGTATAAATGGTTATAAGGCAATATTAATGAAACTATAAGCAAAGTTATAAAAAAAATCTTTGGGAGGATAAAGGAGATAAAAATTAATTATAATTGGGGGACATTTAGCAAAGAAGATTATATTTAAACTAGGAAGAATGAGAGTTTTCCTCTAGGTATATAAGGTGGGAGAAAGACAATACTGACTAGGGAGGAGCTTGAACAAAGGTCCAGAGATGGAACATGGATGGTGTGTTCAGGGGAAGATGAACAACCTAATGTGACCACAGCCCTTGTTGTGTCTTGAATTAGTAGTGGAAGTAAAGCTCCAAAATGTCCTGAGATCAGATTTTGCAGGACGTGGAATATTTCAATGCTGAGCAGTTGGGGTTTTGTTGGGTGGACAGTGAGATACCAGTGTCAATTTTAAAATGAGGGACTGACCTGAATAATTTTGTGTGTAGCAATAATTTGGACAGAAACAAAGGCATGAAGAAGTGTTAAGAGGCTACTCATAGTCCATGGAAAGATACTAAAGTCCTGACAAAGATAATGGAAATGGAGATGGTGGACTGGATTCAAGAGACAAATATAACTTGACAATAAGTTGGATTCGAGGTGAGGTTATATTTGAAGGAGGAGTGAAGGAAAGGGAATTTGGTGTTCAAGTTTCCAGTTGAGTAACTGTGTGGATAGTGACACCATTGACCAAGACAGGAAATGTAGGAAGAGAACATTATTGGTGTAAATAAAGCTTTTGACTTAGAAACTTGCTTAGAAAATGAGTTTGAAGACTGGTAGAGCTGGCAGCTCTAGGAAGTTCGTAAGAAAGGCAGAATCTCAGACTTCTATCTCAGATCTACTGAATCAAAATTGGCACTCTTGTGCCATCACCAGAGGATTCATATATACATGAAAATCTGAGAAGCACTGGTAAAAGAACATACAAAGTCTGTTGTTGGGACTTTGTTTATTCTAAAGGACTCCATACCAAAAAGGGCTTTGTGGTTATATAAGTTTGGGGAAAGCTCTATGTGATAACCCATATGATAACTATTCTTGGAGATTCAAAAACTGTAAGTTATATGTTCTTTTGAAACCAGTATTATCCTATATGTTAACTAGAATTTAAATAATAACTTGAAAAAAAGAATAAATGAAGCCCAAAGTTAGTAGAAGGAAGAAATAACAAAGATCAGAGCAGAAATAAATGAAATAGGGACTAGCAAGACAACAGAAAATATCAGTGAACCTAAGAGTTTGTTCTTTGAGGAGATAAACAGAATTGATAAACCTTTAGCTAGACTCACCAAGAAAAAGAGAGGAAATAGTATCAGAAATGAAAGAGAAAATGCTATAGTTGATACCACAGAAATAGAAAGGATCGCCAGAGACTACTATGAACAATTGTATGCCAGCAAATTCGACAACCTAGAAGAAATGGATAAATTCCTAGAAACATGTAACTTTCCACATCTGAATCATGAAGAGACATAAAAATCTGAATGGTCGATTAATAGTAAGGAGATTGAAGCAGTAATTTAAGAACTCTCTACAAACAAAAGTCCAAGACCAGATGGCTTCACTAGTGAATTCTATTAAACATTCAAAGATGAATTAATACCAATCTTCTCAAACTCGTCTAAAAAAATAGAAGAGGAAGGAACAGTTCCAAACTCATTTTCTGAGACCAGCATTATCCTGATACCAAAACCAGACAAAGACACAAGAAAAGAAAATTACAGGCCAATATCCCTGATGACCATAGAGGCAGAAAATCCTTAACAAAATATTAGCAAACCAAATTCAATAATACATTAAAAGGATCAAACACCATGATAAAGTAAGATATATTCTAGGGATACAAAAGTGGTTCAACACCTGCAAATCAATCAATATGATATACTACATTAACAAAATGAAGATAAGAATCATATAACCATTTCAATAGTTGCAGAAAAGGCATTTGACAAATATTAATTTATGATAAAAACTCACAACAAAGCAGGTATTGAGGAGATGTACCTCAACATAATAAAGGCCATCGATGACAAGCTCACAGCTAACATCATACTCAATGGAGAAAAGCTGCAAGCTTTTCCTTGAAAATCAGAATCAGGACAAGGATACCCACTTTTGCCACTTTTATTTATATGGTATTGGAAGTCCTAGCCAGAGAAGTTAGGCAAGAAAAAGAAATAAAAGACATCCAAACAGGAAGGGAAGAAGTAAAACTCACCACTTGCAGATAGTGATACGCATATAGAAAACCCTAACGACTCCACCCCAAAGCTGTAAACACTGACAAATGAATTTGGTAAAGTTGGGGGACACAAAACCAGTATAAAGAAATTGGTTGCATTTCTATATACTAATAATGAACCACCAGAAAGAAAAATTAAGGAAACAATCCCAAGTATAATTGCATCAAAGAGAATGAAATACTGTTCAGTCAGATGGGCTGCAGACACTTCTGGGAGCAACAGCATGATGACTGCCCACAGAGAATCCCAAGCCCAGTTCAAACTTGTATTGGTTGGCTATGGTGGTCCTGGAAAAACTATGTTCATAAAATGTCATCTTACTGGTGAATTTGAGAAATATGCAGCCACATTGGGTGTTGAGGTCCATCCTTTTGTGTTCCATGATGACAGAGGACCTATTAAGTTCAATATATGGGATACAGCTGGTCAGGGGAAATTTGGTGGGCTGAGTGATGGCTATTGCATCCAAGCCCAGTGTACCATTATAACGTTGGATGTGACATCAAGGGTTACTTAGGAGAACGTGCCTGACTGGCCTAGAGATCTGGTACAAGTAGGTGGAAACATCCCCATTGTGCTGTGTGGCAATAAAGTGGACATTAGGATAGGAAAGTGAAGGCAAAATATATGGCCTTCCACCGAAAGACCAACCTTCAGCCTACGACATTTCTGCCAAAAGTAACTACAACTTTTAACAGCCCTTCCTGTGGCTTTTTAGAAAACTCACTGGAACCCCTAACTTGGAGTTTGTCCATGCCTGCTCCTGCCCCACCAGAGGTTGTCATGGACCCAACTTTGGCAACAGAGTGTGAGCGTGATCTAGAGGATGTTCAGACAACTGTTCTCCCGGGTGAAGATGACGACCTTTGAGAAAGTACAGCTGGAGCCCAGCGTCAGAAGTCTGGTTTCATAGGCAACTGTCCTGTGATGTCAGTGGTGCAGTGTGTTTGCCACTTTATCGTATAGCTGAGTGGAACATGTGCTTCATCTCTGGGATGCTGATGGAGAAGAATGGGCTTTGGAGTGAATGTGGCAGTGTATACCCTCAGGTCTGGACATGCACATTTAGCTGTTTTGGAACACAGTTGTTTCCTTCCTAAGTTTCAAATATAAGACTGCTGTAGTCACATCACAATATCTGGTGGTGAAATCTCATTTGTCACTGTCCTTCCCATTCCTTTTCATTTAGAATTAGAATAAAGTTGTATTTCAAATATCTAAAAGAAACCTGAAATACTTAGGAATAATTTAACCAATGAGGTGAAAGACCTATATACTGATGACTATCAGACATGAATGAAAGAAATTGAAGACAAATAAATGGAAAGATATTCTGTGCTCATGAATTTGAAGAATTAATATTATTAAAATGTCCATACTACCCAAAGCAATCTACAGATTCAGTGCAATCTCTATCAAAATTTCAGTGGCATGTTTCACAGAAATAGAACAAATAAGTCTAAAATTTGTATGGAACAATAAAGGACCCCAGATAGACAAAGCAATCCTGAGAAAGAAGAACAAAGCTGGGAGCATCAAGCATGATGCTCCCTGATTGTAAACTATGGTTGGAAAGTTATAGTAATCAAAAGAGTATGGTATTGGCCTAAGAACAGATACATGAATCAATGAAACAGAAGTGAGAACCTGGAAATAAACCCATGATTATATGTTCAATTAATTTATGACAAAGCAAGAATATACAGTGAAGAAAGTCAGTGTCTTTAAGTGGTACAGAGAAAACTGGACAGCCACATGCAAAAGAATGACAGTGGACCACTATCTTACCCCCAACACAAAAGTTAATTCAAAATGGATTAAAAGCTTGAATGTAAGACCCGAAACCATAAAACTCCTAGAAGAAAATATAAGTGGTAATCTTGATGTTGGTTTGGCAACATTTTTTGAATTTGACATCAAAAGCAAAGGCATCAATGGCAAAAATAAGCAGGTGGGATTACTTCAAACTAAAAAGCTTCTGCACAGCAAAGGAAACCATCAACTAAATGAAAGGCACCTAGTGAATGGGAGAAAGTATTTGCATATCAATTTTTGATAAAAAGTTAATATCCAAAATATATAAACCTAACAGCAAAAAAGAAGTCTGATTAAAAAATGGGGAAAGGATTTGGATAAACATTTTTCTAAAGAAGACATATCGGTGGCAACAGATACATGAAAATATGCTTAATATCACTAATCATCAGGGAAATGCAAATTAAAACCACAACGAGATATGACCTCAACTGAGATATTACCTATTAGAATGGCCGCTATCAAAAAGACAAGAAATAAGTGTTGGTGAGGATGTAGAGAAAAGGAAATCGTTGTGCACTTTTGGGGGGGAATGTTTACTGGTGTAGCTACAATGGAAAACAGTATAAGGTTCCTCAAAAAATTAAAAATAGAACTACAATATGGCCCAGCAATTTTACTTATGGGTATTTGAAGAAAACAAAACCACTAACTCAGAAAGGTATCTGCACCCCCGTGTACTTTGAAGTATGATTTACAATAGGCAAAACATGGAGACAACCTAAGTATTCACTGATGGATGAAGGCATAAAGAAAAGGTGGTATATATACATAATTGAATATTATTCAACCATAAGAAAGAATGAAATCATGCCATTTGTGACAACATGGGTGGAACTTGAGGGCATTAGGTTAAATGAAATAAGTCAGAGAAAGACTTATCTAAAGAATCAGTAGAATCTAAAAAACTGCCAAAAACAAATAAAAATCCAGGCTCATGGAAACAGAGAACAGACTGGTGGTTGCCAAAGGTGAGGGTGTCTGGTAGGCAAAATGGATGAAGGGAGTGAAAAGGTACAAACTTTTGGTTATAAAATAAGTCCAGGGGTGCCTGGGTGGCTCAGTTGGTTAAGCGTCCAACTTTGGCTCAGGTCATGATCTCGTAGCTCGTGAGTTCTAACCCCACATCAGGCTCCACACTGTCGGTGCAGAGCCTGCTTGGGATTCTCTCTCTTGCTGCCTCTGTCTCTGTCTCAAAAGAAATATATAAGCTTAAAAAATAATTTAAGTCCTGAGGATGTAATGTACAGCATGGTGACTGTAGTTGATAATACTGTATTGTATATTTGAAAGTTCCTAAGAGAGTAAATCTTAACAGTTCTCATCACAAGTAAAAAAAAGTCTGTAACTATGTAGAGTGATGACTTGACAAGACTTAATTGTGATAATTTTGCAGTGTATACCAATACCAAGTCCTTCGTTGCACAACTGAATCTAATAGGTTAACAAAACCAAAGCCCTACAATTCATATTAGCTGTAATAAACAGCTCTGAGGAGTTCTATAGTGATGAAATCTGTCTGATTTTGCTTCAATCAGTACTTTCAAAATGTATTTTATCATGAGGTAGTAGGTTAATTGTGTCCCTCCAAAAGAAATGTTTAAGTTCTGACTCCCAGTACCTGTGAATGTGACCTTATTTGGAAATAAGGTTTTGCGGATGTAATCAAGTTAAGATGAGGGATTGCTGTGTGAGGGTGGGTGCTAAATCCAACAAATGGTGTCTTTATAAGAGAAAGAAGAGGGAGGCTTAGAAAAAGACATACCTAGAGAAGAAACCTGTGTGATGACAGAGTCAGAGATTGGAGTGACACAGCTACAAGCCTAGAGATGCTAAGAATCACTGGTAAACACTAGAAGCTAGGAAGAGCCAATGAAGTATCTTTCCTAAGCCTTCAGAGGGAGCATAGTCTTGCCAACACCTTAATTTTGGACTTCTAGCCTCCAGATCTGTGAAAGAATCCATTGTTTTAATCCATCCAGTTTGTGGTAATTTATTATTTCAACCTTAGGAAACTATTAATGTGTGAATCTTTAAGACAAATAACACACCACTAATTAACATTCTGAGCATCACTAGATTAGAAAATAGTAATTTAGAACATACATGGAGATGCCAGTGGTATGTACAGGTGGAGATGGAGGTGTGAAACTGGGTGTAAATTTCAAGAGGGGATTGGGATAGATGAGAGAAATTTGGGAGTAAAGGACACAGTGGACTGTTTAAGCCTGGGAAATGAATGGAGTGGACCAGGGAGAGCATTTAAACAGAAACCCTAGGAGAATAGCTATAATGGAAGGAAAACTGAAAAAAGAGCAAGAGAATGGGCATTAGGAGGCATAACAGAAGAAATATAATTTTAAAAAGATACATGTATCTCTCTGTTTATTGTGACATTATTTACAATAGCTAAATTATGGAGGCAACCCAAGTGTCCATCAATAGGTGAATGGATAAAGATGGTGGTTAACAGAGGGGGTGTGTTGGGGGATGAATGAAATAGATGAAGGGGGAATTAAAAGCACACTTATGGGGGCACCTGGGTGGCTTCAGTCAGTTGAGTGACCAACTCTTGGTTTTGGCTCAGGTCATGATCTTATGATTTGTAAGAGTGAGCCCCGCATGACCTTGCAGAGCCTTCTTGGGATTCTTTCTCTGCTCCTCCCCTGCTCACAGACTCTCAGGTGCACTCTCTCTCAAACAAACATTTAAAAATGCACACTAATGAAGAGCACTGAGTAATACATAGAATTGTTGAGCCATGTTGTACACTTGAAACTAATATAACCTATATGTTAATTATTCTTTAATACTAAATTGTGACAACAGGAAAAAAAGAAGAAAGCCTTTTAATTTAGCAATTAGGAAGTCAGTAGTGATCTTTGAGAAAGCAGTTTGATCCACCTGAAATAGAGGCAAGCTTGCCATGGGTCAAGGAGGGAACGAGAGGGCCTTCAGTCAAAGAAGTCAAGGTAAAAGCATTTCAGTCTTCAATCCTCTATGAAACTTTGAAAAAGTTTTTGAAAACACCTTTTCTTGAAAAAATGAAAAACCTTCACTTGAAAAAATGAAAAAAAAAAAAGAAAACTCCATCTTTGATGAAATACAGAAACTTCACTATGAACAAAATCTGGCCAGTGGTGAGAAATTGAGACTAAAACTAACAGTAGAGATGGAGAATTTAGAAACTCCTCAGATTTTAGCAGAGTCAGATTTCTCTAAAAGTGCATGTTACAGTCTTCAGGTCCAAATGATCCTTCATTCAGTTTCCTGGGATCAAGAGAAATGTGGCCAGAAGAGAGAGAAGTGGGGCGGCATGTCCCTAGGCAGACCCAGGTGTCAACTACAGAAAAGTGGGCAGGGTGGAGCTGGTGGGGAACCCTGTGGAGGCTCCATCTGTATTGTTTGGTGTGCCCTAGCCTCCTAGCTAATGGGGTGTACAATGGGGAGGCTGGAGGAGAAGCTGTGCTCCCCAGATCACAACACAAATCCATCTACATCCTAATTGAAGAGAAAGGAGGAGAAATGTGCATTCAGGGTGGAGAGCAAATTTGGTGAGAAGGTTTTTGAGATGATACACTACACTTAAAGCTCTGGGGAGCCCTTCTTCACAGGAGTCTTCAAGCAAATGGTGGCCTCAGATAGAATTGCCCCAAGATAGAATTGCCCCAAGATAGAATTGCCCCAAGAAATGTGAATAACCTTGGAAAGGAACACATTAGGCCATATACATAAGAATAGAGGAAGAAAGAGTAAGCAAAAGATAACAAATGTTAAGTCAGAAGAGGAATTGTTTTTATGAATTTGACAAAGAATCTTAAAGATACTATAGGCAGCATCATCTCTTGGAGGAGGAAGCACACACGTGCAAAATGATGGAAAAGGAGATAAGACAATAGAAAAAAATGGAAAAAACAAATTGGTACAGCTCAGTAAAAAATGAAAGATGGATGCCTGGGTGGCTCCGTTGGTTGTGTCCAGCTCTTGACTTCGGCTCAGGTTTGTGAGTTTGAACCCTACGTCGGGTTCTCTGATGTCAGCACACAGCCCATTTTGGATCCTCTGTCCCCCTCTCTCTGTGCCTCTATTACTTGTATACTCTCTCTCTTAGAAATAAACATTAAAAAAATGAAAGAAATGATGAGGGACTATAAAATCAATGCAGAGATAAAAGTCTCATTAAATAAATGAAAGCAGACTAAACATAATTGAAAACATAAGGATACAATTATTAGGAGATGGTGAAGCAAAGCCTGGCTCCCCTTTTAGCTATTTCTTATTGAAGTGCTTCCCATTTTTCCTAAAAGTCTTATCTTGATGGTATGTTTTATTAATTAGTAACGGGGGAGCTGGGATCCAGAGCAGCGGGATGAATTCTGCCATCCCTTTCACTCCTTATTTAGGTACTGAATTATTCTTTTGTGATGTCTATATCTTTTCAAGATTTTCCTTAACAATTCTCATAAGCACATTTTTCATGGCAAAGAAATACTGATGGTGTAAGCTGGTGAAGGAAGAACACATGACCAATGAGTCCTCCATGCCAGTTGTGTTCTCATCAAGAGCCACACAGACAGTAAGAAAGATGTCTAGAATTCTATGGAATAAATGTCCCCAAAGCTATTTTAATTGGTTAGACCTCAGCTTCATAACCCCTTTCCCACAGAAAGCTTTATTAGAAAGAAAACAAAAAAACCTTTAGGGCCACATGTGTATCACAGGTCTTGCACTAGAACCAAAGAAATCAGTGGCAATTTTCATCATCTTAAACTGATGACCTTCAAGTGGTGCTCAGGTGATTGGACTGTGGTCTTCAAACTACTGGCTTTGAGTTTAACTGGCTGGAGGAGTCTCTCTGACAACAAATTTCACTGGAGAAGCCCATCCAACAGAGGACAGACCCTAAATACATCTCTCAGTGCCCTTTCCCAAGAAAGTCAGTTTCCTCTGTCCAATGTACAACTTCCTATCTTTGATTTGGGTTTTCTTTAAAGAACTTGATACCAGTGGCCAGTGGATGCATATATGTGAATTCTGCTCAGTCCATCCAATACTGCAATTCATGCCAAAGGTTTGATACCCAAGTCCTAATTCCAAGGAAAAATGTGATTTTATGTTACCATGTGGTGGTTTCCTTGTTCTCTTGAGCATCACTAAGCTATAGTTTGGTCTTGCTTGCTAATATTCTGCACATTAGTTGGGGCTGGGAAACCTGATGGTAGGAGCTGAAAAAGGTCTCAGGCTTCCTTAGGACTGTGTTGGCTAACGTGTGTGTGTGTGTGTGTGTGTGTGTGTGTGTGTGTGTGTGTGTTTAGTTCCCTAGTAGTACAAAAGAATCGAGAAAGCTCTTCCCACAGAAAGCTTTATTAGAAAGAAAACAAAAAAAACCTTTAGGGCCCCACATGTGTATCACAGGTCTTGCACTAGAACCAAAGAAATCAGTGGCAATTTTCATCATCTTAATGAATGGTACCACTACCCACCCAGCCAGAAATTTGTAATTATCCCTGATTCTTCTCTTATTCTCATTTTCCACATCTAACTTAAAAGCAAGTTCTTTTGATTTTACCCAAAAAGGTGTGTCGAGTCTGCCTTTTCTCCATCTCGCTTCTATACTGTGCCATGCTCTCCTGAGCTCCTGTTTGGACTGTTACAACTGTTTCCTGTCTCCCCACAGCTATGCATTTCATCCTCCAGTCCATTGTCTGCATAGTAGTCAGTGCCATATAAAACATAGACTCGGTCTTGTCACTCCTCTGTTTAAATCTCTAGCAGCTCCCAAGTTGCCTCAGAATAAAATAAAAATTCCGTATCATGACCTTCAACGTCCTGCATAATCTAGCCCCTGCCTACCTCTCTTAGCTCACGCCAGCCACACAGGTTTCCTTTCAGTGCCATGAATACCTCAAGCCCTTTCCTTTATCACAGATTTTGGGCTGGTCCCTTCTCCTGAAAATGTTCTTTCCCCAGTTCTACATGAATGATAGCCTCTCATTTTTCAGGGCTCAAATGTCATCTGTTCAGAGCTTTCCTTTCTCATCGAAAGTAGGTGTATCTTATCCATTTTATTCTCCATCCCTGTTTCCTATTTCTTTCTTACATCTTTTTTTTTAAAGTTTATTTATTTATTTTGAGAGAGAAGAGACAGTGCAAGAGTGGGGACAGAGAGAGAGAGAGAGAGAGAATGAATCCCAAGCAGGCTTCCTACTGCCAGTGCAGAGCCATAAGTGGGACTCGAATTCATGAAACTGTGAGGTCATGACCTGAGCCAAAACCAAGAGGCAGATGCTAAACCGACTGAGCCACTGAGGTGCCCCTCATTTTTTCTTACATCTTAGCAATATTTATAATTATTTTAGTTTATCACTTTCTTCTCCCTCCCCACTAGAGCAGGAATACTTCAAGACAAAGTACAGTCTATCTTGTTCTATTCACTAATGTATCCCCAGGACTTTGCACCATCAACAAATAATGGACAGCTAACGAATGAATGAATGAATAAATAAATAGGTGAATCTATTCTTGCAGACCATGTATGAATGCAGAACCCTTAACTTGTGTCCATATACATACTATTTTCCCTTTCCTTTCAGAGATTTAAAGAAAGCTATCATATTTGGGGAAACTTAATTTTCAGAATCCTTTGGGAATTTTTCAAATAGATGTCAACAGGTTTCTGGAAGTTGAAGTCTGTTATGCACTACATAACTCTGCAAAGGCGTAGTCTGGAAGGTGACCTATTCTCCTGTGAGTTTGTGTTGCTGATGGAAATTCAGAATAATCCAACCATAAAGCAGTTCATCCACAGACCTCAACAAAGCCCTAATCATTTCTGGCCACACAGTTGTTTGTATCAGCTATTGGAATTTGGCAAATAAACATAAAATGGGTGTTGATGAGGACACAATCAATTTTACATACATCAGTTTTAAAAATCAACTACTTGTGGTTTATAACTAAGAAAATCATAAGGTGTGCCTATTTTAAGCATCTCTTACACTGGGAGAGACTATTAGGGAGGAAGGGTGGGAGTAGAAACATTTGAATTAGATTATACAAAAAAGAAAAGTTAGTTTGGAAGAGTACCTGGCTTTTAGGTGTATTTGGGAGGATGAGTTTTTCTTGTCGCCTTTTATTTTATCACTTTACTCCTGGTTAGAGAGAAAACTTTTAGTTTAATAAAACATGACCTACTGTAAGCCAGTATAGATGGCTGAAAGAAACCAGCTGTACTGCCAAGAGGAGATCTTGTTTGTCTTGCAGTGATTTTACATAGAAGATGCTGAAAGATCACAGACAATGCCAAGGAGAACTTATGGAGTTTCTGATGAAAGAATCCTCTCTAACTTCTCCCTCCCTGGAATGGAGGCAAGAATCATGATCTCTGGATCCAGACCAAGTGGTGCAAACCTGGATAGCACTGGCATACTTGGAAAGGTGGAAGCTCTGAAGATGGGGGGAAACTGGGAAAATCAGAAGAAGAGATTCTTGGTCATGCACCCAAGACTTCTGGCCATCTATCCAAGGCTAACTGTATCCAAAGTGAAGGGTCTGGTCAATAAAGAAATGGCCATCTTGGCATCTTTCAGATTTCAGGGGAGCTTATATCAGCTCATAGTAGCTGGCAGAGGATTATGCCTGCATTCCAGGCCCTCTGAGATACTTGGGAGGGATGGAGGGAGATAAGGTTGAATTTACATAGAAGTTTTTGTCTAGAATCTCATTTGCAGGAAGGCTACCTCTGTCTAAGATAGTCTGCTCCAAATCGACATTTGGAAACTGCAGACCTCAGCTGTTTCCGCTAGGGTCTTTGAGGCTCCTTCACCACTATGTATATAGGTGACGTTATTTTATCTTTTTTCTTTCCATCCCCTTAAAGTTGATTTAAGGCCTTTTTTATGTTTGGTGGAAAAATACAAAGATTCTGGAAGGATGCACTTAAACATAACATAGCTAATAAGTCTACTATTTAATTGTGGCTGTTCATGCAAAATTTGATGATGGTATTTCAGCTGGTATGATTAGCATTTAATCATTTTTTTATCATGGTGATATTGCATTTACTGTCTTTCTGCTTTGAAGATGTCAGCAGTCTCCTCTATTTATTTAGAATTTTATGTGTTGGAGACATTGGCTTTAGAATTTTAAGGTTTGAGGCCATGAATGCTTAAAGAAAATTATTTGCATTTCTGCAGACTGCAGATGATTCCTGGTTCTTTTGGTTCTTGAGCTGTTTTGTATAAGTCCAGCATAAGAGTTTTGAGATGATCTGAGCCTTCAGCACAGGTACATGAGCTGCATAACTGGGGCAAATCATTAACCTAACTGGGCTTAAGATTTCTCATCTGGTAACTGGGGATAATAATACCTGATCACTATCTCATGGGGGTGGTTTTGAGTATCAGTTGAGAGAGGCATGAAAGTGGCTTGAAAATCCATAAATTGCTAAATAAATTAAGATTGCTTTTATGACATTTGTCGTCATTGTCATCATCGTCGTCATCATCATCATCTAAATTAACCCAATATGGAGCCTTGAAAAATCAGTGGTGATTACAGTAGTCATCTCTTATCTGTGGTTTCAGTTACCCATAGTCAACTATGGTCTGGAAGCAGATGGTCTTCCTTATGACCTATGGTCAGGTCAGTAGTTGTCTAATGCTACATCACATGCCTGCATCCTTCACCTCACTTCATCTCCTCACACAGACATTTTATCATCTCACATCATCATAAGAAGAAGGGTGAGAACAGTACAATATTTTGAGAGAGAGAGACCATATTCCTATAACTTTTATTAGAGCATATTGTTATAGTTGTTCTATTTTTAGTTGTTATTGTTAATCTCTTACTGTGCCTAATTCATAAATTAAACTTTATCATAACTATGCTTAGGAAAAAACATATATGTTGTGTTCAGTGCTTTCTATGGTTTCAGACATCTACTGGGGGTCTTGGAGTGTATCCCTGTGGATAAAATCGGGGGACTACCATATTTGTTAGGCCAAATAACAAATTTGGTTTGTTTGACAAAATTTTCCACCATGCTGTGAGCACTCCCAGGACTTTTTTTAAAATTATTTTTTAAAATGTTTGTTTTTGAGAGAGAGAGAGCGCACAAGAGGGGAAGGGGCAGAGAGAGAGAGGGAGACACAGAATCACAAACAGGCTCTAGGCTTTGAGCTGTCAGCGCAGAGCCTGACATGGGGTTCGAACTCACAAACTGTCATGACCTGAGCCAAAGTTATACGCTTAACCGACTGAACCACCAAGGCCCCCTATCCCCAGGACTTTTTAATGTGGATTTGATTCACAAGAAACATTTGAGAAAAAGAATTGTATAAAGGAAGGTAATCCTATAACAAAACAAAGTGATTCTTCCTCTTCATCTGTGAGTGACAAGGCATTGTAACATTAACTAATTCTATCTTTTTTGGGAAGTGTAGAACAGGTGCTATTAAGCCATATTAAACTAAGAAAAAGTTTAGGCACAAGGAAGCAAAATAAAAGGTTCAAGATGTCTTAGCAAGCAGGATGCCTTGTTAGAGGGGACACCTAAATAAAATGTGATGGTCTTTGAACACGGGTGAGGAGCTGAGGGAAACCAGGCCAGTAGAACAGAACCAAGTTAAACAGAAACGAAGAGCATTAGAGAGGCGAGGAGAAAGAGTTGTAGTGGTAGGGTACTTAGAGTGATCCCTTTTTGAGGACTGGGCTCCCCAAATAAGTGCTGTTTTGTCACAGACTTTTTTTTTCTGGTTACCAGATTATCCTCCAAACTAGTTGAAAAGTGCAGGCTTTAAGAGTGCTGGCGGAGGCAAATGGTTTTGTTTGAATATTAAGTATTAAACGGATTGGTGAGGCCCCTGTGGATGGGTCTAGCCTTCTCAAAATGAGTCTAGATCAAAATCAATTCACATGCTAAACAGAGAGGGTCAGTTTTCTGGGGGGGCAGCCTGAGTCAACATGTCACACAGCATGCTTAATAGATACTCATTGTACACAGTAGGAGCTTAGTAGATATTCATTGATTGAAGGGATTGTGATGCAGGCCTATCTGACCATTGACAGCGAACCCAAATACAGCCTTTCCATTGTGCCTGACTGAGGGCTTCCCATACATTAACTAACTTACACTAAACCCTCTGAGTTAGGTGCTATTATCACCATTGTACACATGACAAACCTGAAGTATAGCAAAGTTAAGTAACTTGTCCAGGGCTAGAAAGTGGTGGAATTGAGATTTGAACAAGGTAATTTGACTGGAAACACTGTCCCGCTACTAGTCTAGTCACCTGTATGTACATTTCCTTTTGTAATAGTTCACGGTTCTCAGACTTTGGCATACATATGAATTCTTGTACCAGTTTGTGTACATAAAGCATGTACACTGTTTTCTATCAGGGAGTTAATGAGCTTTTAAAGGTAAAGTTAGCCTTACGGGTTAACGTTAGAATTTAACCCCATCTTAAGATGAAACTGCATTGTGCCATTAAATCCTTATAACACTGAACTGTGTGTTTGTGTCATTTAGGACTCTTAAGTGCAAGTAACAGAAACCCACGGGGACCAACTTAAGTAAATGACGTTACCTTTTTCCCCTAAAAATTTAAAAATCAGGTTTATTGAACTGTCACTTACATACATTAACATTAGCTGTAGTGTAGAAACTCATGTCACCCCCGTTGCAGTCAACAGAACATTTCTGTCACCCCAGAAAGTTCCCTCATGCTCCATTGTAGCAACCAATCTTCTTGCCGCCCCTAGTCATTGGGAACTACTGATCTATTTCTGTCCTGTAGTTTTGCCTTTTCCAAACCACAATATCAATGGTCATATCCTATGTAGCCTTTTGGATGTGGCTTTTTTCATTCAGGTTCATTCATGTCTATGTCTGCATAAGTTGTTGGGGTTTTTTTTTGTTCTTTTTTTTTTTTTTATTGCTGAGCAGTATTCTGTCGTATGAATGCACCACAGTTTGCTTATGCATATACCGGGGTTGTTTCCAGTTTTTGATGATTATAAATAAAACTGCTCTAAATATCCGTGTATGACTTGTGAGTGCAAATATGTTTTCATGTCTCTTGAGTAAAAATATCTAGTAGTGGGACTGCGGAGTCATTGTTAAGTGTATATTTAATTTTAGAAGCACTAGCCAAACTGTTTTCTGTAAGGCCTGTATGATTGACATTCCCATCAGCAGTGCGTGGGTTCCAGTAGCTCGCCTCCTCGCTAGCTGTGGGTATTGTCTGTGTTCATCCTAGCCATTCTAAGGGTGCAGTGATGCTACCTCACTGTGGCTTTGATTTGCATTTCCCGAATGAGTAAAGATGTTGAGCACCTTTTCCTGGGCTTATTTGCCACACAGATCTCTGCTTTTGGTGATATTTATGTTCACATCTTTGCCCAATTTTTTATTGGGTTCTTTGTGTTCTTCTTTTAGTTTTTTAGTTCTTTATTCAAAGTCTTTTATCCGATGTGTGTTTTGCAGATACGTTCTATCTATGGTTTGCCTTAACATTGTCTTACCAAAAACAAAAGACAAATTTAAAATTTTGATGGAGTGCAATTAATTTTTTTATGGATTGTGGTTTTTATGTCATATCTAATAAATCTTTGCCTAACTCACAGTCATAGAGATTTTCTCCTATGTTTTCTTCTTGAACTTTTATAGTTTTGGGGCGTACATTTAGGTTTATGATGCATTTCAAGTTAATTTTTGTGTATGTTTCAAAGTATTGATAGAGGGTCAGGTATTTTTATTATATATGTTTTGAATTTTTGATGTTTTTTTTGATTTGTTATATATATTTTATTAATTTTTTAAGTGTTTTATTTTTGAGAGAGAGAGAGAGAGAGAATGTGAGTGGGTCAGAGGAGAGGGGAACACAATCTGAAGCAGGCTCCAGGCTGAGCTGTCAGCACAGAACCCGATGCGGGGCTCGAACCCACAAACCGTGAGGTCACAACCTGAGCTGAAGTTGGACGCTTAACTGACTGAGCCACCCAGCTGCCCCTGATTTGTTATATTTTTGATTTTGACTTATGGATTTCTCGTTATTCCCGCATCCTTTGTCATAAAGACGATCCTTTCTCCACTGAATTGCTTTGCACCATTGTAAACAACCAGTTGACAACATATTTATAGGTCTGTTTCTGGACTTGTACTTTTTTCTGTATTCTAAGAACTCTTAATGGATTACTTCTCTTAATTCTCACAACATGTCCCTATTATGATACAGGAAATTGAATCATAGGGAATTTAAGTACTAGCTTGGGGTCATGCAGCTGGAATATAGTAACTGGGCTTTGAATGTTGGCAGCCTAGCTCCTGACCCTAGACCCTAAACCATTATCCTATTCAGCCCTGCTGAGGTCTCAGGGAATCCAAGAGAGATGTGCCAGCAGCCACAGACACAGCAGCCAGCCTGAGAATAGACTATGTCTGGGGCCTTCTATCATAGTCCTCTGTTCCTTTGGGGGGGCATATTCTCCTTCAGATGGGCTTTGTCTGCATTAAGTCCATATGCTGGGAAATAGCAGCTCCCAAATTTTAACCTTCTCTCAGAGAAGGCATAGTCAGATTGGCTGGATCTCAGAATCAAACCTAAATTCATAAGGAAGAAGGAAACTGACTGGCTCAGCCAGAGGCAGGAGGCCCAGCCCCAGATATTCTCCCCTTACCCAAACCAGTTAGCCATAGCCAGGATGAGTGCTGAGTGGAGGCACCTCTGACCGGCCCACTTAGGCCAAGTGTAGGTCTTGGTACAGTCAAACCACAGGGGGCAGAGTCCAAGCTGGTTGCAGATGCAGCACTCTAAGAAGGTGGATAGTGCAGGGGAGAGGAAGATCTCCAAAAGGGGGTGGGGACAGGGCTACATTATGACTTTTGTGGGCCCTCAACACTGAAGCCTTTGTAGACCTCTTTCTCCATATATGTATTAACATCTGTATTTTATGACCTCTTGATATAACGATGAATGCAATCCCGGCCAGATTATATTAATTACCTTCTGGTCTTAAAAGAAGTTAAATCATTCTGGTGAGCCCCTAAAAGCATCATCCTGAGCACTGCGGCTACTATACCCAATGGAGAAGTCTGTGCTGGAGTGCCAGGAAGAAATTGAACAAGCATCTGCTAAATGCGATCATTCCCATTTGTATTAACAAAGAAGCTGAGGCTTGGTGAGGCAATCACAGAATAACTAGTAGGTCTATTGACTGTAAGAGGGCTCCTCAGTGTGGCACACCAGAGGGCTTTCCAAGTTATGTTCTAACAGAACCTCTCCCAGCTGGCTAACTGGTTGTGTTCTTCAGGGGCTTCAGGCAGAGATACACTTTCTTGGTTCTCATTTCTCTTGATCCTTTCAGCCTAGCTCACTAGATGAGCTGCTTTTCAGATCTTGAAACCTAGACACAGGCGGTTGGTGGGGATGTTCACATTTTCTCCTCTGTTTATTCCTTTGGGTGAGACTATCAGTCCTTCACTTTGGCAAGACAAGCCAACAGACTGTGAATTTTCTAGTTGTGCTTTGGTGTAGTTACATATATGCAGAGCCCCATTCATAAGTGTGTTCACTTGTTCATTTATTATTTCATTTGTGCTGCCTTTAAATTTTTTTTAAATGTTTATTTTGAGAGAGAAAGGGAAAGAGAAAATCCCAAACATGGTCTGCACCAGGAGTGCAGAGCCTGATGTAGGGCTCGAACCCACAAACTGTGAGATCGTGACCTGAGCCAAATCAAGAGTTGGACGCTGAACCAACTGAACCATCAAAGTGCCCCAGTTGTGCTGCCTTTTATATAGCATCAGGTGCTATGCAAAGTGCTGAGAATACAGAGTTTGTGGAGGGGGTTCCTGTACTTTTGGAGTGTCTAGTCTAGAATTATTTAGTTAAAAGTGAGGTAAAACCCATAAAGACAAAACAGCTTATATGATGACAGGCCAGGGAATATAATGATGTGGGGTGGGATCTATGAACTTAAAAAAAATTTTTTTTTACGTTTATTTAATTTTGAGAGATAGAGACAGAGCATGAGCGGGGAGGGGCAGGGAGAGGAGACACAGAATCTGAAGCAGACTCCAGGCTCTGAGCAAGCATTCAGCACAGAGCCTGATGCGGGGCTCGAGTCCATGAACCGTGAGATCATGACATGAGCCGAAGTCAGACACTAACCGACAGCCATCCAGGCATCCTGGGATCTATGAACTTAATTCAGTCTGAGGTCATGCATCCGTGTGAAGCCTGAAGCATGAGCCAAGTGGAGGCTTGGGGACGAGGACCAGGGGAGGTAAGGAGGGAAAAAAAAATCTATGGGGAGCCCCTGAGCAGGTTCAAGGACTCAGAAATGCTGGTGTGGCTGGAGTACAGCAAGCAAAGGGCAGGGTGATAGAATGAGTCTAGAGGGATAGGCAGGAGGCAGATTCTTCAGGGTCGCTTTGGCATTGTGGAGAGCTTTGGAGCTCCTCTTAAGAGCCATAAGACCTATATGGAAGGTTTCAAGCAGAGGAGTGACGTGATCAGATTTCTTTCTCTCTTTCTTTTCCCTCCCTCCTTAGCTCTTTTTTCCCCTTTCCCCACCCCTCTCTTTTACACAAAATCACTCTGAATTTCTGTTCCATTTTCAGATATATGCAGGCCTATGAAAGCTTCAAATACACACATTCTTACCGTATGTTCACCAACATGCCCCATTGCCAGGAAGCAGCCTGCCTTCCTTTAAAGGTTAAATGTCGAGGCAGGTCAGCCTTAGTTAAATAAACCAAACTGGGAATTACTAGTACCAAATTGACAATACCCTAACTTAACATTCAGTGACCATCAACCTGACCTTGAGCAAGAACTCTCACATTTGCAGAAGCCAATGCTTCTTGCTGGGTGGGCAGGGACAGCCAGTGATTTGCACATAGGGACCATCCCCTACTGTTGTAGTGGCTGGTCGCACAGAGACAGCTTGAATTATTCATGTGAGGAAGACAAATTAGAGTTAGAACCAGGTGCACTGCCTTCCCTCGTGAGGACTCTGCCAATTAGGATAAAGAAGGAACTCTCGCTCCATCAAGCCACAGTCTCACTCTGTTATACCGTGCTTAACCCAGATTCCCGAACTGGGTTTGGAAATGGATTAGTGGATGATGAGCTTGTTTTAAAGGTGATATATAGTCTTCAGGAGAAAGGGAGAGTTAACTTTACCAGTGGTTTTGAAAGTAAAATGCAAGGTTCAAAGGGAATTGTTTTAATAGCATTTGCCACAGAAAGCCTGTTAAATGAGGTAAGTTCATTTTGGAGAAGCAGCTGTTGCTGTTGAGGTATAAAAGCTACTATTGAGACCTATTCTCAGACCAGGACATACCTTGCTAGGGCTCTGTTAGTTTAGACAATGTCTAGAATGACGGCATAGCAAGGGACTTAAGGATTCATTGGTCTGATTTGCACAAGTTATTCCAAGACCACTGTGCCTTAGGAATGAGAACAAACTGGCTATTGCTCTTAGGCAGCTTAAGTAAGACTAGCTGTGGTGAAAGGCAACAGCCTTGTTACATCTGCTGTGTCTCCAGCCAGGGATGGATGGTCTTGATTGAATATCATGGGGGAATTGATGTAGGTTCGAAAGCCATATCTATGCTTCTAAACAGGGCTATGATGGTCTTTTTTGCTCTGCATTCTCATCTGTTCTCAGGATGTGTCCTAAGTATTGAAATAAATGAAACTAGCTTTCTTTTCATTATCAAGGACAAGTAATTAGTCAATCAACAGACATTTACTAAGCACTTGATCTGTACATAGCATTGCTAAGAGCTGGGGTGAGTTCACACAATTGTTAAGACTTTGGCCTTAGGAGAGATAATAATGAAGACAAGTGATAATCTAAGAACAGATAGACCTTATCCCTAAGGAGTGGCTTCCTTCAGGGAGGAAAAGACTGGTCAGGGGAGATTGCCCAGAGGAATTGACATTAGAGCTGGCCTGTGAGAGTAAATAATATTCAGTAAAGAGGAGGAGAGTGGCCAGTACAAGAGGGCAGAATGGAGTTTATGCATCATTGGATTCCATGGCCAAACAAGTGTGGTTCCCCTTCTATGTTCGAAGGCTTAGATAGTCTTTGTGGTAGTTTGCTTGGGTTGCCGTAGCAGAACACCACAGACTGGGGGACCTAAACAATATAAATATTTTCTCACAGTTCTGGAGGGTAGAAGTCCAAGATCAAGGTGTCAGCAGAGTTAGTTTCTGGTGAGGCCTCTCTTCATGGCTAGCAGATGGCCACCTTCTTGCTGTGTCCTCACTTGGCCTTTCTTTGTGCATGTACTCCTGGTGTCTCTTCTAAGGACAGCAGTCCTACTGGATTGGGCCCCACTGCTATGGTTTCATTTAACCTCAATTACTTCTTTGAAGCCCCTATCTTCAAATACAGTCATGTTCGTGGTTAGGGCTTCAGGGGACACAATTTAGTCCATAACTATCCAATAACACTTTCAGATCTGAAGTGACCTAAGGGGTGTGTGTGTGTGTGTGTGTGTGTGTGTGTGTGTGTATTCCTATTTTCTGGAGATTTACTGAATGTACAGGTAAATTCAAGGAAGATCATAAGTCAGTTCTAGAGAGTTAAGAAACCTAGAAAAGTGTTTTACTCAACATGCACATGGAAAGCATGACTCTTAGGTCTAAGGCAGTTATTTCAGTGACCCCATTCACCAGCCCCTTCAGTTCCTCTTCCTCTTCTTTTGCCACATGTCCTCTTTCATTTGCAGACTTCATTGAGTTCCACCATCCTCTTCATCCACCTCCTGGGCAGCAACCTTAAGCAGGGTCAATAAGCACCACAGGCTTATAGCTCCTAACCTCACCTCTAAGGATCACCTTTTACTTGTCTCCACTCAGCTTCCTTTTGTATTCTGTTTCAGTTAGGATCCCAGATGGGAAACAAATGTCACAGCCCAATTTTAGGAGTGTTTAATGAGATTGCCTGCCCAAAGGATGGAGAAGTGCCCTAGGGCTAGCAACAGAGAAGGAGCCACTACTATCCCTAAGCCTGATGGGGAGGAGGAATCCACTCAGACTATGGCTCTAAGCGGAAGCTTCCCAGCAGGAGCCACTGGCCACTGGCAGGTCATGGCCAGGTAGAAAGACCTGGAATAAATATCCCCAAACCCCCTTTCTTCTATTGGTTGAAACCAGCAAAAAGCCAGAGGGCTAGGAAAATGGCTGGTACAATCCATAGCTGCCAGCATCTCAGGGCACAGAGCAGGATGGAGAAGTATAGAGAATGGATCTAGGGGGTTAAAAGAGAACATGCCACACACCAGCCTTACAGAAAGTTCCAGACCTTTGTCATTCTCTTCAAACTGTTTGAGTCTGCTTATCTGTCTCTCTCTTAGAGCATGATTCTATTCCATTTTTCTCAATGGAAATAACAGGCACTTCTCTTATTCATCTTTCCTTTCTCTTCACTTTTAGATTCTAATTGTCATATTACTTTCTCCTTCCCAAGACAAAAATGTCTGCCCATAAAACACCACACATGACTCTAGAGTCTTCTACATAAATTATCTTCATTTTTCCATGTACCTTCAATTTCTCCCAACTATTTTGCTCTTTGTCTTTAAGTTTATAAACAGACTCAAATTTCTCCCAATCCCCAAACAAGCTTTTTCATTTGGTAATCTTTCGCCTCCATGTTGTTGCCGTATCTACTCCTTTTTCTTTTTTTTCCTGTCTTCAGAAATGAAGAGCCTGTCCTCATTCATTCTTTACTGGCGTTACCTGTTGTCTGAATTCTGCCTCCCTCCCCCTATCCCATTGAAAATGTTCTTGTTAAAGGTCCCCAGTGACCTCTTTGATGCCAACTCTGATTTTCTGTTTGCAGTCATCATCCTTCTCCTCCACTGCAACATTCAACTTGAAGGAAGAATTAGCCAGGTAAAGAAAGGGAGGAATAAGCAAGAGATTGAATACCTTAAGTGTCTTATTTAGACTTTGCATTTCCAGAACCTGTTGCACAGTGGGCAGACATAAAACAAACATTTGTTGAAGGATAAAGTGACTGAATAGAATATCTCCAGTGTTTTGATGTTAGATAAGCATATCTTACATATAAAAACTGAAAGAAGCAATAATAATACACTCTAGCAAAATAACAAAAAAATCAATGAACAAACTTCAAGGAGATTTTGGTACAGTGTTGTTGTGTATCATTAGTGGAGAAAAAAGTGAGGTAGAATAAAATAAAGAAAAATGCAGGCAATTAAAGATGCTCAGGTTGAGAAATGATCATCACAAAGAATTAATTTTGTTAAAAATACCTTAAAAAAGGGGAAAGATTTATATGATCTGAAGAGAAAGTGGAGTATATTACTCAGCCATTAAAAAGAATGAAACCTTGCCATTTGCAGTGACGTGGATGGAGCTATAGTGTATTATACTAAGTGAAATATGTCAGTCAGAGAATGACAAATACTATATGATATCACTGATATGTGGAATTTAAGAAACAAAACAGACGATCATATGGGGAGGAAAAAAGAGAGGGGGGCAAACCATAAGAGACTCTTCATGATAGAGAACAAACTGAGGGTTGATGGAGGGGGGGCAGGGGATGGGCTAGATGGGTGATGGGTATAGAGGAGGGCACTTGTTGGAATGAGCACTGGGTGTTGTATGTAAGTGATGAATCACTGGGTTCTACTCCTGAAAACAATATTATACTATATGATAACTAGATTTTAAATAAAAATTTGAAAAAATACAGTAAATAATAACAGAAATTAATATGGAAAAAAATGTGCACTTGTCTATCCTAGGGAATCAAGAGTAACATTATAGGGTAACTTCTTTTACAATACATGGCATACTACAGATCAGTGTAAACTTAAACATGCACATGCAATCAGCATAGCTAACATCTCCTACAGTACTGATGTGAATAGAAAAGGATAATCACATGGCTCATGAAGGAATAGTATCCTTCTACATAAAAATATATAAAAGGTGACTCACTCTGCAATGAAGTGCCTACTTCCAAAAATTATTTACATATTTCTTTTAAAGGGTAATTCTAAATAAAAATTCTGATAAATCTAAAAAATGATTCTCCTTGTTCTTTGCATGTTCTTAGTAGAGAACACTGAATTTTGTCATTCGTCATCAATGTTTGGGTTGGGGAACCTTGCTGAAGGATAATGTGCAGTGATTTATTACCAGGATTAACAGTCAAAGTCAGAGTGACGATCAAAAGTTCCCATCCCCAAATTCATAAAATTCTTCTATCAGAGAGTTTCCGGCTCTTAAAATGGCCTCAGCTAAATAATGGATAGTATGTACACCATTATACTGTAATTCACAAATTATGTTATTTTTTTGCTGGATTCTAATGTTGAGCACTCTTTCCTATCACTTCATCCTAATTAAAACTATCTTTCTAATATCATTCATCACATCTAAACTTTACTTTTGTTAACTTTATGATGTATTTCATGGAATGTGGTTGTTCCCCCAGATCAGTGAAGAAACTGAAAGCTTGTGGGTGACCTTTCCAGGTTCCCTTAGTAGCTTGGCTGAAGAGTGTGACAAGGTTTTCACTCTGAGAAGGTAATCTTCCTCTTGTAACTTGTGCTGAACTTAGTCTAATCATTCTCTTCCCAAAGCTCATGACTTCAACAGAGCATTACATGGGTCACTTCTTCCCCAAGATTGTTTCTTCTCTAGGTCAAGAAATTTGACATGAATGCACCATGGGAAAGGATTAGGGTGACTTATTTCTAAATATAATTCCCAGTAGAAGCAGGACTAATGTCTGAAGAATGTCAGAGTCTCATAAAATTTCTCAAGGTAGGAATCGCTTACAGATCTCTTGGAGACTCAACTGGTAGCATGTTCACACAGTTACAGATTCAGAAACTGTCTAGAAGAGAATCCCTACATTGATCCCTGAAAGAAAGGGTATCTCTGGGAGAAAGTTACCTCCAAGCTGATAGTTGTTGAGCTTCATGTTGGTCTGATGTATGGGAGTCCATCTCTTGGGAAATAGAAACTAATTCAGAGATGATTGATTAAATCTTGAATCCAAGATATGATATACACCTGTTTGATGAGCTAGCCCCATATCTTCCCCATGTCCTCTTTTTAATATGAAGTATTTGAACAGTACAGAAAACTATAAAGAGTAACAGAATACCCATCCCACCATCTGTATTTAAGTTTGCTTCGGGTCTTCTTAATAAAGCTTATCCTCTTTAATTTTTTGTGAAATAATTGTATAAGATGGGGACAGTAGTTTCTTAAGAGTTTGGAGAATGTTGGGGCCCTGGGTGGCTCAGTTGGTTAAGGGTCCGATTTCGGCTCAGGTCATGATCTCACGGTTCATGAGTTTGAGCCCTGCGCTGGGCTCTGTGCTGACAGCTCAGAGCCAGGAACCTGCTTCGGATTCTGTGTCTCCTTCTTTCTCTGCCCCTCCTCGTGCGCTCGCTCTCACTCTCTCGTTCGCTCTCTCTCTCTCTCTCTCTCAAAAATAAATAAACTTAAAAAGAGTTTGGAGAATGTTAACTATAAAACTAGTGTCTTTCTTATTGGGGGAGAAGTGGTGGAAGTTGACTACTGAGTCAGTCTTTTTAATTGCAATGGTTTATTAATTTTCAGTCTTTTGAATCAGTTTTAGGAATTTAAATCTTTTCAGAAAATGTGTATTTCATCTATGTTTTAAAAATTTTTTGGCATTAAGGTGATGAAAGTATTTTCTAATATATTTTAGAATCTCTAATATATCTGGGGTGCCTGGGTTGCTCAGTCGGTTAAGTGTCTGACTCTTGGTTTCAGCTCAGGTCATGGTCTCAGTTTGTGAGTTCTCGCCCCGCATCAGGTTCTGTGCTGACAGTGTGGAGCCTGCTTGGGATTCTCTATCTCTGCCCCTCCCTCACTCTTGCTCTCTCAAAATAAATAAACTTAAAAAGAAATAAAAAGAATCTCCACTGTATCTGTTGTATGCCTTCCTTCTTATTTCTATCATGATTGATATGTCATACTCATTTTTCAATTTTTGGATTCATCTCATAAGCAGTTTGTAATTTTGTCTTCTCAGAGATTCAGCTTTTTTTTTTTTTAAGTTTATTTTCGAGAGGGAGATAGAATGGGGGAGGAGCAGAGTGAGTAGAGAGAGGGAATCCCAAGCAGGCTCCACACCACCAGCATGGAGCCTGATGTGGGGCTCTATCCCACATACAAAGAGATCATGACCTGAGCCGAAATCCAGAGTTGGATACTTAAGCAACTGAGCCACCCAGGCACCCTGCAGAGAATCAGCTTTTGATTTGTTTAACACCTCTACTGTTTCTCAGTTTTCTGTTAATTATTTGTTCTTACCTCTATTGCTCAACGTTATGGTTACAAATTGGACTCTGGAATAAGGATGTCTGGATTCATATCCCAGCTCTCTTAGACCTCAGTTCGGTGGCCATGCACAAGCGACTTTGCCTCTGTGCCTCATGTAAAATGAGAATATAATAGTGCCTACCTCATAGATTTCTTATGAAGATTAGCTCAATTTTCATAGCTGCTTCATGAGTATTTGAAAAAATCAAGTAGCCTCTTTATGATAAAAAGGAAAACCTTTGAAAAACTGTGAGATTCTCTGTCTATTGTAATAAGCTTATTCCATTTTTCTCTAGGTTTTCTTTTTGCTTGATGTATTTTTTTTGAGTGAGGCATACTAAGATCTTCAATATAATCATGGATTTGTAAATGTCCCTTTGTGATACAATAACATTTTTAAAAGTATTTTTTTCTAACGATTCTGGTAAACATACATAACATAAATTTTACAATTTTAACCATTTCAAGTGTACAATTTAGTGGCATTAAATACATTCACATTGTTTGGTGATGGTCACCACTTATCCACTTGGAGTATCTTTTTATCATCCCAGATTGAAACTCTGTAACCATTTAACAAGAAATTATCATCCTTCCCTCCCCTCCAGCCCTGTCGGCCGCTATTCTACTTTCTATCGCTATGAATTTGACTATTCGAGATACTACATGTAAGTGAAATTTTACAATAGTTCTTTTGTGTCCTACTTAAATATTTCACTGAGCATAATTTCCTCCAAGTTTATCCATGTTGTAGCATGTGTGACAGGATGTTATTCCTTGGATAAATTTTTCTTGATGTTTAGTGTTAAGTGCATTCAAGTTCTTGATTGTAATGTGTTCCTGGCAGGGTTTTCGTTTTTATCATTAAGAACTATCTTTATAGAGTCTGTACTAGTTGAGGGCACTGTGTCACTGAACCATCAGATGACTTTAGGTTTGTTGTTTAAAACATCTAGGCCCACATATTGTCCCAGTAGGCTTAGGCCTGAGCATAAGTTCTGTTACTGAAAACCATCATTCATTATCAGCCCTGGCTAACGGGGCCTGGCCGTCACCACCTGGGTCTTACCCTGGACCTGTTCCAGACCCTATGGGTAAGACTCACTGACCCTTCCCCACCCTGTGCCTCCAATGGCCTTTATAGGTTTTTTAAAAATTTATTTTAATGTTTATTTTTTGAGAGAGACAGAGACGGAGAGACAGAGTGTGAGCGGGGGAGGGGCAGGGGGAGAGGGGGACACAGAATTGGAAGTAGGCTCCAGGCTCCGAGCTGTCAGCACAGAGCCCGACGTGGGACTCGAACCACAAACTGTGAGATCATGACCTGAGCCACAGTCAGATGCTTAACTGACTGAGCCACCCAGGTGCCTCCACCTTTAGAGGTTTTTATCTATTAGTGTGTTTTCCCTTGAATTCTACTTAGATTCTTGCTAGTTTGGCTCTACCAGGCTTATTTCAGGTAATATTTTCTCAGTATATATTTACTGTTCTTTTAACTTCAAATTTTCGTGTCATGATATTTCACATGTATCTCTTGTAAATACCATATAATAGCTGGAATTTGTTTTGTTTTGTTGGAATTTGTTTTTGTTGAGAGTTTCCAACTTTTTATAAGTAATGGTAAATGTAATCCATTTACTTTTGTCATTACTGATGTATTTAGACTCATTTTCTATTGTCAAAGATATATATTATGCTTCTTCCCCATTCCTTATCTATTCTAAATGTTCTCTTTCATTGAACATATTACTTTAACTTGTCCCATCTTTTCCTCTCTGTATTTGGTGTGATCCATTCTATTTCTGTTGTTTTCACTGGCTATTCTTTTAATGTGTGTCCTTAATGTAGCAAAATCCAGAAACCCTGTATCATTTATTTGAACAATACATAGACCTTAAGATGCTTTTAATCTGAACATTTCCTTCATTTTTTCCATATTTGTTGCAATTTTAGGTGCACCTTGAATTTAATCCCCAAAATGTATTCATTATTCTTTTTTTGGTCCTTCCTTTTTTTTTCTTGAAGTTTATTTATTTTAAGAGTGAGAGTGCATACATGTGCCCTCACATATGCATAGCAGGGGAGGGGCAGAAAGAGAGGGAGAGAGAGAATCTCAAACAGGCTCCACGCTCAGCATGGAACCTGACATGGGGTTCGATCCCACCAACCATGAGATCATGAACTGAGCCTAAATCAAGAGTTGGACATTCAACCAACTGAGCCACCCAAATGCCCCTGTTCTTAATAGTAGCTACTTTTCATTCAAATTTACCAAAATTTTATTAGTTTCTTAATATTGCTTCTTATACATGGTGACATAGGTCTCAGAGAGAGGCTATGAGGAGTCAACTAACTTTTGTTTGGTCTTTTTAAAATTTATTTGTTTTGAGAGAGAGAGAAAGAGAGAAAGAGAGGGAAAGGGAGAGGGATACACACAGGGGGCATGCGCACACAAAAGCTCACTGGGGAGAGGCAGAAAGAGAGAGAGAGAGAGAGAGAGAGAGAGAGAGAGAGAGAGAGAGAGAATCCCAAGCAGTCTCCATGCTGTCAGAGAAGAGTTCGACCTGCACGAACCATGAAATCATAACTTGAGCCAAAGTCAAGAGTCAGATGCTTAGCCAACTGAGCCACCCAGGTGTCCCAGTTTGCTCTCGCTCTTGACAACTAGTTTAGCTAGATAAAGATTTCTTTGTTGAGACTAATTTTCCCTAAGCATTTTGAAGATACTTACAACTTCTAGCATGTACTGTTTTAAGCCTTCTGAGGAACTAATTGTCATTCCTTTGTATGTGTTCTTTTCTCTTTGATATATTTTAGGCTTTTGTCCTTATTCTTTATGTTTAATAGTTGTACTGAAATTGTGTCTAGGTGTGGGTTTAATATATTTGGCTTAGGATTTGGTGGGCCCCCTCTGTCCAAGGACTGGTAGCTTTTTAGGGGTTTATAGGTTGGGGGGAAGAGAGCACACTCCCATGCATTATAGGTTTATAATATAATTACCCAAAGGTGTGACAATTTAATGGAAGCCATGTGACCCCACAGAGCAGAAACCAAAACACAGCTCACACCTCCAAAGGAAAGGCCATCTTGGCCCATATGTTGCCAGGTTGGCACTTCATCAATTCCATGCTCACCTAGCATCCTTCTCATGCTTGGGCTTCTTGGACCTGCAGGGAGACAAGGTTCTCATCAGGCTGATAGGAACACTAGATTGTCATGACAGCCTAGAGCAGGGACGAGAGGCCCACTGCAGTGTAAGGCATTAACCTCTTAGTGGAGAGATCTGGACTGTCCTGAGAAGAAAGGCCGGGGCAGTCTAGGGGTACTCACAGGCTTGCGGCAGCGGTGATTTAACTCAAGCAGAATTACTTCAACGTTTTAGGGATCACTCTACTGGTGCACATACTCCAAAACTCAGCTTATTCTACACTATCTTGCTAAGTCAGATTTTCAAATGTTCAGATGTAGGACCTGGACTTGTGTACTGGCATGGTGACCATAATTTCTCAGAACGCTTACATCTCTAAATGTTAAAAGAATGAAGAGAAGGAATTAGAGAATACTTTGTCCATTCTCCTCTATAAGCACATAAACCCATGGTTTTCCAGTTCTCCAGGGCATGATCATGCAATGGGTTTCTGCAGTCCTAGGCTCACAGCAGTCCAGCTCCTGTTGGCCCTCTTAGACATTGACTTGTGTTTCCTGAGCGTGCTTTCAGAGGCTGCTTGCTCACCTCTCCATGTTAGGATCTCTTGGCTGATACCCTTCTTCAGTGTGATCTCTATGGACTCCTAGAAAGGGGAAATATGCAGCCATCTATATTGGACAATTTGACAAGCCAACTGGTGACTTAATATTTATCAAGATATGGCATTCATTCTGAAGCCTGCAGTCAAGGTGGGACTAGTTAGAGAAATGTAGTATTCTGTTGTAATACTTTCCTCTAGGAAGGCTTACTGTCATTCTTTCTGAATGAAAAGGATCTTTGTGAAGCCATATGGAGGCTGAGCAGGGTCCTCCCGGTGTGTATGAGCTTGAGTCTAATGCTGCAGATTGCTTGTGATGAGCAAAAAAACGTTTTTTCTTCCTTTACCTCCTGGAATATATTCTTACTCTCTTTTGTCTCCTCCTTTCTCTCTCCCTCATCCCTTCTTTCCATATGTTCTCTGCTGTGAGTGCAGCTTCTTACATTACATAGGAAGCCATTGATGATTTAATTCATGAGAAGTGTACGACATTCCTGATGCTGCTTACAAATCTGTGTATGAAATGGGCATCTCTAGTTGAAGGTCATGATGCAACTCCCATGTGCAGCCTGCTACAGCCCAATTTGGTAGGAACCCTCCTGAATGAATTGCTCAATTAGGCACCATACAGGGACATCTACTGTTTAAGGTGTGCTTGAGAATAGTTTATTCCAGTCTGCTAATCTGAGATACATATCCTGTCATGTCTTCCAGAAGGTATAACGTAGCAGGATAAATTCCTCCTAGATAAAACAGCACATGTGCATCAACACACCTTTATTGAATGCCAACTCTGGCCAATAAGCAGTACAAGATAAAGTATAAGCCAGCATTCCTGTTTTCCAGAAGTTTACTGTCTAACTGCAGTTCCAATGATAGCACCTATGAAATAACCAAAGAACAGGACATGGCAGTTAATTGTGTTAAATAGTGTGGAATGCTCCAAGAGCTACAGAAGTGTGCCTATGAATGAGTCAGACTGTATAAACAACTGCTGACTCCATAAATAGTGGTCAGCTTCTCTTGTAAGGCACCCTGCCACTGATGGCTCTGTAGGACCCACTACAGATAGAAGTTGGCCCTTTGTTTTCAGGGGGCTTACAGTTGCTTTTGAGTGACCAGATGGATAGGCACATTGAAAAGTGGATAACCCTTGCAGCTTTTCTTCAAGACCGTAAGCACTCACATGCCTGGGGGGCATTCCTTTTCTTTCTTCGCTCTTCTTTTTCAGTTTCTTTCCTTTTATTTTGAAATTGAAATAGCTTAACACAATGGCTCAGCTAAAACAACCTTCAGGGAAAAGAAGAGTCTTTATCAGTTAAAAAACCAGCTCAGGAACTTGGAGCTGGCTGCCTCCACCTCCCTCAGATGCAGTGGAGGACAGATGACAGGGAGGAAGGGAACCATCAAAATAAGGGCTGATGATGGTCACCGAATTTCAGTAAAGGTCAGTTTTCATGCTTTCTGCAACTACAGGCAAAAAAAGGTAGCATTTAAATTGAGAAATAATCACTAGCAGAGAAATTGCTCACCCACTAGCATGCATAAAAAGCTGTTTCCTTCTTTGGGGGAAGTGATTACCTGGGTTAAGGGGTGGTCTTAGTTCTTTTTGGGTTTCTTCTGTGTTTTGTAAACAGGTTGGAGTGGGTGACAGTGACTTCATCTCTCCTCACTCATAGTCCCCTGGAGAGCTCCTGTTTTTCACCATTCATATGTTCCTGACTCCCAAATTCACATCCCCATCCCAGTTCTTACTCCTGAGTTTTTGACTTGGGCATCCAACTGCCTCCTCCTTGATGATCTCAAAGGCATATCAAGCTCATCTGGTCTAAAACGAAATTCACCCTTTTCTTTACCAAACCCACTCCTTGTACTGTGTTTCTCTCAGTAATGCTCTAATTGTCCACTCAGCTGTTCCAGGCAGAATCCTGGAAGGTATCCTTGACTTCCTGATCACCTTGGTTTCCAATAGAACTTACTCAACTCAACCCAATAGACCCAGCCTTCAGAATTACCTGTCCCTTCCCTTCTTCCCTGTTGGGAGACTGCCTTAGTTCACTTTATATATGGTTCCCCACAGGTGCTTCTTGACCTGCATCTAGGCCTAAGATCGGACCTTCCTTTCAATCCACTCTTGCCTCAGTTACCATTATAAAAGACCAGTTTGATCAGATAATTTTCTTGTTTACAGTCCTTTAAAAACTTCCTGTAAGTGTGAGGATAAAAAATGGGCTTTTCAACATAGTATGTTCTTCCTTATTCAACTCATTCTATTTCTCCAGTTGCACCTCTTCCCTCTTCCCTATACACCTGCCACACTCAGTTCACTGTGTTTTCTCTTCCAACAGCTTTTGTGCATGCTATTCTGCCTGAAAGGATCTTTCCTCCCTCCACCTGGCTCAATTCCATCATTTCTTCAAGACTGCTCTGGTGACACCTCTGCCAGGAAGCTTTCCCTGCCTGACCTTCTTCATTATCTGTCAAAACCTGCAGACTACTGTGTTAGGTGCTGTCCTCAGTGTTTCTCTCATGACACTATGCGTTAAAATTGTTCATTTTAATTGACAGTGTTTGGCTTCCAGTGAACTTTAAGACTCCTGAGGGCAGGAAATAGATCTCCTCCATTTGTATTCCTAGAGGGTAGCTCACATATACTGAGGAGCCAGTAAGTGTTGGCTTAACAAATGGATGACAGACATACTATTAAAAGGTCATAATGGTAGAGAATTCTGAGGAGGGAAACATCTTGGTGCTCTAGAGAAAGGAGGGTGGTCCAGGCGATAGAACAATTTTGAGCCAAAGTACAGGGGTGCAAATGTGAGTAAGTGAGTAAGGGAGACTGTGAGGAATCAGCTCATGTTTGGGAAGAAAGTGCAGTCAGGTAGGTGGGGCCAGATCCTGGACAGTGATGAGCTCCTGGCATTACATAATGTGTAACTGCTACCAAATGAACTTGTTTTCTAAACATTTACTAAGTCCCAACCGTGTGCAAGTTATTACATAGAACTGTATAAAGTTTGGTTCAGCCGTGTTAATTTTGACTCATTGGCTACATTGCAAGCCTCTCTGAGGGCAAGGACAGTCTTTTAAAACTCTTGGATCATTTTAAAAAATTATTATTCAACCAATAACTATTAAGATTCTACTATGTGCTTAGAGCCGTGACACATAAATGCAAAAGATAATGACACATTCTTGGTTTGATAAGGGTGACACAAACAAAGAACTGTTATAACATCACATTCGGGTGCCCCAGTAGAGTTAGTCGGGAATCAGGACAGACTTGGAGGTAGTGTGAGCTCAGCTTATGTCTCTCTACTTACTGTCCAAGCTGAGGAGTTTCCTCTAAGTGTCTTGATGGGAAGTCTTCACATTGGTTTCAGTGATGCTCATAGCTACATAAATAATTTATTTCCAATTATAGCTATTATCTTGGGTGGAAAGCTATTTCTTAAAGTTACTTACTATCTCTCTCTCTGCATTGGTAATCCATTGATTCCAGTTCTGGAAGTATACAGAATAAATCTAATTAAAAGAGGTAACTTTGTCATTTTCCAAAAACATCTCCAGTCCTTTTATTCCTCATTTGAGCTGGTCTCCACACATTTCACAGGCCTGCTATTCTGGGTGTCCTTACTTTACAGCACATTTACAGGAATGTTGGATGTCTTGATGTTCACATTTGTAAAACAGTTTTTGAAGCTCAATAAACAAATGCAGCTAATATCTTCAAATGTTATGCCACTCTCTAGAAAAGAACATGAGGTGAGTAAGTGGTGTAGTCATTATGTCAGCCCCAAAGCACTGCCCGGAGTTGTGGAAAAATCTACTGGAAGGGGCCTTGGAGACCTACCTTGTTCAATTTCCTTGTTGTACAGATGGTGAAGCTGAGATCCAGACAGATAAAGTGGCTTTAAATGTGTACACAGTTAGTTTATTCCCCCGATCTTTGTGTGTTTCAACTTGGTATTTGAAGATGAGGCATGGGAGGGTTGGAGAGCTCATTGAAAAATGAAAATGCAGTAATTATTTATCCCAATTAAAGGGGAATCTGAAACACTTGCTTAAGCCATTTTCCAAGTAACTATTTATATAATTAATGCTGTTGCTTTTTCTCCCTTTCCTCAAAGCCTCAGGGATTGGCTACTCTGACCCACAGCTTTATCTACCATGGACAGTCTATATGTCTGTGGTTTATTGGGTAATGATTTGTATTTGCAAGGGAATGCTTGACTGGCATGGGCTGGGTTAGCTCAGCTAGAGAAACTTGCTAATGAAGCCAAGGTTGAGGGGTTTGGTCCCTGTGAGCCCCTTAGCTTTGCTGTGATCCTTAGCTGGAGCTGATACCCCTAATCCTCATCAGCCATCTCACATGTGTGGGCTTTTGAAAGCAGTAGGGTGCCTGGATAGAGTGAAGGAGGAACATTCCTTCCAAACACTCACCTACAATGGAGAGCCACACGTGTAATAAATAGTGATGACATTGATAATTATTATAGTTAATGTGTACAGACCACAAAACATGTTGCTAGAATCATGCAAGTGTGCTGATACGGGCAATATCTTATTTAACTCTCAAAACTCTGTGAAGTAAGTACTGTTATTATCTCCATTGTAAAGATTGGGAAGGTGAGGCTTGGGATAGTAAATAACTTGTTCAAGTTTAACTGACTAACAGGCCGTAGGTCCTGCCTAGGATGAGACCTTGAGTTTGTCTGACTCCAGGGTCAACAGTCTAATTGAAGAACCCAGTATCGCCAGTGTGGATGCTTGATTTTGCAGTGGTTATCTCAGAGTGCTGTGCTAATTTGTCTGCTCTTATTTTATCATTAGTGGGATTGGCAGGGATTACAGGTTCTGAGGCCAGAGTTCCTGGGTTCAAATCCTAGTTCCACCAAGTATTATCTTTGTGACCCAAGAGCAAGTTATCAGACCTCTTTGTGCCACCTCATCTTTCTTATCTGTGTAGTGGAAAAATAATAGGACCTACTTAGATTTCTTAAGGAGGGATTAAATTACTTAATACCATTAGAGGGTTTAAAGAGTGTTTGGTGTTATTGCGGGACGGTAATCTCATAGAGCCTCTGTCTGACATCTTATCCTTTGAAACATGTCCTCATTTACATTGCCCTGTTATTTCAGGTGGCATCACTCCCAAACTGCAAATCTCCATGCTCACAAAGAGAGTGAGAAGCTGGGCAGGAACTTGGAGTCACTGGGGAATGTATGTTGGAAACAAGCACAGAATATGAAAAAAATATTCAAGAAGACACTCATGAGAGAGTTGAAACTTTCCTCAACTCACCTCCCTCCTTCCTTTTTGAACATGCCAGAAACTCATCAATTATAGGGGCCACTGTGCAATGTCCTTTGCTAGGAACATAGAGCATGTATGTTGTGTTCCCTCCTGTGGCTGACCTCCTTCTCTGCTTGTGGTCTGGCTCAAGCCTTACATTACCAGAAACCTGGGGAAGAGTAATTCCCTTGCATTAGGTGGTGATGCTCTCATTAATGATAAATTGATGAAGAGCTGCTTTTTTCCCCACATTTTAAAATGTTTATTTAATTTTGAGAGAGACAGGACATGAGCAAGGGAGGGGAAGAGAGAGAGAGGGAGACCCAGAATCTGAAACAGGCTCCAGGCTCTGAGCTGTCAGCACAGAGCCCAATGTGGGGCTCAGATCCACAGACCATGAGAACTGGTCAGATGCTTAACCAACTGAGCCACCCAGGCACCAACCCCTCACCCCCACTTTTTTTTTTTTTTTAGCATTTTAAAACCTATTTGTTTAGTTATTTTTGAGAGAGAGAGAGAGAGAGAGACAGACAGACAGACACACACACACACACACACACAGGGCGTGAACAAGGGAGGGGCAGAGAGAGAGGGAGGATGAAGAGCTGCTTTTTTACATTAGGTCATTGATCCTTTAATAAACGATTTTATTCCATTTTGTTAGTAGAATGAGAACTCTCTAAAAGATTTTTTTTCTTGTCAAGAGCATTTTGGCTTTCCATTTTCATGGAACAGCTCAAACTATATATAACAGGTGGTTTTATTTCCATTTCTTTTATATTATCTTTTGGTAGGTGATGAGCTTCAAAAAGATCTTAGGGCTTCATCATAAACCTTGATCCATTGGTGTCCCCACAGATACCCACTTCAGGCCGCCATCTAGTATCCACTTGGATTGAGTGGTGAGGATATTCAGTTAGCCAGATTCTGAGTGTCCTCTACTGAGGCATGAAGTTACCGTCTCTAGGAAGGTCTTGTGACTTGGTTTATGTTGGGACGTTTGTGGTCAGTGTGGTTTGACTGTGGAGAGTGACAGAGGTCTGAATACCCAGAATTGGGACTAGGTATTGAAGCCGTTTAGAGTCTTATAAACACCCTGAACAACTTGGTCTTTACTTCATCTCCTGGTTGAGATAGCTTCTAGGGCTGAGATATGAAGAAGGTCTGTTTTCCAAGGAGCTGGCGCCGTGGTGATGGATGCCTTGTTTGTCCTGATTAACTAAATAACGGCATGCTTGGGGACCAGCAGAGCCTGGTTACAAAGCTTCCTTCTTCTGTGGTCCAAGAGACATCTGAGAAAAAGAGTCTCCTACCCTAGCGTAAAAGTCCCTTGTAATTTCCTGCAAGGATATATAAGAAAGAGAGGCTTTGGGGAAATTCTTTAGGTTCTATGCCAAACTACACGAATTGGAAACCAATCAAAGCAGTGCTGGCCTGTTGATTTAGACCCAGGGCCTGTATCGACAAGCATAATCCCCCTTTGGGATAAATTAGTGAAGGTGAGTACCTTGGGTATAATTGGTATAGCAACATGATAAAATAAAAGTGTTTGTATTCTGTTTTGGTTGAGTGGTAATAGGCTCATAATAAGTTGCCTATTTTTAGGATTGCCCATTTGTGTTTTTTCCCCAAAATGTTTAGGGGAGAATATGTCTTGGGTAAGGCTATGTTTTTGGGAGAACATACGCCCCAAACATGGAGTACCTACTGTAAATTGGGCGTTGTTTTAGGGGCTTTTATATAAATCATTTTCTTTTGGACAGCATTGGGAGGTAAATTTTTTAGGTCAGTGTCTTACTCATTTTACCAACAAAGAAGCTAAGACTTATGATCTGGTGGTTAATAACATTTGCTGGGCTGGGATTCTGACCAGGCTGACTCAAGTTTACTGCATGGTATGGTATTGATAAATTGGAAGTTGAGTTTCAGGCAGGGTCTTAGGGAGCTAAAGGCAACCAGATGGGGTACTACACTCAGGAATGGTAGTGGAGCCTACTTAATCAAGTTTTCAAATTGCACCCTTTGCATGAATTGCCTCAGGCACAAGGCAACTAGGGATCTTATTCTGGCAGAATTAAATTCTTTAATGGATTTTCCTTCTCATGCCCTGAGAGTATTTCTGGTCTAAGAGATATCTTCCTTTTCAGGAAGATCTGTTCCATACAATAGACCACAGGTAAAATGTGTTTCCAGTCTCATGAAAAAAACCCCAAAAGATTAATTAGGTTTTATGTTTGATTGCACAGCAGGCACACTTTTAAAAAATGCAGTTCTTAATTCTACCTTGATATGAATTTAGAATTTTGCATGGAATGATTGCACTAGAAAAAAGCCAATGAAAGCAACATAGGTAAAATGTTGATAATGCACTGATCATCGGACATGTGATTCTGCTTGTCAAACTTCTCATACTAAAGGGTTGACTGTGGATTTGAAAGTGGGGGTCTTCCCTCTTTCTCTTTTTAATATACGGAGCTTGAATACTAATATTTCAGTGAAATATAAGTTTTAGACTTGCAAATTTTTGTCATGAAATCAAAGGGAATAGAAAATTCTATGAGCGGGGGTGGGGTGGGGATGGGTGGGAGATAAGAGAACCTCTTAGTGTCAGCAGGATGGAAATCAACAGGATAATGAGGATTGCTAGAGTAAATAATTTCCATTTTATCCCCAATAAGAATATTCCTTCCCTCACCTTTCAAATTCCCTGCTCACCTCCTGTGCATCCAAAACAAATGATTATCTCCTCTTCATTCCTGAAACGAGTCCTGAAGTAGGTGTAGTTATGGAATTCTGAAGTGTTTCTCTCCGGGGCCCTCTATTTTAAGCTGGTAGACCATGGGCATTAACATGTATGTTGGTTTTATACATGTTTTGCAAAGCCCTGTTTGTTTTTATCATTTGAATTTGTGAGCATAGTAACACCTACCAAAGTATATTAGGTATTCTCATCTTGGGGATTCATGGATAACTCTGGCTGGAATTTCTGCAGAAAAATAAGAGATTCTGCATAATGTGTCCAGTTAAAGTGAGCAGAAACGCAAAATGAATTGGATAGGTTGTATACATACTCCTCCATCTTCAAATGACATTCAGTTTTTTCCATGTCACTTCACCAGTACAGATTCTAACACTTTTTCAGGCCACATCACAGGGATCTTGAGCATTTTTTAAAGCAACACTCCAGGTATCTGCCATGGGTTTAGCTCTTTCTGCAAAAGACTGAAACAGTGGCACCAAGTCAGCCAAACTACCATGAATCGTTACCAAGGAAAAGTCCCCTTTATTGCCATGGCTCCTCAATGGCTAATGGCTATAGGGGAATATTAGGACAGCCATCCATCTCGGGTGGTACTCATCACTTGTGTGGTGTGAAAATGAGCCGCTTAAACACACAATGGGCACATCTTTCCTCCGTCTTTCTAAGTGTGTATAAGAGCAGCACATGGAAACAGTGCTCCTGGAACAAGCATTAAAATGAGGCTCTGGCACTCAGACCTCAGGGAAGTGTAAACGGCTGTGTAACACTCCTGCCTCTGCCCCCTCCCCCTCCTCTGTTGGATGTAGAAACTGGGATTGATGTATATTACTGTCACAGGTTAGCACTTGAAGACAAAAGGAAAGATTTACCAATCCTCAGTGTTATTTAATTGAAAAGCATTCATTCATTTTAGTGGCAGAATCAGGTGGCACGTGAACTTGTTTTTCTTGATAGAAGACTCTATCAAGAAGGGAACACAGTTATGTCAGTGTTGCTCTGGGAACAATGATGGATTATACAAAATTAAAGCATATTGTCTGAGGTGCTTTTTTTTTTTAAGCTACACAAGACCTCTAACTGTATCTGTTTATTCTTTCCATCTTACTCTGAAGAGAATTAAAAATGGCTACTAATACTATTTACATGTTGGAGTCTTTATTGTTTTTGACGTTGTTGACAGTAAATCTGTCCTTCCACCTTCACTGGACTGAACCTCTTTGAGCATAGGGATTGTATTGTTTGCAGTTAAATCTCAGACAAATGTAGTCCAGTAAGATCGTTTTTTTTTTTTTTTTTTTTTACAATGAGGGATAATTAGTTAACTGTCTGAATTGTGGCGTGTGTGTAAGAAACTGTAGAAGGTTGGTTCTATTGCGTGTCTGGGCCAACTGGAAAGGTTAAAAAAGACTTTTCAGGTAGGTCTACTTTATTCAATAGATTTAATAGCTCAGTAAGCCAAATTTGAAAATAATTTTTCCATGTGGGTGTTTCTGCATACCAAAATACTTAAGAAGTTTTTCATCTCTTGAGCTGGTATGGCCCTCCACTCTATTTTTTTTTTATTATATTGCTCTTTGTGGTGTTTTCTTAAAACAAACTAGTGTAAGCCTTACTGTTGTCATCTAGATAATAATCGGTGACCAAAGGAGCACCCCTTCTTTGTAACACACTAAGCTTTGTTTTCCAAAGAGAAGTAGCTTTTTATTTTATTTTTTGTTTTTTATTTATTTTTAATTTTTTTAATGTTCATTCATTTTTGAGGAAGAGAGAGAGAGAGACAGAACGTAAGGAAGGGAGGGGCAGAGAGAGAGAGAGAGGGAGACACAGAATCTGAAGCAGGCTCCAGGCTTTAGCTATGAGCCCAGAGACCGATGTGGGGCTTGAACTCACGGACCGTGAGATCATGACCTGAGCCGAAGTTGGATGCTTAACCGACTGAGCCACTCAGACACCCTGAGAAGTAGCTTTTTAAAGCAAGTTTTTATTTCGAAATAATAGGTTCCAGTTTTGTAAGGTCTTAGGTAAAATGTGTTCCACTTTTAAATATGGGGATAAAATGAATATTGACCAAACTGAGTTGAATACTGAAGCTCTCAGATGAAGAAAGCAGACATTTATAAACTGCTATTGGCAGATTGTCCTAACACACAGGTTTATAGAGACAAACTTTCCTTCAGTAGCTATATTTTCTCACACTGTTGCCACCATTTCTCCTAGCTTCAAAAGGAAAGTGTATAGGAAATTAACTCATATGATGAAAATCTCCTAAGTCTTTCCAAGTTCAATCCTGAAGCTCCATAGCTGAGGGCCACGGCTCCCAAGGAGATGGCAGTCCCAGCCTGTGGGATGGTTGGTGGCTGTGTGCTTGTTGGCTGCCTCCTTTCTTTTTAGTCGTTCTGGGAGGAGGATGTCAGTGTAGTTCTGCATTTGAATATATAAATGATAGAGTTCCTTACCTTTTTATAAGTTTCTCTTTGACAGGTAGGCTCAGAAAACATTTCTCTGTAAAACTGAAATGTTGATATAAATATCTGAAGAAAAATTCTAATCACAGTATACATTGAACAGGCTCACTGATCTTGTATACCTGGAAAAAGATTTTCAAACAGATTGTCAGCTCAGCCTTGGCATTCCTTGTCAAACAAAAGCACGCCTAAAGACACATTTCAAAAGCAGACGATGCAGCACTTGCTAACCTGTGGAAAATCGAAAAGGAGCGCAGAGGCCAAGAACAAACAAAATAAGAGCCAATGAGAAACGGAGCACAGTTCTGAGAAACCGTTTCAGAGAACCAAATATGTTTTCAAAAGGCCACATCAATAATTAAACATCAGCAAGTCAAATTCCATTTTTTGTTTGCTGCAGTCGTCTTAAGATTTGTAATGAAGAAATGAAACGATCGATTGAGCCTCGGCTGAAAAGGGCTAACGCTTATAATCTGGAGGACAGGTTGAGAAAAGAGGGTGGTGGAAGAGGGAAAGAAATCTTACTTTTGGCTTACGTGAGTTATTTTCAGTAGTGTCAGAATTTAAACATTTCTATCAACTGTAGATTTGGGTCAGGGGAACTTTAGCAGAATTAAAAGTCTATCTCTTTTTTCTTAGGGTAAGGAACAGCTCTGTACTTACACATATGTCACTCACGTGACTTAACTTGGCGTTGACTAACACAGCGATTTGATAATGTGCAGTCCAGCAAGGCAAAAACCTGAGTTTAAGGCTAGCCAATAAAATCATGTAGTATCCTATGGCTTTCATCTTTCTTTTCTGTTCATTTTCAGAGTGTGACTTACAGAGCAGTGGGGCCTAGACTTCACCAATAGATTTCTTTATTTAAATACAATAGGTATTACTTATAAGGAGTGTAGTTCGGGCTTTCACAGACTTTTTCTCTTTGGTCACATGTGCAGCCCATGGAAAAGCATGGGTAAGTGGCAGACTTGAAAATGTGAGGGTAATGCAGAGGAGTTTTTAGAGCGATGGCTGCAGATATGGGCACTGGTACATGAGGTTGGACTTCATGGAAGGGAAGTAGGGAGCTTCATTTTGGCTGACTTTGAGGCTTTGGAACCTTGTACTCTTTTCTGTGTTCGGAAGATGGATAAACTAACTGCAGTACAATGAAGATGAACAAAGTTTGCTTTTTAAAAAAGATCTTATTTGTTAAGTAATATTTACACTCAACATGGGGCTCGAATTCCCACCCCCAAGATCAAGAGTCCCATGCTCTACTGACTGAGACAGCCAGGTGCCCAGAAAATTTGCTTTTGATAACATTTAACGGTGTTGATGTAAAATTCTGCTTCCCATAGTAGTATTTTAACAGCAATGTCAGTTTTACCTAGTGAAAATGACTGGAAAGGAGAATTGAATCATACTTAGGGGCCTTTTATATAATTTCAGACTAAATTTTTTATTCTTTAAAAAATTTTTTAATGTTTATTTTTGAGAGAGAGGGAGACAGAGTGTGCACGTGAGCATGAGTTGGGGAGGGGCAGAGAAAGAGAGGGAGACACAGAATCCAAAGCAGGCTCCAGGCTCTGAGCTGTCAGCACAGAGCCCGATGTGGGGCTCGAACTCACGGACCACAAGAACAACACCTGAGCCGAAGTCAGGTTAACTGAGCTACCCAGGCACCCCTAAATTTTTATTCGTAATTTGTTAGAGGGAAAATGAATTAATCCAAGCACTGTTTATTTTCATAATATTTGAATAAAAGGGAACATCTTTTTGATGTAGCAATTGCAGTTACTTGACAATTTCATTCCCTCCCAGTATTTTGCAGATCCACCATTTCTTAGGTATAGGACACTGGACAAGTTATTTAACTTCCCTGTGCCTCAGTGTTCTTATCTATAAGCTAGGGATGATAATAGCACCTACCAATAGCTGTTAATATAGCTGATAATATATAAACCACATCTTCTTTTTCTTTAGAGGTTGCTTTATATATGTGTGTGTGTGTGTGTGTGTGTGTGTGTGTGTGTATTTCTTTTTTTAATTTACATCCAAGTTAGCATATAGTGCAACAATGGTTTCAGGAGTAGATTCCTTAATGCTCCTCAACCATTTAGCTCATCCCCCCTCCCACAACCCCTCCAGTAACCCTCTGTTTGTTTTCCGTATTTAAGTCTCTTATGTTTTATCCCCCTTCCTGTTTTTATATTTTGCTTTCCTTCCCTTATGTTCATCTATTTTGTATCTTAAAGTTCTCATATGAGTGAAGTCATATGGTATTTTTCTTTCTCTAATTTGGCTTAGCCTAATACCCTCTAGTTCCATGCATGTAGTTGCAAATGGTAAGATTTCATTCTTTGTGATTGCTGAGTAATACTCCATCGTGTGTGTGATATATATATATATCTCACATCTTCTTTATCCATTCATCCATCGATGGACATTTGGGCTCTTTCCATACTTTGGGTATTTAAACCACATCTTCTTCATCCATTTATCAGTTGATGGACATTTAGGCTCTTTCCATGATTTGGCTATTGTTGAAAGTGCTGCTATAAACATTGGGGTACACGTGCTCCTATGAATTAGCACTCCTATATCCTTTGATAAATTCCTAGTAGTGCTATTGCTGGGTCATAGGATAGCTCTATTTTTAATTTTTTGAGGAACCTCCACACTGTTTTCCAGAGTGGCTACAGTATACAATGGAATACTACTGGCCAGTGAGAAAGAATGAAATCCTGCCATTTGCAGCCATGTGGTTGGAACTGGAGAGTATTATGCTAAGTGAAATAAGACTATCAGAGAAAGACAGATCTATATTTCCACTCATATGTGGAACAGAAGACCATGGGGGAAGGGAAGGGGGAAAAATAGTTACAAACTGGGGAGGGAGGCAAACTATAAGAGACTCTTGAATACAGAGAACAAACTGAGGGTTGATGGGGAGGGGTGGCAGAGAGGGAAAAATGGGTGATGGGCATTGAGGAGGGCACTTGTTGGGATGAGCTCTGGGTGTTGTATGTAAGCTATGAACCATGGTAATCTACCCCCAAACCAAGAGCATACTATACACACTGTATGTTAGCCAACTTGACAATAAATTATATTTAAAAAATAGCTGATAATAGCTTGATAATAATTAATACTAATATTATTAATAATAGCTGATCATAGTAGCACTTCCTAACAGTAATATTTGTTGTAATGATTCAATGTAGACATAGCATGTATAAAGTGTTTAGATCACTGCCTAGCACATGGGAAGTACATAAATGTACATCATCATAGTAGTGGCATTTGTTACATCTGTACTCATACAAAACAATCATTCTTTGCTTAAAAATATTTTTATTTAGGTACAATTTGCATATCCTATAATTCACCTGTTTTAAGTGTATAACTCAGTGATGGTTTGCAAATTTACAGATTTGTGCAGCCATTACCATAGTCCAACTCTGTTTATCTGCTGACCAGTTGATGGCTACTTGGATGGTTTCCACTTTCTAGCTACTATAAATAATACTGCTGTGAACATTCACATACAGGTCTTTGTGTGGACATACATTTTCATTTCTCTTGTGTAGATGACATTTTTGTTTCCCTCAGATAGACACTTAGGAGTAAAATTGATGGATCAGATGTTAAATTTATTTTTTAACATATAGGAAACTACCAAACTGTTTTCCAGGGTAGCTGCATTATTTTACATCCTCACCAGCAATGTCTATAAGGATTCCAATTGATTTATGTCCATGCCAACACTTCTAATTGTCTGTTTTTCTGTTTTGTTTTGTTTTCCTGGGGAGAGTGATAGGCTATTTCATGGAAGGTCTAATTTTCATTTCCCTAATGGCTAATGATCAATATCTTTTTATGAGCTTATTGGTCATTCATGTATCTTGTTTAGTGAAATGTCTGTTCAGTTCTTTTGCCTATTTTTAAGTTGAATTCTTTGTCTTTCTATTATTGTCTATTATTGTCTTTCTATTATACGAGTTCTTTATATGTTCTGGATATAGGTTCTATCAGAAATATAATTTACAAATATTTTCTTCTGGTCTGTGGCTTGTCTTTTCATTTTCATAATAGTATTTTTTTTATCCCCAAAGCTTTTAATTTTGGTGAAGACCAATTTACCAATTTCTTCTTTTATGGATCATGCTTTTGTTGTCATGTCTGAGGACTCTTTACCCAATCCAAGGTCATGAAGATTTTCTCCTATGTGTTCTAAAAGTTTTTTAGTATAGTCTGGCTTTTATATTTAGGTCTATAATAATTTGTTATTTCATTGAGCAAATATCTGAGTATTGTGAATATAGAGATAAAAAGATATGCTCCCTGCCCGAAGAAATTTACAGTCTGGTGGGAAGATGGATGCACACACAATGATTCCAGCATATTACTGCTATGGCAGAGGTAGGCAGACTATGTAGAAGGAGCAGAAAGATCCTTGTTTGCTTGTGGGAGTCAAGCCCATTGTCCAGAGAAGTTACTGTTGGAGCTGAGACTTGAGGAGTAGGGGTTGTCCAAGTGGTATGTTGGGGAGGATCATCAGGCAGAGGGAAGAGAACATACAAAGGTAGAGGGAGGTGGATTAACAAAATTACTGGAGAATCAATGGTCAGGTGGAGAAGGGAGAGTAATAAGGCTAGTGCATAGGCAGAAACAAACTCACAAAAGGGCTTTGCTGTATAGCCTTTGAAGAATTTGTATTGGTGAGAAAAATCAGATTTATGTGGTGGAAAAATAATTTTGGTGACAGTGTAAATACTGGTCTGAAAAAGGGGTACCATCACCAAGACAGTATGGTACTGACACAAAAACAAACACATAGACCAATGGAATAGATTAGAGAGCCCAGAACTGGACCCACAAATGTACGGCCAATTAATATTTGACAAAGGAGGAAAGAGTATCCAATGGAAAAAAAGATAGCCTCTTTAACAGGTGGTGCTGGGAAAACTGGACAGCAACATGCAGAAGAATGAAACTAGACCACTCTCTTACACCATACACAAAAATAAACTCAAAATGGATGAAGGACCTGAACGTGAGACAGGAAACCATCAAAAGCCTAGAGGAGAAAGCAAGAAACAACCTCTTGGACCTAAAGCTTCTGCACTGCAAAGGAAACAATAAAAAAAAACTAATAGGCAACCGACGGAATGGGAAAAGATAGTTGCAAATGACATATCGAATAAAGGGCTAGTATCCAAAATCTACAAGGAACTCACCAAACTCCACACCCAAAAAACAAACAATCCAGTGAAGAAATGGGCAGAAGACATGAAGAGACACTTCTCCAAAGAGGACATCCAGATGGCCAACAAACACATGAAACGATGCTCAGCATCACTCATCATCAGGGAAATACAAATCAAAACCACATCCAGA
>CM053570.1:28914358-28952143 GCA_028646485.1 Cryptoprocta ferox | reverse complement strand
AAGGGAATACTACATGGCAATGAGAAACAATGAAATCTGGCCATTTGTGGCAAAGTGGATGGACCTTGAGGGTGTCATGCTAAGTGAAATAAGTCAGGTGGAGAAGGTCTACCTTTCACTCATAGGTCTAACCATATGTTTCTGTTAGGAGAAACTTAACAAAGGACCATGGGGAGGGGAAGGAGGAAAAAGAGTTAGGGAGAGGGAGGGAGACAATGCATGAGAGATTCTTGAATACTGAAAACAAACTGAGGGTAGGAGGGGGAGGGGGATATGGGAAGGGGGGTGATGGTCATGGTGGAGGACACTTGTGGGGAAGAGCACTGGGTGTTATATGGAAATCAACTTGACAATAAACTATAAAGTTCCCAAAAAAAAGGGGTATAACAGTATATTCTGTGGATTACCCACTCCAGAATCGCGTTGCCAGGCTTCACCCAGACCCACTAATTAGAAACTGGGGACTGGATGTCATGAATCAGCATTTGTTTTTTAGAAGCCCCCAGGTGATCCCTGCAAAAGACAGGTACCACTGGGTTCGAGAACAGTTAGGAAGCTATGGTTATCATTCAGGTTAGAGATAATTAGAGTCTTAAATGAGCAATGGCAGTGAGAGAAGACAATAGGGCAGGATATGAGAGATATTGAGAAGGGGAAGAATAGGCAGGGTTTGGTTAGGGGTGGTGCCACCAGCTTAAATAAGAAGTCCAGTTGGAGGAATAACATGGTGGAGTTGAGTGTGAGGGGGCAATGAGATCAGTGTTAGAGATCCCAAGTTGAAGGGGCCTGTGGAACACCCAGCTGGAGACACCTCGCAGCAATTACATATACAGTTCTTTAGTTTAGGAAAGTGGTTTGGGCTGGAGATAGGAGACCTAGGCAACTTCAGATAATAGTTATAACCAGAGGTTTGAGTGCACTGGAATGTACCATAAAAATACTTTTGTTAGGACTGGTGGAACATGCCTGAATTCTTCAGAAAATGTATAGAGGCACACTCTGGAAGCCAGTTAGTTCTCAGCCTAATAATTCATCATGTATTGATGTGTGAGAGGCTAACTCCTCATCTTGAACCACTCTTCTCCTTGGGCATTTTCACTCATTCAGAGGTAGGTAATTGGATTAGTTAGCTATAACCCCAATTTTGCAGTAGCTAAACACAGTAAAAGCCTCTTTCTCCTGAGGTAACAGTCCAATGCAATTGGCAGGAAGTTTTTTCTGTGTGGTTGGTTGGATTCAGGGACCTGGTTCTTTCCAATATCTGGCTCCAACATCCTCTAAATGCTCAAGGGATCTGCATTGAGGTGGCACCTGGGAGGAGAGAGGGTGGGTAAGACATATCTACTTCTTGGTCACTTTGGCCCAGAAATGACTTTGGCTTATGTTCCATTGGTGAACACTAGTTATATATGGCTTTACTTAGATGTAAGGAGGCTGGGAAATGTGCCTGACTGGGCAGTTGCTTCTCAATGACAACTCTATATAATGGAAGGAGGCACACAAATTTTGGAAGGGTGGTTAGTCTTCTCTAGTACATTGGCTATACTGTTATGTTAGAGAATGTCCCAACCTGATATCTGGAGTAGACTAAAAATGCTCCATGAGAGTGTTTAATTATTGATTAACTAGAGTTTTTGAGCCCCTGTTAATATGCCCAGCACTATCTTAGGCTCTATAAGGATAGAATTAAAGCATGAATGGGTTGGCCAAACAAAGGCATTTATTTGGTACCTACTACAACTAAAGCATTATGTGGAAACTTGAGTTTAGATTAGACTCTTCTGGGGGTACCTGGATGGCTCAGTCGGTTAAGTGTCCGACTTTGGCTCAGGTCATGAACTCACGGTTCATGAGTTTGAGCCCTACATCAGGCTTATCACTCTCAATGCACAGCCCGCTTCAGATCCTCTGTCTCCCTCTCTCTCTGCCCCTCCCACTCCCAAAAATAAAAAAATAAGCATTAAAATTTTACTCTTCTTGAGGAAGCGAGAACGACTCCCATGAGGTAATCAGCAATCAGTACTAGAGAGAATATTAACCTTTAATAGTTAGAAGTATTATAACAGTTTTCAAGAATGAAGTCCTGGAGGACCAGGGTATTTGTGACAGCCAAATTTACAGAGGTGGAGCTGGGGCTGAGTTTTACAGAGTGGGATTTGGATAGATGGAGTGGAGAGGAGGAGCATCCCAAGAAGAGCAAAGCAGATATAAAGGCACAAGGGCAGCATGAATGCAGGTGTTCATGGAACACAGTCAGTCTGATGAGGGTGGAAGACGTATTGGGCAAGCAGCCACCTCCATAAAATTGCTTTTGTTACTGCAGCATAAAAAATAGTTTGATAGATATGCCCAAAGTTGGATTCATAAGAAGGGAGACTTTTTTGGTGGGAATAGGGTGAACTGGTCACAGACCAAAAAAACAAATAGCATTTTTTAACCTCTAAAATGTAATTCACAAGGGCAGATGCTTTAAATTGCAGGCTTTACTTTTGGATTTTACTGTTGCTCACACTGGCAGCTCTGTGTAACTTGCTCACTCTTTGTAGTGGGCTCTAGGGTGGGCAGTAGCAGGGATTTATTTATTCAACGATGGTTAATGATTCTCCTGAGTCAGGCAGGCTAAGACAGCTCATGGAAAATAAAGGTATCTTGGTCGAATGGGGTCATCTTATAAAAGGCTGTGACAGTCACACGGCTGAGTTCAGATTTGATGTGGTGGGTACCGGGAGCCATTGAAAGTTTCCAAATAGGCGAGTAACTTTTTGAGAGCGTTAGTTAATGAAGATTCATCTTCCATCAATATGCGGGATGGTTGGAAGTGAGGGAGGCTGGTGGAAGGGAGTTTAGGCAGACAGTTTCAGGAATCCAGGGGTGTCAGGCTGAGGGCTTATGTAGAGGAAGGAGGAAAGTACAGGGGGAAATGGTAAATGTGAGGAAGGAGCTGAAGTCCGAAGATTATGGGCTTGGGCGAATGGCAGTGACACGACAGAGAATTAGTGGGCTGTGGAGTGTGGGGAGGAGATGATCCCGTCTGCCTAATGACAGCAGAGCCATGGGTTGACAGCATGCCTGGTAAAGAACGGTCAGTATCTCTTTAGTCTCTCATTAATCAGGGGAGTTCATTTGCCGCTCTGCCCGACCACTTGCTTCCCGCAGCTAGCAGGCTGTGCTCGAGTCTCCTCAGGTGCCCGGCAGCCCTCTAATCCAAGGATAAAGGATTGCAAGCCAAGACTGAAGGCTTTTGAGTAGTCTCTAATTTTTATTGACAGCCCCGAAAAGTTCTAGATGCACTTAGCACCTCCAAAGAAGCGCTAAATGATTTAACATTTTGGGGACAAATTGGTTCTATTAGTCTCTAGTGCCAAATTCACCAAAAATAGCTCATTAGCTGTGCATTGTGATTTCACTAGGGTGCCCTGCTCTTGGCTGGATTCCAAAGAACACATTTGTATAAAAATGTTCCCATTATGGAGTGTGATACCTATTAATGGAACGCCATATGCAGTGGAGCCTTCCCCCTTGCCTCCTCCCTGTCTTTCAACCTGAAGTTTGTATTTTCCATCCATTTTTGCCAAGTGACCTGCTTTGCAGGGGTTAAACTTTGCCTAATGGGCTAAGGCCTGAGATGCTGCAGCAATCAATCTTTCATCTGGATTTCAGCATCTTGATTTTCCCTTTCTCCGTGCCTACTGCCAATCTCAACCCTTTCATTCCACCCTAGCCTGGGGGAAGGGGAGGGAGGGCACAGAGCTGAGAGTGGGCTCCAAGCCCAGACCTACAGCTGTGCCTGATTGACCGACATTTCTGTTGTTAGCCACAAAAAAGGCCACTTTTAATGGCTAAAGCAAGAATGACCAGCTGGTGTGACAGGCCTTGGGTCTTTGCCTAGTTGCATTAAAATTCATCAGTTCCGGCCCTTTTTCATTATGTGCATGATTTGCAGACACCTCTTTTCCTGAAGTTCCTGGCTACCAGATATTATCTGTCATTATTTATTTTTAAATGATATCTTTCATTGCTGTATCAGCAATGTGGGTGATGATGTGGCTTTAGACTTTCATTTAAAATGACTTAGAGTAAGAACACATGAGGGATACCTGTTATTCATTGGAACAGACCAGTAGAAAGGTTCAATAGCAACAGAAAATCAAGAGCTCATACTAAAACCAAGAAAGTCCGCTGGACACATATTAACATTTGTCTGAAAAAGAATGTTTTCTGAAGTTCTAGATATGAAACCCTAGATATGGGTGCCTTTAGTGTTCAAGTTGAGCATAATGTATTTGGGTCTGAGGTCTAGATTTTCTTCTTTGTCTTCATCTGGAGTGGAAGGGTTGAGAATATCACAATAGGTAAGTATGATAGGGAAAGGTATATGTCAGTGAAATGCACCATTAGTACCAGGTACATTTTTTTCCACAAACAGATACATTTGTTTTTAAATTAATGTATTAGCAGACATACAGTAAACACCTACAGTGGACTAGCACTGTGGGTGATGATGTAAAAATGAACAAGACACAATCTCTGACCTCAAAATGTTCACAACATGCATGCACACAAATAGCATTTTTTTAAAAATCCAGAAGATGAGGGGCGTCGGGGTGACTCAGTCGGTTGAGTGTCCGGCTTCAGCTCAGGTCATGATCTCACAGTTCGTGGGCCTGAGCCCCGCATCATGCTCTGTGCTGACAGCTAGCTCAGAGCCTGGAGCCTGTCTTCAGATTCTGTGTCTCCCTTTCTCTCTGACCCTACCCTGTTCATGCCGTCTCTCTCTCTCTCTCAAAAATAAATAAAACATTAAATTTTTTTTTTAAAATCCAGAAGATGAAATATGCTAAAGTAAACGAGCCAATAAATAAGTAAATAGAAGTGGATGGCAAAATTACCTATTGGAGATACTGCAGAACAAAAACTTTGTGTCTTTTTCACATACAATGTGCTGACTCTTCTCTGGGATGATTCGAGCTGGGTTTGGGAAACTGTATCAGCAATGTTTTGTTTGTTTATTGTAATTTTCAGAAATGCCATAACCCATCCTTACATCACAAACTAGTTTTAATTCTGCACGTGAAAAGCCTCGTTTCTGAACTAGATTCATGTCTTTTTAAGGGCATGACATTATGTGAAAATTAATTTTTATTTCCCTTGGATATGCATTTCCAAATAGTAAATTGCCTTGAGACTAACATAGGAGATCTTTAAAAAACCTAACATGTTAAAGTTTATTGAGAGATCAAAGAGGTCTGGATAAAAATTCTGTCTAGAGCTTCCTAATCATACATCCAGAATTTTAAATTAATGATTCTCAGTGAAGAATCTCTGGGCCAGGCCACGGGATTCTGTACTAGATACAAGTTCTGAAGGTAAAGCAGGTAAGCATCCAGGTTGTGACCACTGCATTACAACTAGAATTGAAAATTGCACAATTTCCCATTTAAAGAAAAGGAAGTGTCATCTGTGGATACCTCATTGACTGCTGTTTTTATTTCAGGTATAATTACTGGAAGAGAGAAATTTTTCTTCCTTCATGTATTTCTGCAACCAGAAGAAAGTGGTGTCCCACAGATCTTTGGAGCATCTAAGAGAATCACAATCACAGGTAAGGCTATGCTATTTTCCTTCTTTAGAAATTACACTGACCTCTGTTTTCTAGTAACACCAGTAAAGGCCAGTGAGAGTCAAACAAGTAGGAACCTTCTTGGAAGGTGTGTTGCGTGGATGGAGTTTTACGTGGTGGGCAAGGTGACCGGGTGCAATGTCATTTACAGGTTTGGATACATGAACTTTCACATACATTGTGCTGGTTGTTCTCTGCTTCCCTTCCTCATCTCACCTGTGAGATTCATTCTCTGTCCTTTGATTTGCTGCAGTGGGCTCCAAGCAGTTGACCCGTTGGCTGTGACACGCTCTCCCCCTTCCTGCTGGTTAGAGCTGTGACCTCCCAGAGTGTAGTTGTCAGGGCTGGCCCCTCCTCCACGGTTCCAGCTCTCTCCAGGCTCCAGCAACATTATTTTCTTCCCTTGCTTCTTCAGGTCCACAGTGGCAATGGCTTCCCAGTGTTTCTCCCCTGACCCCACTCTGTGAATAGTCTTTCCTTACATTTCTTCAGAATACTTACTATCTGAGCGGGTCTTCTCCCCATCAGGACCTGGCAGATGTTCGAATCACATTCCAAAGAGCTTTCTGAATGTTCACAGAGGAGCCCAGATTTGTCTCTTAAGAGACTGACCAGAGCAGCTGGTCAGTGCCAAGTGACCAAGTGCCAGAGTGGGAGCATCAGGAAGGAGGGATGGCAAAAGGAGTTCTTTGGGGGAGGACTCTAATGAAGCACAGAGGGATGTAGGAAAGATTTATGCTGACTGCAGAGAGTGCCTAGGAACATTAAAGAAAGAAAACTATTAGGTTTACCTTGCATTCACAAGAGAACATTTTGAAAATAGATATTGTGAGCCAAATGATGAGGACTTGCAATCTTATCTCACAATATAGCCATAGAGCTGAAGGGAATGAGCTGACAGCAGATCAGAGTGAGAATAAATATAGTAACTACTAACTATGGGCAGGGCACTGTCCTTGCTACGGTCGCTGATGTTTCTGGCATCCGCCACAGCATTGGTATGTTGCTGGGAAGGTGGGGATGTACCGATGACAGCTCTGCATGTTGGGAAAAGTTTCTGTGTTCTGTCAGACTTTTTCAGCCTTGTCAGGTTACCAGAAGGCAGAATTTGACTTTGTGTTCTGCCTTGCATCTCAGTTGTATGTGGATGCTTTCAACGATATGTACTTTATATACTTATGCAGCAATGCTTGGGCTCTCCTCTTAGTATAAGATTATGTCAACAAAAAGTCAACAAGTATATTTTCAGAGCTTAGCATATGCTAGGCATTGTGTAAGCTTCCTGTGTTTAATTTCAATATGTATTTGTTGTTTACATACATGAACCAGCCACAGGGATCAGGACGTTGTGTCTGCTCCCAAGCACCTTACTCTTCTAAGATGGACCTTCAACTTGCCCTGAGCTCTTCTAAAACCCTGCTGCCTGAGGGAGATGAGAGCTCTCTGTAAGCAAGTAAGAACAGCAAGAGGAGGGAGATGAGCAAGATACTATACATATAAGGAAGTAAGACAAGATCTAGAGGAATAAAAGTTCTTTTAGACTTCATAGCTAATAGTCGATCATAGCACTTAGCTTCAGTCAAGTATTAATGCACGCCAGATCCTGTGTGAAGCATTTTTCACAGTTTGCATTATTTAAGTCTCACAGCCCTTTGTGGTAGGTTGCATTATTATCCCCATTTTAAAGATGAGGCATTCGGACATATGGAGTTCAAATTCCCTTTCTAGGGTCCCACAGATAAGAACGCACAGGGCCAGCAATAGATCCTAGGTGGCCTGACATCACAGCTGCCGGAAGAAGTCACACCTGGTGGCCAGATTCAGGATTCTGTGGAGGGGACTGCATTTGAGAAGGGCCTGGGAAGGTGGTTAAGATGTCCATATTTTGAGATGCTATACATGACAGAGAGACCAGAGCAGACATTCCAACTATAAAGAAAATGTAAACATCTAAAGTCAAAGATGTCAGCCCTGACCATATCTTGTAAGTGGTTACTTTTCCATTTTCCCTATTTACCACCATATAATACAGGCAAATGCCTCAATTCCTAAATGACCACAGGAGTCTGGAAAACAGAAAGGTATCACAGTATCAATGACCACACCCCTTAATCAGTGACAAAAAAGAGCTGGCAATGGAAGTTGCACACCATGGAATGTGAAACTCAAATTAGGGAGGTCTCCGATCTCCCCCAGTGGGGAGAATTCAGAGTTAAGAATTTAGAGTCAGTTGAAGTTCTCTTTCCACATCAATGATTCATCTTTAAAAAAGTGAAGTTACTGAATAAAAGTGAAATTGGGTTTTCAAGTGCCTCTGGCCTTTTTCAAGTCATGCCTTCCATTGGCGCCTTGCTGTGCAGATGTTTCTTCTTCTCCGTGTGATTTCACCTTAAAGGAGGGGTTTCTGAGGCAGGGCGTTCCTGAGCAGCAGCAAAACCTTTAAGGAGAACCGTGGGGAGTCTTTCTGGACATGGGCTGGGAGAAGAGGCTCGGTCAATTAATCAGTCAACTATGTTTGTTGAGGACTTACTCCATGGGTCTAGAACTGTGCCAAGCACGTTTAATAGGAAGTAGATTTTCAAAAAAGCTGAAAGGCAATTATGGTTAGAATTTGTCTTCACCCTATACTGAGCTCTCTCAGAGATGAAGTAGTTCCATTCTTCAATTGCAACTAGGTAGGAATCGGCAATACTGAGCGTTAAATGCAGTGAAGGGCTCTGCCTTGTCTGTCTTGCAAGCATAGAGGCTGGCATTGCCCAGTGCTGCTGGGGAAAGGCAGCTTCAAGGAGTGACAGGTTTAATCAGAGAGCTCCACTGGGAAAAAATAATGAATAGAAATGAGGGAGGGGGTCATGATAGGAAAGCAGAGCATGATCATCTTAAGATTGGACATTCAGGATGGTGTTGCAGAAAGCCTTTCCAAAAACCATCCCTGGTTCTAGGCAGAGCTAGAAGGAGGGTTGTTTTGTTTTGTCTTGTTTTGTTTTTCCTGTCCACACTCAATTTCTTATTCCTGAGTCCCCCTGTTTTAACAAAAGGATTTTTCTGTTTTCCAAACACAGGTTCACACGCATATGTAAAATATTTCTGTCTGGACATGAGCCAAGTGCAGAGCACCCTGCCTTGCATTGCAAATAGTTCCAGTGAGCCTAGGGGATCCAGAAACCCCAGCCACATTTATGGGCCTGGCTTCTCCCATCTTTGCATAGCCGCATGGCTCTTTAAAGAATGAACACTCCTTACTGACGTTTGGATTCTGAACCAGGGGCCCTCTCGGACTCCGTCCCAGAGGGACAACTGACTTCTCTCCCATCTAAGAGAGAGCTGAGGGGTGTCAGGCCTTGATCAAGCTGAGAGTCCCTTGATATCTCACCACCTCCCCCACCTCTGCTATGATTGGTGAGAGCCGAGCTTGCCAGTACTGGTGCAATATGAAGAGAGGAAGGAGTCTTTGTGACAGAGAAGGAAAGGGGGACAGGTGGTCAGATGGAATGAGAAGGCCCCCAGCCAGCTCTTTGAGAGAAGGTAATGCATTTGATGTACTCTAATGGTACCCCTGACTGAGGGGCCATATGGAGCCCTGGATACTGCATAATTCCATCTTACTCCCCGGTTGAGACCACCTTTTCCTGCCGAAATCATATCATCCATTGGGTCACGCAGTTGCCACTGGTATTTCCTACTGTTCTCACTCAGAAGGGAAAGGTTAAAAATACAAGGTGTACCCTGGCATCTAATCCTAGAGCATCTTTTATAATTAGAGTTTGGCCAAACTTTAGCATTACAGAGCCTTCTGGGAATGTATTATATCAAATACCTGCATTTAGAAATAGTCAAGATTAACTCTTTAAGCTGTGGGACAGAAACTGGTAGGACAAACAGGGAACTGGGCTGTAGATGTACCTGGAGGACTTTTGCTGGCTCATACCGCTCCCTGTGATGGCAAGCCCTCCTGATTCACACAGCTAAGGCATAAGCCTGGTCCACAAAGGCATTTGGGTTTGTAACCCCTGCTTAGGCATTGACGTTTTTAGGCAGCTTTTTGATGGAAGTATTTCTAAAAGATACTGTGCCTCCCTGCTTTCTGAAGCAATATGCAACGAACATGATTTTCCTTTCTGCCCTCGTCATATGCTCTAGCTGTGTCTCTAATCAGAGCTATAAATTCAGAGTTAGATAATGTGGACAAAGAGCTGGCTGAAATTGACCCGAGAAGTGCTCGTAACTTGCTCTGAAAGGTCCCTGAGGCCAGGTCGCCCTTTCGTTGATTGTCTGAGGCTTGCAAAGGCCAGGTGAAGTTAGGGCAGCAGCCTGAACCTCTGGGTAGGATAGGATGGTGGCTTCCTCAGACTAATTAATGAGTGCAAAGAGGCTGAAGCTTTCTCGATCTCTAGAATATACTGTCTCTATGTTGCTGCCACCTCCCTGGCCTTGGCCGCTCATTCCAAGTGTTGGGGAACTTCTTCCTGGAAGTTCCAACAACTGGACATCTCTTCTTCCAATCTGAGTTTTCTTGAAATTTTGGGGTCTTAATGGCTTGTGGTCTCTGACCCTATGATGGCTTTTCCAATGAATAGTTCAAGTGACTCAGGTACATTCTCCCGTTATGAGTGCTCATTTCTAATGCCATATATATATATATATATATATATATATATACACACACACACACATATATATATACGTATATATACACCATTCACATTCCTTAAAATCTCTCTGCATATATCTCTGTGCCATCTTTGACTATGCTGGAGAGTGAGGAGGGGGCTTCAGAGTTCCTATGACATGGTAGATTCCAGAAACCGTGGTATCCCAGAGGCCTGCTCCACAGCTGTTCCTGAATCCTCCCCTGTTTATAATGCATCTTCTGCAGATGACTCTATATCCCAAGATGCAGGGTACTGCCATTTACCACCCAAGTCCCCATGGCTACCTTCTGAAGGGCTGTGCAGAGGCAGGAGTTGCTGGGCAGCAACATTCTGGAAGCTTGGAAGACAAGTTCCAGTGTTGCTGAGGGGTGGCTACCTGCTCTCTTGGTGAGCAGACCAAGTGTGTGTGCTGGGGTGTGTGCTGAGATGGGGAACAAAGTCCTTTTCTATCATTTTCTCCATGTTGTTTAGACTTGGAAGATGGTGTGTGTATATTCCAAGAAGGTATTTTCAACCTATGCTTATTTATATTTGCAGTTGGTGGACCCTTCCCCTTGACTATGGCCTGTGATTACCTGTCATGTTTAGCTTCTAGGGCTGTTCCCAATTTTTTTCTTTTTGTGAGTCTCCCGGATTATCATTATCACAAGCTGAAGGCCAGGTTGGCAATGCTGGCACAACTCTATGCCGCCATCTTGATACAGAAGTCCCCTGTCCTCTGCTTTGAAGAGAGAGCCAGAGAGAGTGGAGCAAATATCAGCAATACTTATTTTTTTTTAAAAAAAATTTCCTCTTGAAGTGCTTTTGTTAAAATTGTGTCCTTTACTGGAAGAAGCAATGTCATTTCCCTCTAACCTCCTCTCATTTGCTGTTTTGAATTTGAATTTTTGCTCTCATTTTCAGTCTTGAGCAGCAATCTTTTGTGGTACTTCTGAATCTCATGCTGCAGTGTGCTCAGTGTACTGCTAGGCATCTCATTTAGAATCAGAAAGTGAAGGATGGGATCTTCTTAATTCAGAGAACTAATTACTTAATTATTGTTAGTCTTCTCTTCCCCAGTCGATTGAGTCAGGGACCATTTCCCATTTTCCCTCTTGCCTCAGTTGCCCACACAGCACCTTGCACAGGTGGCAGGTCAACAAATAGGGAATAAATGCTCCTTGCTAGCCACTCCCTTTTTACAGGTTGTCTTTTTTTTTTTTTTTCCTTCCCCAGAGGTTTATCCCAGATTGTTCTCTCTCTCTTGAGCTTCTGTGGTCCCTAGTGACTCTCCTGGAAACTGACTTCCTTAACATCTGCCTCTTCCTCTAGGGGGTGGTGGGGAAGAAGAGGAGGTGAAGAGACAGAGGGAAAAATGCACAAAGAAAACAGGAAGATGTGCGTTCCTTTGTACACAAGTCTCTCTTTAATATCAGTCTAAGCTAGTTGTCTTTTTAAAAAAATCATCCCTGTTGATAACCATTCACGAGCGACTGCCATAATGTATGGCGTAACTAGGGCACTGATAAGGTTTGAGGAACAAGACTGAAAACCATCTCGACAGAAAGTCAACTGCATCATTTTTAAATGGGCACAGCCCCCAGCATCAGCAGATAGTTAACAATTAATAGTGGGCCGATGAAGCGCCTCACCGCTCTGCCCGAATATGACCTGGATGCTTATAAGCAGAGATGGAAACCATTCGGGGGACTTATAAATTCTGGTCTTTGACCTACAGGTCTATAATGTATCAGCCAAACTTTTACATGGTGATGCATTTGTTTGTATAATACAGAGTGAGGTCAGGTGGGACCATCCCTTCCAGCTACTTAAAATGTCAAAGGCCAAATTCTGCACTATGATGAGCAGTTATCAGAACTCCTGAGTCAGCCTGTCAATAAATTCCAGCCTCCTTCTATTTTTTTTTAAAGCAACACACAGTTGCTTTATTGGCCGTACACTATTGTTACATTTCCAACCTCTTTGCTTTTACATCTTTGAGTTTGGTCAGTGATTGCGGTAACTTTTTGGTCTAAGAAAAGCCATTTAATTTTTTTTTTCGAGACTGCCACAGACAGGTAGTGATTAGAATATATTGTCAAATCTCTTAGGTTTTTTTTCCCCCCCTTCTTCTTCTTTTTTGTCACATAGCTCACCTGCCAGCTTGTTCTTGTTAATTCAGCTCTTCGAGCTCGTGCCTGTTTCTGCACTTGGTTGTGGGAAGACGAGGTGACTGAGTGAGTAGGAGGTAGCAGCGGTAGCTGAAGCAAGATGAAAATGAACGATATTTTCAGATCCTAAGCAGGGCGGCAGAGGCTAATAATTACATTAAAAAGGCCCTCTGTAGGTAGGTGCAAATAGGCTAGTCTAAACAAGTGCCGCTGTTTTAATATGGGCTGTTGGAGAGATGTCATTACCTGACGGGACTGCCACCTTTCACCTCCAGCCATTGTGATCCGTTAGGTCTCACTAACAGGAGAGCGAGGAACTTGTTTGCAGGGGATTTGTTGTCTCACGCTCAGAGGCAGCTGAGAGACTTGCCAAATGACAGGAAGACGCTTACATTCACAAGGTGTGATTGCCTAAGTGTTTGTCTGTGTCTAATTAGTTTGCCTTTGCTGGTTGGTAGCTCCACAGCCAGGAAGCAGATTGACTCCGCAGGCTGTAAGCAAAGAGGGTTGATTGGTGTTGTTATCATTTGTTTATTTAACCCTCCCTCGAACCACGGAATGTTCTCTAAAAGAGAGCCTCTTCTGCTGCCTTGAAAAAAGGCATTGAAAGAAATCCCTCAAAACAAAGGAAAGGAAAGGGGAAAAGGGAGAAGACAGCTCCCACCATGGCTGTGACACAGGCTCCTTTTTCCTGTACTGGTGTGTAAGTCAGCTGGTCACAGATGCTCTTTGTTCAAAAGAATACGCACAACGTTTGGCTCAGAGATGGTGGAGATGCTCCTATGCTTTGGACTGAGAAGACTAATCTGAGACCGAGGCTGCTTTTTCTCTCTTCCGTTTTATCAACAACAGTGGGAAGGAAAGCAGTGGCTGGGCCCCTGCCGTGAAGATGCCTTGAGAAGTTAAAGGATGGGGGGGAGGAGTTGGCTTGTTCTTGCTGGTTGCCTTTCTGATGTGTGTGGGTGCCTCTGCCATAGCAACTATCACTGACACACATGCCCTGGTCCTGGCCCTTTTGAGTTTGGGGGTGCCTTTTTTTGGCCAGGCCCTGAGGGAAGCCACACCTCCTTCTTCACCCTTCCTGCCACCTGTGCTCAAAGCTGCCAGAGCTGAGGGGGCATTACTTTGGGGTAGGTTTTTACAAGGAATCCAGTTTCCCAAGGGTATCACATAACCTGAGTACTTACCCTCAGATCTTTGTTTAGCTGGCAAAAGAGATACAAGCATTGTTACTTCGTTTTTATTGGTCTGTTTCTTCTAGGATGTCCTCGGCTCCTTATTAGATGATTCTGCCCTCCCAACCTAATGGAGTTACCAGCACTTAGTGGGCCCTGAATAAACATAAGCTGAATGAATGAGCAGGCTTATAGAATCTAACCGTATTACTCATTTATGCTTTGTTCTTAAGCTCAATTTCATTCAGTGTTGCTTGTTACCCACTAAAGGACATATCTGGATCCTGTCCACAAGGACAGATGAAAATGATAGCTTTTATCTAGTGTCTACTACGTCCCAGGAACTGTACTAACTGGTTTTTATACATTGTCTCATTTAGTCCTTACAGCAACCCTCTGGGGCGGGGGATGGACTTGAGTGGCTCAGTTAGTTGAGCATCTGACTCTTGATTTTGACTCAGGTCACCAGGGTCATGGGATCGAGCCCCATATTGGGCTCTGTATGGAGGCTGCTCGATTCTCTCTTTCTTTCTGACCCTCCCCTGCTGGCATGTAGCTTCTCTCTCTCAAGAATAAAAGTTAAAAAAAAATACCCTCTTAGGGTAGGCACTGTCATGCGGCAAAGTCATGCGGCTGCTAAATGGCAGACCCCGGGCTTGAACCTGTTTCTCTGACTTGGAAGTCTGTGCTTGAGAGGAGAGAGGATGCTCCCTGAGGGCCCTGCCGTGTGCACTGAGAGCTGAGCAGCAGGTACAACAACCCAGCCAGAAAGCATTTCAAACTCCAAGCTCAGTGAGAACGAATCATGCACTAGGCAGGGGGATTAGCCAAGGTTATTGTAGTCAACAAAGGTCAAGCTAATAATGAAGTTCCCGATTTAGAGCAAGTGAGGACAGTTTGATAAATATACCTCTGTAGGCTCTGAGAAGGGCACACTTTTCTGTGGAGTCTGAGGTATCTCATTGAATCAGGGAGCCTTCTCAAAAGTTACCACATTATTATTACTACTACCATGTTTATATACTTCCTATTCACAGGTTATACTTTTTAAGGGACATATTTGGGAGAAGAAAAGCCTGTAGCCCAAAAGCCCCAGGTCGTAGAGAAAACAAGTCCCCATAGGAAGGGCAGAAATGGACTGTGGTGGGCAGAGGCAGTGTGCAGTACCTACTTGAGGAATAGAATGATACGGTTGCAAGGGTGGAATGAGAGATGGATGTAAATGAGCCAGTAGTGCACATGGCAGGGAGAAGAAAGGCCAGGGCATCATGGGAAACAAAGATTTCTCTGGTTAACAATGAAAGAGCATTTGGGTACTTTTCTCCCACCCGAAAACCCCAGCCTGACCCAAATCGGTGCATAAGCAACGTCAATAATTATGGAGTTGGGGTGCCTGGGTGGCTCAGTCGGTTAAGCATTGGATTCTTGATCTTGGCTCAGGTCATGATCTCACTGTTCGTGAGCTCCAGCCCCATGATGGGCTCCGTGCTGACAGTGAGGAGCCTGCTTGGGGTTTTCTCTTTCCCTCTCTCTCTGCCCCCCTCCTGCTTGTGCATCTAAGCTCTCTCTCTAAGTAAATAAATAAACTTAAAAAAATTTTCTGGAGTCAAAATGGTTTCAAAGTCCTCCTTCTTTTAACGTTGCCACCAAGAAGAGCCCAGGCATTCTCTTCCCCTCTGATAAACCGTGTCCGTGCCACACTTAGGAATTCACATTTTACAGCAAGCCTGGATCCTCAGTCTTCACTTCTTGCAAACACTGTTTGCAAAGATTAAAGAAATAACTATAATTAAAAGAGAAAATAAAAAACAAATATGCATACTAAGCCTTGTCACATCTGTATCTCCACTGGGCATACGCGACTCTTTATGACATATTCAACCAAAACAAAAAGGAAAGTGGGAGGAAGTAGGAAGTTTGCTTGTAGTTCCTGCCTGGGTTAGGCCTCTGCTGAGCTGCTTCGAGTTTTTTTTAGCATGAACCCTCATTAGTGAAACCAGCAGGCTATTTCCAGAATGTACGATTGCCTGTGAGGGCCAAGGAGGTTGAGGAGCTAGTCTTCTTCTGCTACCAGTGTCACCCACAACTTTGGGCAACCATGTCCTGTGCTTTGCTCACTTGATAGTCTTAGACTTTTATGTATGTATATATGTATTTATTAATTATTATTTTTTAAAGTTTTGTTTTTGAGAGAGAGAGTGTGAGGAGGGGCAGAGAAAGGATCCAAAGCAGGCTCTGTGCCGACAGCAGAGAGCCTGTTGTGGGACTCGAATTCACAAACCCTGATGCAGAGCTCGTGAGATCATGACCCGAGATGAAGTCAGACACTCAACCAACTTAGCCACCCAGGCTCCCCTAGAATTTTAGAAGCGGGTTCTTAAATGGTGTCTAGTTCTCTCTCTTGATGCAAGGGCAATCTTGGGGAATGACCTCTCTGCAAGGACCGTACCATGTATATTATTGTGCTTTTGTTTTACATAATTTTCAAGATAATTCATTTATCACATTTAGAACATTGGCCCATAACAGGAAATGAAATAGCAAAACCAAAGAACAAAAACTTGTCCTTCACCATGGATAGTTTGAGAAACTTGAGTATAGAATGCCCCTTGGTCTCGGCAGGATTGGAGAAAGGAAAAAAGTTCTCAGATCTTTTCTTGCACATCACTACATATATATGTTGTTTTTTCTCCCCTTCTATCCCTGAAATCTATTTTTTTCCTCCTGGTTGCCTGCCTTTGTTTACATGCACGTGCGCACGCACACACACACACCATCAACATTTATGTTTATCAGGCTCATTAGTCTTAAGATTTGATTTTCACTTTCTCTACCAATACACCAAATGAATCTATGACTTGTTAACATTTCGTTGTTTTTCTGTAATGCATTTCTTAGGGGTGAATTAAAGTTTTTTTTTAATTTGCGCTACAAATAAGATAATTTTTATCTGGAAAGGAGCTTGTGTGGCATGCATGCAAAACTGGCAGGATGCCATCATAAACCAAGCTGCCCTGGTGTCTCTAAATGGATCAATGAACCATAAATAAATCTGTGCAGTAAACTGAGAGAAGAAACCCAGGCTGGCCTCTTGTCACCATAACCTGTGGCTATATTTTCCAAGTTGAATGATGTTCATTTACTCAACAAACATGTATTAAACAGCAAACCTAAGATGAAAAGTGAGGTCAAGTCCACTATTTCCACAAGGACCTGTAGATTTTATGGGTGATTCTCCGAAAGTCTCTCTAATCTTGGGAAGACACACCAAGCCAAGACTGGCAGAATCCAGAGTTGCTGAAGGGGCAGGGGTTTTAGTGGGAGACTAAAGAATAATGCCTGTGGGCTGCCTGCCATCCATGAATGAATGAATGGGTCATGAATAACATAGGCAGGATCCAAGAGTTTGTTGCCAGTTAGAGTTGACCTTGGGCCAAGAATTAACCTTGGAAGGTAGTCAGGAGCATGAGCCCTGGGTGGCAGTGCAGTTTAAGAGTTGGAGAAGGGACAGTCTCTACTTTTTCTGTATACTTGAATGAGGGTTTCCTGTGTGTCAGATCCTGATGGAGGTGCTTTACATGCAGTATCTCATGTAATTGTCACACCCCCAAGAGGTAGGCATTTCCATTGTACCCAGTTTACAAAGGCAGGAATGGAGGCCTGGAGAGGTTACATAACTCGTCTCGGGGTCACATAGCCAGAGAGTGATGGAGCAGGCTGTCTGACCCCAGGGCCAGTGCTTCTCAGTCTTTGAGAATCACTTGGGCAGTTATTACACAGGTTCCTGGGCTCTGCCCTCAGAGAGTCTATCAAGTACATCAGGGTGGGAGTCAGTAGTTGGCATTTCCAACAAGCTCCCTGGTCAGTAGTTGGCATTTCCAACAAGCTCCCTGCTGATGCTGCCAGTCCTGGACCAGGCTCACAGTTATTGCCAGGCCCACACTCATACCCACTAGGTGTGAGGCTTTCTCTGGCCTCCATTGCTTCACCTCCCCTCTATCTCTTCACCTCCCCTCCATCTCTATTCCAGCAGAGTAGGAGACAAACCTGCCTCATTCTTTGAGCTTGCAAACCCAAGTCTTCCCCTCTTGTGGTTCTCTAGCGAATTCAACAGGTTAAAATTGTGCATTGCCTGTGTGAGTGTGAGTGAGTGTGTGTGTGTGTGTGTGTGTGTGTTGGGGAGAGGAGGCTGAGGTGAATCAGAATGCATTGCTTTGTGTTGGAGGCTACTGCTCCAAGTAAACACACTTCCTATCTTGCCCGTTCCCTTACAGAACACAAAGCCGGGCAGCTAGGACAGCCGGGGTGCCTGTGGGAGCTGTGGCCCTGTTCTGCCTGCCCACTGGGTCTGGGCTCCTCTGCTACTAACAAGCAGCCTGCACCTGGTAATTAACCTTGATACTCTGTGAACAACTTCTATGTATGGCTTAAGCTTTCCTTTTAGTTCCTCACCACTAAAGAGTTTGTGGGTCTCCTGAGTATACATGCTCAAGTTCAGTTTCCATTCACTTTTTCTCCTGAAATGACCAGACTGAATCGGCATCTAGAAGCCTGTCCGCTGACCTTTCCCCACCCAGATGTCCGCAGAGGCTACGGAAAGTGCTGCCTTTCCCAAAGGAACAGATTCTGCAGTCCTGGCTGGAGGAGATGGTCAGCACTGACTCAGCGTGGCCTGCAGAAAATCCCTCTCCTCCCAAGCCAGGATGATAATGCTGACCTTCCTTCCTGGAAGTGCTGGAGGGATAGTAAATAAGTGATTACAGAGTGCCTGGAAAACACCCGTGCTGCCCAAGGGTGCAATAATGACCCTACGTCAGGCCACCTCAGCTGCCCCTGCATCAGCTTCCAGGCGTTAAAGGAAGGTGCAATAAATCACACCCACTGCACACACAGCAAGGAGCCCTTGTTCCTCCAGCCTTTCTTTCTATGTGTCTGGGTGCAGCCTTTCCACAGACAGGGAGAGACAGTGTTTCCTTCTTTAAAAAAACAATACGCAGAATAGTTTCCATTTAATGTAGAAAGGGCCTACCTAAAGTATGCTTCTGTCCAGTCTGTGGATTTCATAGAGTAAATGTGTCTGGGAGAAAATGTCCATTTGGTTCCTGTTATGTAAAGAAGGAGGAGAGACAAGGGCAGGAACTCACGAGACTGGCTTTTTGATGGGCTGCCTCCCCATCTGCTCCCTCCAATTTGCTGTCAATTTCCTAGATGTTATTTTTACTTAAAAACATTTATTGGGTGTCTCCTATGTGCCTAACACTGGGACTTCAACATGAACACAGCCCAGCCCCTGCTCTTGAAGTATGCTAGGTTAAACGAGGCAGGGGCACCTGGGTGGCTCTATCGGTTAAGCATCCGACTTCAGCTCAGGTTGCGATCTCAGGGTTTGTGGGTTTGCGCCCTCGGTTGGGGTCTGGGCTGACAGCTCAGAGCCTGGAGCCTGCTTTGGATTCTGTGTCTCCCTCTCTCTCTGCCTCTCCCCTGCTTGCATGCACACACTCTCTCTCTCTCAAAAATAAACATACATTAAAAAAATGACGCAGACGGATGTGATGAAAGAGAAAATAAGAGCCAGCATGCTGAGGTGCAAGGGGGAGCCTCTTTGGCACTGGGGGAGTTTGGGGCTGAGTATATAGAGTCTGATGTTGAGGTTTTCCTTCCTGGATCCTGAACCAGAAGATAAATTGATATATGTTGGGCCTGTGATGAATTCCTAATGCAACCCTGGTACACAGAGGTACAAAATATACTAACAACACTGTTGTGGCCATTAAGTAACTGGATGAACTGCTGGGCACATGCTCTGAGGCTGGGGATGGACTCCAATGTGGTGCGAGCTATTTCAAATATATTTATTGTTGGCAAGACCTTTTTTTTTTTTTTTTAAGTTTATTTATTTTTGAGAGAGAGAGAAAGAGAAGCAGTCAGGCAGGCAGAGTGTGATTTGGAGACGGGCAGAGGGTGAGAAGGAGAGAGAAACACACAGAATCTGAAGCAGACTCCAGGCTCTGAGCTGTCAGCAAAGAGCCTGATGCGGGGCCTGAACCCACAAGCCGGGAGATCATGACCTGAGCCGAAGTCAGACATTTAACTGACCAAACTACCCAGGTGCTCCTAAAACCATTTGTAATGCGTGGGATCCCACTGAGGGTTTAGGACACTTTAGGACTGAGGGAGTATTGGGATAGAATCTGAAGAGTTGAAGACGGGATATGGAATTTGGGGACTAAGACAACCACGCACCCATCATTTACTGCTTGAGGGCACCTATTGTAAAAACAGCTCCATGCTAAGGAGAATGGTTATCTCCTTAAAGTGGTGGGAAAAAACCTTCCTACCCCCCCGCCCACAGTACAGGGTACAATGGCTGGTTATAACATAACCCTTGTATACATACCAGTGTTTCTCAAGGGTGATCCTGGGATCCCCTCCTCACCCTCATGTAACTGAGTTACCAGGTGCCTGATACAAATACAGATTCCTGGGCCTACCTGCTACAAAACCACAGGTTAAGAATTTGGGGGACATGGACCTTGGAATCTGTATTTCAATGAAAACAAGGTGATTCTAACACTAAATTTGAAGACCACTGATGTAAATTCTCCTTTTGGGATATCCTGTATAGTTCCGTGGCATGATTTCCATCTCATCCTCCTCCATGCATTGAATGAGACAATGTGTAAGGAAGCATTTTTTAGATGGTAAAGTGCAATACAAATATTAGGTACAACTACCATTAGTTATTTTATATAATTTGTAATTGAATCATGAGGTGTTAGCCATCCAAGGCAAAAGATCCTTATAAGTACCAAAACATCATCAGGTCTTACAACAATGCAATTTTAATTTGAATATGCTTAAAGATGATTTCATTGGACTTGTTGGGAAATTCTCTCCAGCTTGCCATTTTCTTCCTGCCCCATACAGCTAGTAAAATGTAATACTGCGAGTTTTGCTGGTAATATGTTTTTTTCAAATTTCCTGTGGATGGTTCTGCATGTGGGAAGAGCTCAGAATTTAGAGACAGACTGCTTAAGACAGTTAAATCCTTCTTCTTTGACTAATGGAAGGATGGGTTTTTCCATATTATCAGATCTCTAGTTTTATCCTAATTGCAGTTGTTGCTTGGAGGTTTGCTTTTTGTCTCTTTTTCTCCTATCCATCCCATTGCACATCTACTGTTAAAAATGCAAACAGTGATTCTGGAAAAGATTTGAGCCATTAGATTTTTAATGAACCCAAAGCTGGTGGCCCAAGTTTCTTCATGGCTGTCATTTTCCGAGGATAGTACCAGGCTTATGTCCTACCTTTACAATTTACGAACTGTGGGGATTAGACATGGACTTTTTCTCTCTGCCGCTTACTTTTGTCATCTGTAAAATGAAAACTGAAATGCCTCCTTTATAAGGCTGGTGGGAGAAACACTAGTGGTGGTGAGACTAGCCCTTAAAATTGTATCTTTCCCCCAAATTTGAAACTTAGTGGCCGGCTACTCTTCTGACCTTGTCACAGTCTGGCCGTGCAGTTTCACTGCCTATTCCCTATTCTCAGCTTCACTGACTTGCCATTTGTAATGATGACGAGGAAACAAATTATATTTACCCTGACCGATCACTTAGAATGTTAGTGCTGCTACTGTTGCTTATTCCTACACAATCTTACTTCCATGCTCCTCAGGTGACCTAAGCCAAATGCTTAGGACCATGCTTACCAGTTTCACCATGGCTAACATAAGCAGGAAGCAGTAACAGGTGACAGTTTAACTTGAAGGAAGCTATTTCACCAATTTTTCCCACTCCTCTAATTTTGTGATCGATTTGCAGTCTGATGGGAAAACATAAATGGTAGCCATGTATCACCCATGTATATGTGTGTCCTTGGCCAAGAGCAGGCAATTTATATTATTCATTCTTTATGGTGGGAGTTTATAAAATTCCATCAGTTTATGGGAACTGTTACAAAATCTAGAGAATTAACAGGAAAACTGGAGGACACTTCTTCTATTGAGTGCTGCTAAAATACCAGTTAAAGTGTACTTCTGGGTAAAAGGAGTAATAAAAGTTGTCAAATCTAAAGTTAGTTGACTGAAATTTATTCTTAGTTTTACAATAGATTTTAATCAAAAGGTTATAGCTGTGAGGGCTTTCATGACAAAATATGTATATATTTAAGTTCCGTTGGTTACAGAATTACATCAGCTCTAACTGATGTAAATGTAAATTTATTCAGTGGAAAAAAAACCCCACTACCATAATGCATTCATTTGCATGTGCAATGCTAGTTCAATCTTTCTCAGCTTTTTTCCCTTCTTTAACTCTCTCCTTCCAAATGCTGTCATTCAGGACAAAATTGATAGCAGCAAAAAACATTCTAATTGAGATTTTTAAGCTACATAAAAGGTATAATTCTAGACTCTGATTTAATTTCCTTACAAAAATGTCAGTTTCCATGCTATATAGCTGATAGGACACACTTATTATGGTGACACTTAAATCCTTTTCCTCTAATGGGGGGATGGGTTTTTCCATGTTATCAGATCTCCAGTTTTATTCTAATTGCAGTCATTGCTTGGAGGTTTGCCTCTTGTGTCTTTTACTCCTATCCATCCCATTGCACATCCACTTTCAGGAAAATGTAAATAATGATTCTGCAAAAGATTTGAGCCATTGGACTTTTATTATTTTTATTAAAAAATTTTTTTTACGTTTATTTATTTTGAGAGAGAGAGCAAGAGAGAGCGAGTGAGTGCACAAGCAGGGGAGGGGCAGAGAGAAGGAGAGACAGTCCCAAGCAGACTCCACACCATCAGTGCAGAACCCAATGTGGGGCTCAAACCCACAAACTGCAAGATCATGACCTGAGCTGAGATCAAGAGTTAGATGCTTAACTGATGGCGCCACCCAGGCACCCTGAGCTAGTGGATTTTTAAAAGAACAATGAACCCAAAGCTCATGGCCCAAGTTGCTTCATGGCAGTGATTTCACAAGGCAGTAGTAAGGCCCACACTCAGTGTCCCTGGACTCATGAATAGCTGGTACACTGTGTGTCTGCAGTGTGACTTTATTTTTAAGATAATGGGCATTTCAGTGGAATTTTGGGACTGTTGCCCCTTTTTAGAGCATAGGGTAGCATGGCATGAGCTTGAGGCTTGAGTTGGGACTGGTCATTCCGGTGATGTCTTTGTGCTGACAAATCCTATACTTCAAATGGGAAGAGCTACCCTGTGTCTGTGTCTGTACTTCTTGTTCTGCCCATGTTACAAAGCAAGCTTTGGGGGGATCTACGGGCTAGGGTTTACTGCTGTTAATCAAGTCACAGTGGTCTTGGATCAGATAAAGCACTACATTCGAACATTTCTTCCACCAGCCTCTTTACAAGACCTCAGTTTCAGGTGGCTGCTTAACCCTTGGCTGGGAATCTTCTGGTCATTCTCTGCTTGACAGATGCATTCTCCTGGAGTTAAAATGAATGCTCCACGCCTTATACACAAAATCCTTGAAATCATGGGTCACATACAATTGCTTCAATTCATTCTCTCCATTGATAGGACTTCCTAGAGGAGTACTGTGTCAGTAGTCAAAACCTTAAGGGTATTTACAAAAGAAGGAAGTAAACCTGTGACGAATATATGTCCTAAGTTTGCTGTAACATGTTAAAGTATAAAAACAGCTCCTCTCCAAAAGAATTTCTCAATTCTAGATTGGGTTTTTAGGAGTTAACCTCCCTGCCTTAGGCACACTTGGAACGTTCTATAATTATTTCCTTATGGCTGACTCTGGTTTTTATGGTTTCTTGTTCAACATGTCTCAAGAGTTTTGCTCAGTAAAAGATGGGACACACAGCGTCAAAGCCTGGTTGACACCTATGTCTTTTTATCATTACATCACCTGTGCTTATCTCTATCATATGTTTTATACTGTCTGGAAATTTTCTCTTGCTTCTTCCTCTACTCCAATAGGTTGTATACTCCTCAAAGTAAAGGCACTGCTCATTTTCCTGGGAGTATTTCTGGCCTTAGCCATGCCTAAAATTAGGAAGTGTGCTAAACCTGATAAAGGAGTGAATGATTGAATAAATGAGGCACTGGAATAATTATTAGCATTTAAAAAATGTTTATTCATTTTTGAGAGAGAGAGAGAGACAGAGCATGAGCAGGGGAGAGGGGGAGAGAGGGGAGACATAGAATCTGAAGCAGGGTCCAGGCTCTGAGCTGTCAGCACAGAGCCCAACACGAGGCTGGAACTCATGATCCACGAGATTGTGACCTGAGCCGAAGTCAGATGCTTAGCCAACCCAGCCACCCAGGTGCTCCAATTATTAGCATTTTTAACTGTTAGGCATTCAGAGTGGGGTTTGGTGCCTAAATAGTCTTTGTTTCTGGGGCACACTCTGGAAGTTACATACATAGGTATGGAAGTTTAGCAGCTTTTACTGAAGTCAAGGAAAGCCTCTGATCCAACTCTCATGCCTACTCTCCAGGTGAGGGGTTTCTATGGTAAGTGAGATTGGACTCCCAGAGCAAGAAAACTCTACGTCCATGTAGCCAACCACTGGCTGGTCAGGGATCTAGAAGAGGTAGCTAGGAGGAAGGCTTGGCCTGTGGAACAACCCTCCTTTGGATGCAACCCTCAAGGGGATAGAGGGGGACAAGGGGACAGAGAGCAAGGGGTCAAGGCACTGGGTGGTAGCACGGGGAGAATGCTGGACTCTGCTGTGGCAGAAAGAGGGTGACCTTGACCTGGCCTGAGAAGTATTCCTGTGTAGGAAGAGTGTGCCCACATCCCTCTGGATGGAATCACCTTTCTCGGTCATGATTTTGCCAGCTGGTGAAATGTGGCCCAACGAGTGTCAGATCAGCCTGGTAGGGAGGAGCTAAGAATGGGTAGATAGAGAAGCTGGGAAAATAATTTCCTTCCTCTACAGGCCGAGGCAGTAAAATGAAAGATGCAGGGAAGGTGTTTCCTCCCTTTCGTAGATAAAACCCAGCATGACAGATTTCTATGGCTTTCAGGGGTGGCTCCCGCTGACTGGAAGGGTCAGCACTTCTACCGTGAATATTGTCTTTCCTCATTTCCAAGACAGCTTAAATTACAAGGCAAGGTAGCAAAAGCTTCTAAGGAAACAAAGAAAGACTTCTGTGAAAAATGTTTATCTTAGTCCTTGCTTACTGACTGATGAATTGCACCGCCTCACCTCCCTTTCCCTTGGGGAACTGGCAAATTGGGCAAAGTAAACTCTACCAGGCAAAATTTGGTAATGCACTGAGAAAATAGATGTGCTGGGGGATCTCCACACAGGCAAATCCAGTCCCCCTTTATGCAGCAGCAAAATCGACAAGGTGCTCAGGCATCAGAAAGGGAGCACATTACAGCACTTGTCCTTCAGTGTATCCTCTCTCCTTATTTACATATTTCCCATAAAAGGTACATCTTCAGAGTTCAGCTCCTAAAAGCGTACATGCTAATTTTTCTACAGATCTATTATGTATGAATGAGAAGAGTCTGTTCTCTTCTTGGTGTGTGGAGGATTTGTGCATGTAGCCCCCCATTAGTGTTAATGGCAGATCTATGCATAATTTCCCTAACTCCCAGAATCCAGGGCGCCTGGCTAAGCCATGTGCAATTACTTACACACACAATGACAGGGAGTCGGCTCTGGGGCAAAAGAAATTGTGTTCAGAGACTAGATTTAAAGGTTCACACTTTGGTGGTCTGTGTCCAAAACAGAGGGATGCAAAGGATACCCATAGAAAACATTTGCTTATCTTTTTTTTTAAAGTTTATTTATTTTGAGAGAGAGAGAGAGAGAGAGAGAGAGAGAGAGAGAGCAAGCAAGCGCACGCATGAATGAGTGTGCGTGGGCTGGGGCAGAGAGAGAGAATCCCAAGCAGGCTCCATTCTGTCAGTGCAGAGCCCGATGTGGGGCTAAATCCCACGACCCTGAGATCATGACCTGAGCTGAAACCAAGAGTCAATGCTTAACTGACTGTGCCACCCAGAAGCCCCAACATTTGCTTATCTTAAAATACCTATAAACAGTTCATGGCTTCTATTTGTTAAGATACCTCTGTGCCTCATAAGACTGTGTGAAGTGGCAGAAGTCAAGGGCAGCATAGCTCTGTGGGATGCCTGGCTCTGAGAAGGTACATAATGCTTCTTTTAATTTTTATTTTTAATTATTTAATTTTTAAAAATGTTTATTTTTGAGAAAGCACAGTGGGGGAAGGGCAGGAGGAATGAGGATCCAAAGTGGCGCTGACAGTAGCCAGGCCGATGTGGGGCTCAAACTCACCAACTGCGAGATCACGACCTGAGCTGAAGTCAGATGCTCGACTGAGCCACCCAGGTGCCACCATAATGCTTTTCCTTAAATTTTAAATTTTAATTTTTTTTATTTGGAGTGGTTAAACACATGAACATAAAAAGTCTTTTTTAGTAGGTTTGAGGATTCTCTGGATTTTGGGCTTCGATTTTTGGTTTGGAAGCCATTCCCTGCTGCCATGTAACATGTTCCTTAGATGTCAGGAACCTTACCTGTACTGTCAAAATGAATCCTCCTACCAACCTTATTATCCCAATTTGGAGATAAGTGAACTAACGTTTGGAGAGCATAAGTTACTTGTCTAAAGCCCCACAGCCAGTAAGAATTAGAACTAAAACTTGAATGTGGGTTTTGTGATGATAAAGTTCATGTTCTTTCTTGTACAACAGCTGTCGTTCGGTTCTGTTCCATTACCTCATCCCCTCTTTATTTATTTATTTATTAAAAAAATTTTTTTAAATGTTTATTTTATTTTTGAGAGACAGAGACAAAGCAATAGAGAAAGAGAGGAAGACACAGAATCTGAAGCAGGCTCCAAGCTCTCAGCACAGAGCCCGATGTGGGGCTTGAACCCGTGAACCGTGAGATCATGACCTGAGCTGAAGTCAGATGGTTAATCGACTGAGCCACCCAAGTGCCCCACCATCCCCTCTTTTGTGACATACTTTCTCATTCTCTAAACAATTAGCAGTCCTACTCCCACACCCACTCATTTATAGCCACACCCATACTGGTCTAAATAGAAGAACCTACATGTATAATTAGGTAAAGGTGTCCCTTTACCTGTCACATCTTATTTTAATAGGAAAACAAATTCCAGTGGGGAATAGTACTCACTAACAGAAAGCTATAGGGCAGGTCACAAAAAGCCTCAGTGGTATCAAACCCCACATCCCTGGACTATATTGGGAGAGGGGAAAAAAAAGTCATTGTGAAGAGTTAAAAAAGTGATTTAGAAAACCATTGTATCTTATTCTTGGACATCAGTTATAGCTCACCTCTGGCATACTGTTGGTATACTTCCCCCATTTGCTGAATGGACATTTAATTCCACAGACATGGAAATATCAAGTTCTGTGGCATGACTGTCACTTTATTTTTTTGCTTTGCCAAAATTGGTGTTTACCTTACAATTTCAAGAGCAAAGCCTGTTTGATGCAATTTGAGTAACTATCTGCACATTAGTTTTGCCTGACAATTTGCCATTTCCACAGTTTACATGCTACAATTCTATAATATGTCAATTTAAATCCAATTCTATAATAAATGATAATTAATAAAGTAATAATTATTAATATTTGGTTTAACCTCAGTGATAAATTCCAACCCAGTACCCTTCGTACTCTATGAACATATCACACAGTTATAAGACTAATGGCCTGTTGAACAAGTTCTGTCGCTCTGTGGTAATTCACTGTGGTTGTATCTCCAGGAGTTCAAATCTCCCTAGCTTTTCCCACTCTGCTAATGGATTCTGTTCCACATATTACAGAAGCTCAAACCTTCAGCCTGGAAGTACTTGAAAACAGTTGATAAATTATGAGATTCAAAGAATAGATATAATCACTGTCATCATGACATAGGACATATCAGAAAGGAAAGGTGGAAATTGCAGCTTTTCATTTTAGTAAGAGTTGCCTCTGATTTTTTTTTTCCCAGCACAGAATGGGTTTCATAGTTGTTATAGGATCAAAAGCTGTGTGGTTCCAAACACCTTGTCAAGTTCAAGTACAGTGCTTGGCTTTATATGTGGTCCTTGTTGTGAGGATTATAGTTTTTCCTTTTTGTAGCTTTTATAAGCCCAATAGTAGGTCTCTAAAAATTTGTTTTATAAATGATTTAATTTGGAAAATTCATGGTCCTAGGTAAATTTTATAACTGGTTTAAAAATTAGTTACTAAAAAAAACTAGTGGTAATTAAGAACTATTAAAATAGTGGTGCCCTCCACGATAAGTGAGGAATTTCCTGGAAGTTAGCAGAACACATGTTTTTTGTATCTTTTTTTACTAGGAGGATGTATTTTGGATGGGGGAATATGAGGTAATAGGCACTGGCGAAGGTATAAGAAGGGGATATTTCATTGATAGACATGGATGTCAAAGTGAGTAGGAGAAGAGATTTCTTTGAAAACAATTTTTTTTTCTCAAGAAACATTCACTTGCTGCTCAATTGTAATGTATGCAAGAAATCTTATGTAATATCAGAGACTTAAAAAAATACAAAAACTTAAAATTTTCTACTAGCCCCCTCCAATTCCCTTCTCTTACTTCAATTTTTTCCTGTGTGAAATTGTTCTGGTCACCCTAGGAGGAAAGCTGATGCATTGTAAGAATAAGAAGTGCTTGAGGTAGTTGTCCAAGAGCCTTTAGAGAATGTTCTAAGTGAGCTGCTGGCCAGCACCTGTGCTGTGACCCATCAAAGCCAGTCCATCAGGCAGGAGGCTTCTTGATAGTCTTACCTTTATGGTTCCATGATTGAATTATTGATGAATAGATATATTTTATACAAAACAGTTCAGAGCTGCAAGATAGTCACTGAGGTAAGTTTAGGATTTCATTTGATAGTATAAAAAATTAGAGCAAGTGAGATAGAACATGAGCCATTCTTTTCCTGCAAAACCAGTTGATCAGTTGACTAATTTATATTAAGCATGTTGTTAATTAACTTTGGAGGAAAAGCTACTACTTGATGTTGATGTATTCATCATAATGTGTGAAAAGAATCTGGACTGTTGTAGCTAGAAAAAGGAATGAGCATACACAGGAATGTGGGATCTGTCTGTCAATGATGCTCAGACAGTGAATGGTAATTCTTAGAATGTCTGACACCATCAAATCCATATGCATACATAAATATGTGGAGATAGATGCCTGGGGATGGTTGGATCACTCATTGTACATTAGGACACATATATTATGAAGGGCAAGGCTACAGCCTGCTTATCACTATATATAAGAAGAATGGAGAAAAACATGTTGAGGTTTTTGTTTATCTGAGTTTCTGATATAGTGAGCAGAAAATAGCTTCTTTTCCCTAGTTACCTTGCTATCTATGTATTTTTATACCCACATGGTTGGAAGCTTCTTAATGTATCCTGGTATTAGTTGGGCTATACTCTTTAGCTATAATTTACCAAGTGCTGAATCATGACAGGTTGGGAAAGAAGTTGATGTAATGTCATATGTAGTGAGAAGGGGCATGTCAGTCAAAATACAATCAAGAGAGGTGAAGACTGCCTCTTGTTTAACGCTGGAGAGTAATCTACATCCATAATGACTTTCTGTTTACTACTTGTCAATTACTGATAGAGGAATGTTGAACTTTCCAACTATAAATTTGGATTTGTCTATTTCTCCTCTCTGTTCTCTCACTTTTGCTTCACATATTTTGAGGCTCTTTTATTAAATGCCTAAATGTTTAGGATTGTTTTGTTCTCTTAGTGAATTGACCCTTTTATCATTTCAAAATGTCCCTTTTTATTTTTTTTACTTACTGTGTCTGATACTAATACAGTTATTCTAGCTTCCTTCATTCCTCCTAGCTTTTTTGTGTGTGTATGTGTGTTTACATGGTATATCATTATCTGTCTTTCTATTTTTAACCTATTTTGTGTCTTTATATTGAAAGAAGATTTCTTATTGATGGTATATATTTGGGTCTTTTCAACTTGCTCTGGCAATCTCTGCCTTTAACTGGAGGATTAGACAATTTACATTTAATTAATGTAATTAACTTTAATTATCAATGTAGCCAGATTTAAATCTACCAACTTGCTCTTTGTTTTCTGTTTGTCTTTTCTTGGTTTCCCCTTTCCTCTTTACCTGCTTTCTTTTAGATTGCATTTTTATTCCATTTTATATGCATTATTGGCTTAGTAGCTATATATTTTTATTTTTAGTGATTATTCTCAGATTTACAGCATACATTTTTAACTTATAATGTGGTCTAAATAAGATCATGACATTTCACATAGAATGTAAGAAACTTATGACAGTCTAGTTCTACTTCTATTTCCTCATCCTTTATGCAGTTGTTATACATTTTAATTTCTCATGCTATGAATCCCACTATATATTGTTATTCTTACTTTATAAACAACTATGTATCTTTCAAAGATATAAAAGTGAGGAAAATGTTGTTTATATTTACCTACTGGTATGGTCTGAATGTTTATGTCCTTCTAGAATTCATATATTAAAACTTAACCCCCAAGGTGATAGTATTAGGAGGCGGGGCCTTTGGGATGTGACTAGGTTATGAGAAATTAACACTGTTATAAAAGACCCTGGAGAACTCCCTGGCTCCTTATGTTATGCAAGGACACAGTGGAAAGGCACCACCTATGGTCCCAGGGGTAGGTTCTCACCAAACACCAAATTTACTGGTGCCTTGTTCTTGAACTTCCCAGACTCCAGAGCTGTGAGAAAAAAAAATTTTGTTGTTTATAAACTACTCAGTTTATGGTATTGTATCATAGCCCACACGGACTAAGACACCTACACATTTACCCTTTTTAGGTCTTTTCTTTCTTTTGTGTATGTCCATATTTCCATTTAGTATCTTGTATCTTCCACTCACAGAATTTACTTTGCTATTTCTTACAGTGCTGGTCTACTGGCAATGAATTTCCATAGATTTTGTTTGCCCAAAAAAAGTTTTTATTTTGCTTTCATTTAAAGAAGTCATATTCACTGGGTATAGAATTCTGTGTTGACAGGTTTTCTTTCAGTACTTTAAGGACATTAATCTATTGTCTTTCACCTTAAATAGTTTCAGACAAAAATTCCAATGTATTTTTATCTTTCTTCCTATGTTTGTAATATACCTGTTCTTTTCCTTTGGATGTTTGTAATATTTTCTCTTTATCCTTGGATTTAGGTAATATATTTGTGTTGTATGTAAAAGTACTTTTCTTTATGGTCCTATTCATCTTGAAATTGGTTGACCTTTGGATCTGTGGGTTTATAGTCATTAAATTTGGGAAAATACTGGCCATTATTATATCTCTAATATTTTTTTTTGTCCTCCCCTACTCTCTTTGTGATATTTCACTGATACGTCTGTTAAACTATTTGGTATTGTTCCACAGGCCATTGGTGCTCTCGTCATTTTTTTAAGTATCTTTCTGTTGGTGCTTCATTTGAGATTGTGTCGACTGCAATGTCTTCAAGTTAACTGACTTTTTTCTTTCTAATCTGTCTGCTATTAAGACTGTCCAGGTGTTTCATTGAGACATTCTAGTTTTTATTGCTAAAAGATACTTTATTTGCATTTGAGACATTTTAGTATTAAGTGCCATTTTGGTCTTTTTGAAAAATATCTTCTATGTATATCTTCATCTTACCCATATTTTCTCTCCTGTTCTTAACCCTATGGAGTGTATTTATAATGCACATCTTCCTTGACTTACAGTGGGGTTATGTTCCAATAAAACCATTGTAAGTTGAAAATACCATAAGTTGAAATGCATTTAGTACAGTGCATCTAGCCTACTGAACATCATGGCTTAGACTAGCTTACTGTAGGCATGCTCAGAACACTTACATTAGCCTACAGTTTGTCAAAGTCATTTAATAAAAAGCCTATTGTATAATAAAGTGTTGGATATCTCATGTAATTTACTGAAGACTATTCTGAACGTGAAAAACAGAATGGCTCTGTGGGTACAGAATGGTTGTCAGTGTATCGGTTGTTTACCCTCATGATCATGTGGCTGATGAGGAGCTGCTACTGCCTAGCATCACCAGACAGTGTCATGCCACATATCACTAGCCCAGGAAAAAATCAAAAATCAAAATTTGAATATTCAGTTTCTACTGAATGTGTATTGCTTTTGTACCATTGTGAAGTTGAAGGATTGTGTAAGTTAAACCTCTGTAAGTCAGGGACAATCTGTACCTGTTTCAATGTCCTTGTCTCCTGATTTTATCACCTTTCATTTCAATGTCTATGTCTAGTAATTGATTTTTCCCCCAAATTGGGTGTATTATTTCCATGTCTGGTAAATTTTGATTAGATGCCTGGAATTGTGAAGTTTATGTTGTTGGATGTTGACTTTGGTATATTCCTTTAAATAGTATTGGACTTGTTCTGGTATGCAGTTAAGTTATTTGGAATCAGCTGGATCTTTTTGGGGCTTGCTTTAAGCTTGTTACAGCAGGTCTATGCCAGTCTTTATTTTATGGGTAATTTAATATGGCTACTTCTGACTATTTTGCCTGATGCCCTCCTTGTGTATTATAAGATTCGTCCACTGTGGTGAGAACATGATATAAGCTTTGGGCATTGTTTGATCTTTTGCTTTCCAGAGAATTTCCCCTGGGTTTTGGGGAATTTACTTTCATGCGTGTATAGATCAGTGCTCATCCAAAGACTAAAGGGGATCTCTCTATAGATCTACAGAGCATGCATGCATGCTCTCTCTCTCTCTCTCACACACTCTTTCAGTAGCAACTCCATCCTTGACTTTCTATTCCACAGATTATAGCTGTCTTATCCTCTTGAACTTCCATATCTGTCTCTTCACCTAGATGAGACCATTGGGCTCTGTATACATATCTTTTCCTGTGCTATGGCTTGGAAACTGTCTCCAGGTAGTAAGCCACAGAATTGTAAGACTTCCTTCCTTCCTGCCCCTTTTCCTGGGTATCATAGTCCTGTGTTGCCTATTTTTCAATGTCAAAAACCTTCATTTCATATATTTTGTTGATTTTTCTAGTTGTTTAATGCAGGACTCTCTCGTACTCCATTTTGGTCAGGGCGAGTGGCTATCGGGAACTTAAATATAATGATACATATAGTTAATGCTTAAAATATATAGGCTATTATTAATTTCCTCTGTTCCTTTGGAAAGCAGAACCAAAGGATTGAAGTGGTGGTTTGATTTTTCTACTATACCTATCCAGCAGTGGAAATAGGCAGGAAAAAGTAAGGTCTTGTTTGTTTTTAATCACATGAAGTAATTACATAGGCTATGCAGGAGAGACTTTCTTGTAAATTAATTCCTCATTGCAAAGTTGACTTCTCTATTTCCTCCCAAATATCAAATCCCAGGACACTTTTTAGCAATGTTTCATAGCTAAATATTGCTACTTAGAGCTGAAGTAGAGATGGGTTCTTGTAATCCCAGGTTAGTGACATGTCTATGACTAATCTTTAGAATTTTCTCTTTGATTTTAATTAGACTATCCATGAAAATGGCTACGGAAGAGACTGAAACTTAAAAGACTGAGTGAGAGAATATTTGCTAAGTGTAGAACTTACAAAGATTTTGTTCTAAGTGTATCAACATAGACAATTTTTTGTCTTTGAATGTATTAATATCGTAGCCTTGCTAAGATCAGTGATCTTATTCAAAATATAGGAAAAAACTAAATGGCCTAAAGATTTTTCCCAACCAGTGCTTTTATAATACCCCAATGAGTTACTAGGAAATAAAATAATAGAATTCCTGAAAAACAAACCAGACCCTAAAGGTGAATTTTCTTTTAAAAATTATATGGAGTTGAAAGAAAAAGATAAAAAATAAGAGAGGGGTGGTATGTGTTGCAACATACTAGCTGGATTTATTGAATCTCCAGACTGCTGGAGCTATTTGAGAAAATCTCCTAGGACTACATGCCTGTTCTCTGAAGTTGTCCACTTCTGGGAGACTGACTCAACAGAAAGTTCCAAAGGCCATTTGAGTTTCAGGAGCCTGTTTTTCAGCCTTTGTCTTCAATTTGCCTAAGGAGTACTCTGGAAAACAGTGATAGGAGAGATGGGAATTTCACAGGCCCCCATTCTGGGTCTGAGAACCCAGCTTTCCTAGCCCTTAGATGTTAAACGAGGAGACTGAGCCCCTATGAGATGACCTGACCTAAGCTGGTTATAAGGAGAGTTAGGACCCCTCTCTCATTTAACGAATACTCATGGAGCACCTAGTGTGTGCACTGCATCTAGTTCAGTGCTGTTTACACCACTGCAGGCCTTCCCATGTGAATTATAATAATGTGGAAAGAGCTTATCAGGGTATATAGACAGATTAAAAATTTTTTTTTACTCTATCTTGAAAAAGAAGCCTCCTGAATCTATTGCTGAGATATGTTCAAGGAAATTCAGCAGCTGTGGTGACAGTAAAGAGTCCTAGTCACAATCAGCAGTGAGTGGCTATATGCCAGAGAGGGAGATTTTCATGCAAAAATGGGACCAGAGATCAGGGACCAGATACAATGGTCAAATGTGAGTTAAGAACAATTAATGAGTCTGAACACAAATTAATTGAATTTTTACTGGATAAACTGTCAGGTCATACTGTCACTTGAATTCAACATTTCAACAGCAGGAAAATACTGAGTGTTGAACTGGTTATATTATTATTCAAAAGTGTTGTCAAGTACAAACTCTTGTCAGATGCCTTTATCTGCTCAGATCTCCAGTTACTGTTCAAAGTTCAAATTTCACTAGATATGAGTTGCACAATTATGTCAGCTTCTCAGGTTCAATCGAGACAATATCAGAGAAAAAGGAATGATGTTCAGTCGAAATAAACAAAAGCTGTTTGCACTTCTGGAGTGGAGGAGAAACCGTGATGTGCCGATGTGGGACAAAACAAAGATGCTGCCTAGAAAAATTGCCTTCTGATATGCCGATATCAATGAAGTTTGGTTTCTTCTTTAAACTTAAAATTTTCAGAAATTCTAGGGAAGAAGACAGCAGTTTAAAGTGCTCTATTAAGGTTCTTACTCTTATTTCTAGGGAAAAAAAATCCAACCTTTGTGAATTAGAGTCATGCCTGTCTGGCCATGAAACAGACTTCTTTTGTATATGTGGTGCCTTTGGGCAAATTAGGAAAAAGTGCCTGACATAAAAGACCTCTCCTTTGTGTGTTAAAATTGTATTACATAATTTTAAACATTGGTTTTTTACCCCCATGTACATGATATCATGTCACCTGCCTAAATATTTCTCAAATCTTTCCACTTAGCTCAATTCTTATGGCTACTATCTAAATCTAAGTTGTTATGGATTGAATTGTACTGTTGAAGTCCTCTAAGGCCCAGTACTTCGTATTGTGACTTTATTTGGAAATAGGGTTTTTACAGAGACACTCAAGTTAAAATTAAACTATTAGGGTGGGTCCTATTTCAATATGACTGATGTCCCTATAGAAGGTGGAGATAGACACACATAACAAGAAGACAATGTGAAGTCCACTGAGGATGACAGAAGCTGAGATTGGACTGGTTCAGCTACTGGTGAAGACACACGAAGGATCGCTGCCCATCCCCAGAATCTGGGGAGGATTCTACAAAGTCTCAGAGGAAGCAGAACCCTGTGGCATCTTGATTTTAGACTCCTAGACCCCAGAACTGTGAGACCAGACCTTTATATTGTTCTAACAGGTTGTAGTATTTTGTTACAGGAGCTCTAGAAAACTAAATAAAATAAATAAGCCATCAAGGCCATTACTGTTCCAAACAAAACAAAACAAAAATAAAAACCTCTTCTTTGAGTGAATGAATTAGGAAAAGGTACTGCTTCCTTTAGGCTGTAGCTTAGAGCTAGGGCTCAGATCTTGAGACTAGAGAATGGACTGAATTTCAGCCCCAGCTTGACCCTTTGGCTGGGTACCTTGTATACAACATGGGTTTACCTAGTTTACCTTTAAAATCTTAGAATTTTGGAACCTCTCTCTTGATCAGGATGAGCTGCCATGGGTCCTTGCTAGACCTGGGGTTTGTTGCGAAGATGTGAGATTGCAGTAACCTAAGACTTCAGGGCATGAAGCATGAGGGTAGGGGAGTGTGGAATCCAAAAAGATTGTCTATGGACAAAGGTGTAGTTGAGGACCAGAGGGTCCAAATGAGTGCCAAATCCAAAGGAACTGGGCAGAAAGGCACAAACTAGATTTGACCAGAGACAATGAGGTGGGAAAGGCAGGTTCTAAAGAGAAGATGGCAGATGGGCCTGAACCATGTATGAATAGCTAAAGAGCTTGTCGGCATGCTGATCTGGATTGGACAGGCATCAGTAATGTAGCTCTGGGCGAGGAAGGGAGCTATAAGGACTTGCTAGCTCTGGAGCACTATTGACTAAGTTCAAATCCTTACAGAACTCAGGCTAAAAACTGAGAACTATTTATGACCTCTTTTTTGCTCTCATACCCCACATCCAATCTACCACTAAATCTTGTTGGTTCTACTTTCACATATACCCAGACTATGACCACTCTTCATCATTGACACTACTCTTGTCCAAGCCACTGAAATAGTCTCCTAGCCTGTTGAGCATCTTTTCATTGAATATTGGCCATTCTCATGTCTTGTTTCAGAAGAGTCTGTTCAAATCTTGTGCTGATATTTTCATTGAGCTCTCTTCTTACTGTTGATTAGTGGGAGGTCTTTATGTATTCTGATCATAAGCCCTTTGATCAATGCATGTGTTATAAATATTTCCACCACATTTGCTTTGCCAATTCATTTTCTTTTTTTTGACAGAGCTTTACATTTGATAGGGTTCAATTTGTCATTTTTAAAATTCTTTAGTTAATCCCATTTAAGTCTTGCCCAAGGAATTTTTGCCCACCCCAACATCATTAAAATTCTCGTTGTTTTTTATTCTAGAAGCTTTGTAGTGTTTACTTTTATGACTAGGTCTGTGATATATCTCAAATTAATATTTGTGTGTGGTGTGATGTAGGAGTTGAAATTCATTTTCCCCCATATAGTTCTATAGTTATTCCAGAGTAATGTGATGAAAAGATTCCTTTACCTACTGAATTCCTTGGTACCTTTGTAAATAATCGACTGATAGCAAATAGATGGGTATATTTATGTTTTCTGTGTTCGATCTGTCTATCCTATTAGGTGCTGCCTAGATTACATTGGCTTTATTATAGATCCTCAAATCAAGGTAGTGTATAGGTATGTACATCCTTTGTTCTTTTTCAAGATCATTTTGTTTTTTGCTTGAATTATCATTTCTTATCATATTCCTTGCCCATATAATTTTATAATCAGCTTATTAATTTCTACACAAATGCCCACCTGGATTCTGATTACAATAGCGTTGCATTTTTTTGTAGGAAAAAATGATTTCAACATTGTTTTATTCATCTAAATATACTTAATACAATTTTTAGTTTTTAAAATGTTTCCAAATATTTTAATTTAAATTTTAATTTTTTTTACATTTTATTTATTTATTTTTTATTTATAGTTTATTGTCAAGTTGGTTTCCATATAACACCCAGTGCTCTTCCGCGCAAGTGCCCTTCCCCACAACTGCCCTCTTCCATGACCATCACCCCCCTTCCCCTTCAGCCCTCAGTTTGTTTTCAGTATTCAGTAGTCTCTCATGATTTGCCTCTCTCCCTCTCCCTAATTCTTCCCCCCCTCCCCTTCCCATGGTCCTCTGTTAGGTTTCACCTGTTAGACCTATGAGTGAAAACATGTGGTATCTGTCCTTCTCTGCCTGACTTACTTCACTTAGCATGACACCCTCGAGGTCCATCCACTTTGCTACGAATGGCCAGATTTCATTCTTCCTCATTGCCATGTAGTTTTCCATTGTATAGATAAACCACATCTTCTTGATCCATTCATCAGTTGATGGACATTTAGGCTCTTTCCATGATTTGGCTGTTGTTGAAAGTGCCGCTACGAACATTGGGGTACAGGTGCCCCTATGCATCAGCACTTCTGTATCCCTTGGGTAGATCCCCAGCAGTGCTATTGCTGGATCATAGGGGAGTTTTATTGATAGTTTTCTGAGGAACCTCCACACTGTTTTCCAGAGTGGCTGTACCAGTTTACATTCCCACCAACAGTGTAGGAGGGTGCCTGTTTCTCCACATCCTCACCAGCATCTATAGTCTCTTGACTTG
>CM053570.1:28822792-28908669 GCA_028646485.1 Cryptoprocta ferox | reverse complement strand
ATGTTTTCACTCATAGGTCTAACAGGTGAAACCTAACGGAGGACCATGGGAAGGGGAAGGGGGGGAAAGAGTTAGGGAGAGGGAGGGAGGCAAATCATGAGAGACTACTGAATACTGAAAACAAACTGAGGGCAGAAGAGGGAGGGGGAAAGGGGAAGAGGGTAATGGTCATGGAGGAGGGCAATTGTGGGGAAGAGCACTGGGTGTAATATGGAAATCAACTTCACAATAAACTATAAACTAAAAAAATAAATTTCTGTAAGATTGGTAATGATTATTTAAAAAATATTTGAAGGAGTATACAAATAAGGCTGTTTGGAAGTGTTTTAAATTATGGATCCAGCTCTTTAACAGATTTAGGGCTACTTATATTTTCTATTTCTTCTCTTTCAGATTCAGTAAGCTGTATTTTTCAAGGAATCTGTCCATTTTATGTATGCTGTCAAATTTAGTAGCAAATGTTTTCATAATATCCCTTTATTATCTTTTAAATGTGTATAAAACCTGTAATGTCTCTTCTTTTTTAATGATATTGGTTGAGTTTTATTTATCTTTTTAAAAAATATAAACTATTTATTTTTTGAGAGATTTTAGGTTTACTGAAAAATTGAGTAATAAGTACAGAGTTCCTGCATACCTGTATACCCCCAGTGTCTCCCTAATATTAACATCTTGCATTAACAACTTGCATTAGCAAGTGTCATTCATTTGTTAAAAGGATGGGCCAATATTGATATATTTTTGTTAACTTAAAAAGTCCATAGTTTACATTAGTCTTCGCTCTATGTATTGCACATTCTTTGCATCTTGACCAATGAGTAATTACGTGAATCCACTCTTAAAATATCATAAGGAGTAGTTTCACAGCCCTGAAAATCCCATGCTCCACCTATTCATCTTTTCCTCCCTCCAAACCCCTGGCAACCACTGACCTTTTTACTTTCTCCATAGTTTTGTCTTTTCCAGAATGTCATATAGTTGGAATTGTACCTTATGTAGCCTTTTCAGGTTGGTTTCTTTCACTGAGTAATATGCATTTATGTTTCCTCTGTGTCTTTCTGTAGAATGAGAGCTCATTGCTTTTCTTTTCTTTTTTAAAATTATCTTTCCCTAGGGGCTTAACAATTTTATTAATCTTTTCAAAGAAAAAACTGTGGTGGTGGTGTTCTACTGTGTATTTCACTATGATCCAAAAGCACACTCTGTATAATTTTGTTTCTTCAAAATAAGTACAGAAACTTGGTTTGATTCGTTTGGTTCATTTTGATGAAATGTTCTGTGTTCCCATAGCTATATTACTTTTCTGTCTACTTGTTCTACCAGTTATTGAGAGGGAAGCACTGAAATTTCCACCTGTAATCATATATTGTCTATTTCCCCTTTTAATGCAATCAGGTTTTGCTCCATGTATTTTGGAGCTCTGTTAGATACTTTGTCATTGAATACTTTTATGTCTTTTAAGGAATTGGCTCATTTATCATTATCAAATGTCTTCATTTATTTCCAGTAACATCCTTTGTTTTGAATTCCATCTTATCTGATATCAATATAGTCTCACCCGCTTTTGCATGTTTACATTTGCATGGTATATTTTCTTCCATCCTTTTACCTTCAGCCATCTGTATATTTATATTTCAACTATGTCTCTTGTAGTTGTAACTGTTTTTTTCCTTCATCCAGTTTGACAGTCTCTGAATATCAGTTGTTGTGTGTGTCCATTTACATTTAATACAATTATTTCTATTGCTGAGTTTAAAACTATTTTGCTATTTATTTTCTCTTTGTCTCCTCTGTTTTTGTTCCTCTGTTTTTAGCTTCTTTTGGATTAATCAATATTTTTCTTATTCTATTTTGTCTCCTCTGTACTACTTTATGTATTTATTTATTATTTAGTAGTTGCTCCAGGAATTACAGTGTATCTCCTTAACCTCTCACAGTCTATCTTAAGTTGTTATACTACTTCCTGTTTAATGTGAGAGCCTTATCACAGTATATATCCGCTTAATTCCTTCCCTTCCTTTGTGCAAGTGTTGTTATATATGTGACATGTATTTATGTTTTAAAGTTTATTTATTTAAGTCATCTCTACACCCAGTGTGAGGCTCAAACTTTTGACCCTGAGATGAAGAGTCACACACTCCTCTGACTGAGACAGCCAGGCACCCCAATATGTGACATGTATTATTAATATGTTACTAACCCCATGATTACTTTATTTTTATCTTTTAAAGAAATTGAAGAAAGAAAATAGTCTTACTACATTTCCTCACATATTTCCCTTTTCCTGTGTTGATCATTTCTTCCTACAGATCTATCTTTCCATCTGATATTATTTCCCTTAGGTCTGAAGAACTTTCTTTAATTTTTCTTGTAGTGTGGATCTGCTGGCTATGAATTCTCTCCAGTATTGCTTATCTGAATCTATATATATTTTATCTTCAATTTTGAAACATATTTTCACTGGACATAGAATTCTTAGTTGAGAGTTTTAGTTTTCTCTCTGCAATTTAATGATATGATTCATTGTCCTCTGGCTTGGATTATTTCTGATTAGAAATCAGAAATCATTCTTATTGTTGCTCCCCTGTAATGTGTCTTTTTTCCTCTGGATACTTTAAAAATGTTCTTGTTTTCCATTTCTTGCAATTTGACTATAATGTGTTTTGGCATAGTTTTCTGTTTTTATTATTTATTTATTTTTCTGCTTGGGCTTGGTTTAAAAGGTTCTGCTTAAATATGTGGGTTGATGATTTTCAGCAACTTACAAGAAAGGCAGCCATCGTTTTTTTTAAAGTATCTTTTTGCACCCCGCCCCATCTCCTTATTTTCAAATCTGATTGCATGTGTGCCTTTCTTGACACATTTAATTATGTATTATGGAAAATAGATATTTGTCTATATGTTTGTTTCTTCTAGAATAGAAGGTTTCTGAAAGGTCAGTGCCTTGTCTTTATTTTTCTATATCCTCATAACTTCGTGTAAGTTAACATATACTTGGGGAAAGCACAAAATATGTTTGTGGAATTGATGAATAAATGACTGGTAGTAATGACCGTTTATTAACTGCTTACCATGTGCCACTACAATTTTAGGTAATTTCATGGGAATTACTCATTTCCACCTCAAAACAGTCTTGAGGGATAGAAAATATATACCCTCATTGAGGCCTAGAGCTCAATAAGCTTGCTCAAGTGTACATCACTTCCCAGCGTAGGGAGCTGGCCTTGAAACCAGCATCAAAACCATCTCTTTGTAATTAATGGAGATGGAGAAAGTGCACAGTATCATCTTATACTACTAGGCTTTATTTTGTCTCCCATCCTGTACCATCACTCATTAATGAGAGGAAAATAAATTGTGGGCAACACCAGGAGTTGAGGAAGCAGATGGCAAAATGGCCTTAAGCTGAATGGGACTGGGCATGCCCAGCAGGAATATGTTCCAACTGAGATGGGCAGAGAGGGCAAGGCTGCGGGCAGGTGCCCCATTTGCACCTACTCATGCAGTTTAAAAGATGGCAACAAACAGCCATCCCCGTGACGCCAGGAAACTTGTTAGCTGCTGTTTCTTACCTATTTTGGTCTCTGCAAAATTGATCAATTTTGGCCTTCACGGGGAGTGACTTGCAAGGCTATAGAAAGAGTGTTGCATATGAATTGTTAGGGAAAGCACTTCCAGGAACACCATCAAGGTAAACCTAGGAGCAGCATTTTGAGTTTATTTTCTACTCCATGCACCCTGTGATCCTGGTAATTTCTGCTGGAGAAAGGGGTTACCTTGTGCCTTAATAAGAAAATGGTGATTAGTGAATTACTTTTTTGTTACATCTATTTCATGCTATTATTGATCTGTCTGAAATCTATCTTAGTTTATATCCCCATATCTTCTGTTTATTCATTGACCTATTTGTCTATCTGATATCTATCTCTCTTTGCTGCTTTTAAAATTTATTCTGCTTTGTCAAAGTCTCCGGTATCCCCATTCTGATTTATGGCTTTTTAAATATACCTTGTTAGTGTACATTTTGGACAGTGTTAACATAATTTCAGGTATTGAGGACAAGTGAGGAATCTGCTTAAGTCCTTAGGAGAAGCTAAAAAGACTATTAACAACCCAAGTCCATAAAAAACATCTGTTCCAGTCATGCTGGTGATTTTTTATTAGTCCTTCAAATCCGTAACAAAGATCTCTAGAGCAAGACAAATGTTCTAGTGGAGTGCAATTTCCAATTTCTTAGCTAACCTGATTTTGTTGATTCATACATATGCATGATTCAGTGCTGTTCCTGAATACAAAAAAAAAAAAAAAAAAAAGAGGAAAGAAAAATTCTTTGGGGCTCTACTTCCCTTTTATATTATTTATATTCCTTGAAATGCCCTTGAAATTTCATTTGCTAAGGGAAGCTAAACAAATAATTGCATACTAAAAGGGAAATGAGTCTAGCAAGCTAGATAATTTGTAACATCAAATATTCTTTTTCCACGGTTAACATTTTCTCTGTGAGGAAAACATGAGGAGTAAACAGACCAGTGTATCTTAAGTGCAATAACTAATAACAATGCCAGATGCATGAAGTGAAAATACCTCAGGATACACGCTCACAGTCCGCTTCATCATAGCTGAATGCAATATGCTATAACAATAATAGGAGTCACGCTTGTCATATTTCTCCTGATCCCTAAAGAAGGATGCCAATGCCATAGTAATGCACCTTGCTTCTCTTTCTGGCTATCAACATTCTTTTTTTTTTCTTACTGGGGTCCTATTACATAGTTTGAAAAGTTTCCTCTGAAAACAAACTTGACAATACTGTGAGGCCAGTGTAATGAGACAGACACTGGAATTTAGTTCAAAATCAATCATGACCACGAACGGAAAGGAGTGGGCAAAACATATCAGACATTGTTTTGGATTCATCGCATTGTTCTCTATGGGAAGGCACAAAGGCAGTGTGGGGATGAAACGTCATTTCTCTGACGTGACACACAGTGTCTTCTACTCCACCATCAGAAAGGTTTGCACGGTGAGACCCGCTTCTTGTTAACTACACCCTGAGAAGTGTCTTGAAAATGAAGTTTGTCGTAATAGAAATGAGCAGGTTTGGATTAGGCAGCAGCTTGATGGACAGTCTATATTTCTGTTTCTGAGTAGGTTTCTCTACCTATATAAGAAGTGACTATATTTTAAAACTCAAACTTCACGGTAAGATGGGGGTTCTGAGGGCTAAAAGACTGTGAGAAAGGAGTCAATCTCCTTTTTGGTATTGAGCATCTGATCCTGAATTCCTGCTCTGATCACCAAAATAAAAGTTTTAGAGGTAGAAGAGATGGAAAAAACAGGAGAGGAGAAAGGGAGAGGTGGGACAGTCAAGAGATATTAGGGTCCTCAGCCTCCAGGTCATGGGCCAGGCCAAATCATTTTTCAGTAAGGTCTGAGAACTCCCCTGCTTTACTCTACTTTGGTTACTTCTATTGCCCACTGTGTATATATTATGCACTGTCTTCCCCAATCACATCTCTGGTTGCCCATTTTCACACTCACCTTTGCATACCCATTGGCCATTCTCCCCAGCTGCTCCTTTCTCTGGTGTCATCAGAGACAAGTTCACACATTCCTTATATTTTAAGGGCTCTCCTATTACTTCTTGGTAGAAAGTATGGACATAATATGACTATAATAGAGGTTTACTATAGAGGGATTTAAAGGATCAAGGGGCAATGGGGATAGAGGAAGAGGATTTTACAGAAAAGAGGTAGAGCTCTAGGGAAACAAAGTAAATGATCTTCCACCACTCCTGCAGATCTGGAAAGGGTTCCTTATTTGGAACCATGGATTAAGGAAAAGTCAGATTATCAGCTTTTGATGCATGATCCAAGATCAGGAGAAGGCACCCACAGGCACAGATCACAGTGAGATCATGGGAGAGGTTTGTACAGGAGCGGGGGCTATTTTATAAAGATATCTGAACGAATGAGTGCAAGGTTGCTCTGGTGTAAACAGAAACTGAGCTCTAATGACTGAGAGGCATACTTCTCCAAGTTAGTTGTTTGACGAAGGTGAATAAGGCTTGCAGACTGAACTCTCTCAGGAATCTTCACTTTGTAAACACCCTGTACAACTAGCGTGGAATGCCTGCGTTACGTATTATGCCTTAGTCGCCTAAGTCCTTTGTTCATTCCTGTAATAAGAGTGTCTGAGTGGTGTGTGGGAGGCAGGAGAGCTAGTGGTGATAAGCCAGACCACCTGCATTTGAACCTCACTGTGTCACAGAGTACTCATGATCTTAGATGTGCCCTCATCTAAAAATGGGACAAATGATGGTACTCACCAAAAAGGATTTGATGTATGTATGTATGTTACTTAGAACAGGGCCTGGAATAAAGTAAGCACCACACCCACCACACATACATTTATTGTTATTATTACTCTTTTTTAAAGCTGTTAGCTAAATTTATGGGGAAGGAAGAGCTGTCCCCACTCCGACTTCATTGTTCTGTATACTCTATAACCCAGCTCAGGCCAGCTTCAGTGATGGACTCCTGCCATGATCGTGACTTGGGTTTCAAATTGTTCTTGACCACCCCAGTCTATGTAGGTTTTATTTTCTTCAATGACTGATTTTGATTTTTCCAGGAGGTCTGGTAAACCCTAAATACATAATTTTCACAAATGAAGTTAAAACAAGAGGTGAGCAAAAGATTACAGATCCATTACCAGCTCTTACAGTAGTGGACCTTGGTCTCTAGTTTCTGTCTCCCTTCTAAGATAGTGCCTGGGATCCCCTGCTGAACTGCTACTAGTCACTTTTATTTTGGGGGATAGAATCTGTTGGCCCCCCATTACCATCAAAGACTGTGGGGAAGGCCGGTAGGACTTTCCCTTCATTATAGCCTTTCTTGCCACCCCTAGTCTTGGAGAGGTTATTGAGTCAGAGCAGACTTTAGGTGTTATTCCACTGGCACTCTGCCTCTTGCAGGAGAAATTTCTGTGAGATTAGGCCACATAAATGCTGGAAAGCTGGTTAACAATTTGGAGAAAAAAAACCAGCACAGTGCCTGACACGAAACACAGCCCTAATAAATGATTCTTCTATCCATTGTGTCGTACACACAAAAATCACTTGGGGAATTTTCTCACAAGACTAATGAGATTATAACATATGTAAATTACCAAACAATGTCTGGCACTTGGCAGACACTCAATCAATATTTACCTAAATCAACTATACCTCTTCCTTTGCCCCAAATCACATATTATGTTGGGGCAGATCTGGGACTCTAGGCACCAAAATAAGTGATCTTTACACATGTTTTCTTTCTAGAAACTTCAGTTTCAGGATTTCAAAATGACTTGTGGAAAAAACCCTACATTTAAACTGGAGAAAGATATTTAAAAAAAGCAGATATTTTGTTCAAATATATTACAAATTAGAGAAGCGTTGAATAGATTTAACAATATTTATTCAAAAGATTGCATGCAGTCATTCGTAGAAGACCAAAAATACATTTTAGTGTCTGCTTTGAGAGAATTTACAGTCTATTTGGGGAATTAATGTCTATCCTGAAAATCCCAAGGGTTATTGTCACGATAATGTGAATTTATGAGTAACTGTGCTTTGTAAATTGAAATCAAAGGCAAATTATATAGACATAAAATATTAAGTCATAATATAAAAACATATATATATTACTGGAATATATTAACACAAGTTAATTGACTCTTTCTTTAACAATGTCTAATCTTCTTTTTAAAAAAGCTCAACAAATATTTATTTAATGAAAACATTATAGTGACCACACAGATTATTCCCATGCTTTTCTTTATAGAAATTGTCACAACAAGCATCTCAGTGATAGGGTTTTTTGCTTCTGTTAATTTGTTTTCTTATGATGCATTTCTGAGATTGGAACTGCTAAATGTCTAATCTGATTTTTAACCCATTCATTACTTTTCTAATTGTATTCACTGTGCTTTTTATGTCTAGAAGTTCTATTTCTCTCTTTTACCAATCTGACTGGTAATTTTTCGTAGTCTCTTATTCCATAGTCATGCTTTTATCTATTGCTTTTATTTATTTAAGAATGCTAAACATATACTTATTTCATATTCTGAATTTGGTTGTTTGAATATCTGCCATCTTCATAGATCTAATTGCCTGATTTTTGTTTCTATGAATAATTGTCCATGGTGGCTTAAGTTCTCAAATGTGTGTGTGTTTGTGTGTGTGCGTGTGTGTCTGTGTGTGTGCGCGTGAATGTGTTTGAAAGGGAGAGAGCTCATGATCCTTCCAACTTTTTCTGTGGTATGATTCCCTAGAGAGGATTTGTGTGTGATTCTCCCAGATACCTGGGAATACTTTAAACCAAATTAGTGGCTTAGGTATTTGGGGGCTATAGTATCATGTGAATTCCAGCCTCAAACCTATGTGAAGACTGGCTTGTGGTTACAAATTCTCGTGGAAGTTTTTGTCTGCTCTCCTACAAGCCAATGCTGCGATTGAAAATTTTTCTCAATCACCTCTTTATGAGTGGGGGCAGAGAATTTTCATGTTGACCCATCAAAAGAGTTGCCATCTGTGGTCCCAGCTATATGGGAGGGTCTCTGCTACAACCCCTCCTTTGCAAGTGGCCCAAGCTTTTTTTCTCCTTCAATTCCAGATACCTATTAAAGCTGAAGCTGCCAGCTTTATGAGGTGCTCACATCTTTTGTCCAGTATGACCTGACCTGTGAAGAAGACATCACTTATTTTCATTCCAGTTCAGCTATAACTTCAACGTATTTTTAAAAACTATCCAGCATTTTCATACACCTTTTTCTAGAAAGATTTTTTGGCTTTCTGGGTTGTTGCATGAAAAGTGTGTTACTTGCCTTTTTATTAGCTATCACATAGCATTTTCCTAATGGCATCTTCCTGTAAAAATAAACATAATTGTTGAACAAAATGGATATTATTTTACTTACAGATGCCCTCCAGTGTTGGAGGTTTAAGGTGCTTCTTTCTGCATGTTCTAACTGGTAGAAAATGGGCACAGGAAGTCATGTAGGGAACAAAGGACCCTTATCAGTCAGGGGCCCATCGTTTCCTATAGAATTTATCTTGTAGAAAGAAACTAGGATCTGAGGCTCCCCCTCTCCCCATATCCTAATATTAGATGCCCTGTCTGAATGATTGAGTTAATAAAGTGAATTCCAAGACCCTTAACCAGCTACCTCCATGGAAGTTTTAGACCTGCCTCAAAAATGCATGTCTTGATTCTGATACAGATCGCACCACTTCTGAAGAAACAGAGGTGGAGGCCTGACCTTTCCTAAGAATCCTGAGTGTGAGAGAAGATAGAGCATGCTTCCTGCCAACTCTGTCTATGTGGAATATGACCCAGTAGATAGGATGTTCTCTGAAAACAGATCAGCTATTTCTCTCAGGGAAAGGAACAAGAAAGGACTGAAGAAATTCATATATTGTCCTTGCCAGCATTTCCCACATGAGGAAGTAGACAGAAGTTATCCACAAAGCAAGATGGGAACATAGAGATAGCAATAGTGTTACTCCCTACACATAATTCATTTAACCATTCTCTTGGCAGGTGTTTAGGTTATTTCCAATTATTTGTGCCACAGTGAACACATTTGCATACCTCTTTGACCACATCTTGGCTTAGTTCCTTAGGATAGGTTCCTTTTTTTTTTTTTTAAGTTTATTTATTATTTTTAGAGAGAAAGAGAGAAAGAGCAAGGGAGAGGTAGAGAGAAAGAGAGAGAGGAAAGAGAGAGAATCCCAAGCAGGCTCCACACTGTCAGCATAGAGCCCGACACAGAACTCAAACTCACAAACCATGAGATCGTGACCTCAGCTGAAATCAAGAGTCAGAACCTTAACTGACTGAGCCACCCAGGTGCCCCCTTAGGGTAGATTTCTAATGTGGACTCAGGGTTTCAGGAGAAGAGCCTGGTTAAAGCTCGTGGTATGTATTAACCAAGTGCATTTAACAAAGGCTGAATGCTCTGATTTATAATCTACCTAAGTGGTCTTATCATTTTGTGCCAGCATTGAGAATGGCCATTAAGAAAGATTTTGACAAATAGATTGATAAACAGTGACATTTAATTGTTCCAACGTAAATGTCTTTTATTACAAGCAATGCTATTTTTCATGTTTATATGACACTTATGTTGTTTGTGTATGTCCTTTGCCCATTTTTTTCATTGGCGCATTGGTTCTTTTCTTTTTGATTTATGATACAAAATTCTTTATAATAATTATTTTTCATATTAGCTGCACATATTTTTCCTTGGTTTGCTCTCTACCTTTCATTTGTCTTTAGAGTGGTGTGCTAGATATTTCTGTTTCTCACCTAGATTTGTTCTCTCCTTTTCCATAATTTAGTAGAGCTAGGCATGTGACTCTTTGCCAATGAGACGTGAACAGAAGTGATGGATAATATTGTCTGACCAGGCCTTTAAGACAGTGGGAATGCTGCCTTCATACCCTACTCCCTGCTACCAGCTGGAATTCCAGATGTGATATAGGCCCTACTTTAACCATGCCAGCAACAGCAGTGCCCTGGAAGATGGCAGAGCAAGGGACTGGAAAAAACTTGGGTGACCCTGAATGGCAGACCTTGGACTCTAAGGTCACCAAGCATAAAAAACTTTGTTCTTTAAGCAAAATTACTAGCAAAGTCAAAATTGTTGACTCTTTGTCACAGCAATCTACCCTTACTCTAAGGACTTTAGTCACACAGAAGTTAGGCTTTTAAAGCTAATAAACTATTTCTTTAGGACTTCTCTCATTAACTTTTATGTAGAAAATTCTCAATCCAAGATCTTATAGCTATTTATTAATTTCTCTACTTTTTATACTATTAATTTAAAAAGTGTAGTTCTTTAATCCATTTGGAATTGGTTTTGGTGTACCACGAGGTAAAGTTGAACGTATTTTTTAAAAAAGTTATCCACTTAAGCACTAATTATTGAATAATCTCTCTTTTCTCCATGGCGTTCTGGTTCCATCTCATTATATACTTAGAGATGGTTGTTTTTGAAATATCTGTTTTGTTTCATGTATTGCCCATTTCCATTATTATGAAAGTAATGTTTTAATTATTATAACCTTATAGAATAATTTAGTGGGTAAGTCTTTTTCTTTGAACTTGGTTTTCAAAATTTTCTGCTATTTTTTTGCACATCTTCTTATATAAATTCGCAATCCTTTATCAAGTCCTTGCCTTTTTACTCTACACCAAATTCCCACTAGGATTTTGATTATTACTGCACATAAACTTCTATGTTAATTAGTGAATAATTGATATTTTTACAATAGTTAATTTTCCTATCCAATAAAATAACATCATTCCATTTATTTGCTATAACTAAGTAAAGCTCTGAAGGTTTCTTCATACAACCCCACAAATTAATTTATTAGTAAAACAAATAAATAACAAATATAATTAAATATGATGTTTAACATGAATGGAATCTTTTCCTACTATATTCCCTAAATGTTCTGAAATATTGAAAAGCTTTGCCTATTGAATATTTATCTGTACGTGGCCTGTTTAGTAACTTCACTTCGATCTCAGCTGATTTTCAGCTGATGCTCTGCATACGTTTCCTCTTTGTTATGATAAAGCTCCTCAAATGAGTTCTTTCTACCCACTGACTTGATTTTATTCAGTGACAATTCTTCTCTTTACTGCGTCTAATGCAGATTTTAATTCTTCTATTTCATTTTTTGTTTCTTTATAATCTTTACTTATGTCAGCCAGATCCTTTTCATCTCTGTCTATTAGGGTTATAATTTATACCCTTCTCCGCTCCTTTGCTGAAAGCAGTGTTTGGGGGTTTTATAGAAGTTTAAAGAGAAAGATGATTGTACAAGGTTTTTAAAAGGCTTTCTTGCAGTAGTCACAGTGATTAGAAGTATAGGCTTTCTAAGTATAGGAAACCCGTATTACTGATAGGGTTTATTTGTTACAATTTCATGCTTTCTTATATATCTTGAGTCAAGCAAGATTTTTTCCTCAGTCTATGTTTATTTTTATGACAGCTTAATAAAAGCACATTATTTTATTTTCACCTTCTGGGTAGGCTAAATTTCATTCTGCCAACTGCGTCAGTCAGGGTCCCAGCAGGAAACAGATGGTAGACTCTAATTGGGTAATTTGAAGAGAGTCTAATAGACTATTTGCAAGGATATGGGTGAGGAGCAGCAAAAACCCACAAGGGATAGCACCAAACTCCAGAGCTAGTGAACCCCAGGCCTGAATGATTACAGGGAAGAGTGGTTACCATATTCTGGGCATGAGAGCTGGGCAGAGGGTATCTCCAGACTGAGGCTGTGCCTTTGGTTGAGGGCCACTCCTGGATAGCAAGAGATAAGTTTGGGGAATAAATAACCAGCCTCATTCTTATCCCTACATCTCCTTCTGGTACTCCGCACAGGTCAAACTCAAATGGAAGTTAGAAGTCAAGGGGTTCCATTAATCAGGCCATACACATCAGCCCCAGGGGTCTAGACGAGGGTGGAGAAAGGTAAATCTGGAAGGGTAGGGAAAAGACAATAAGTTACATCAATCAAAGAGTCCTTAACTTTTCATTGTTTCAAACATTTTTCTCCATTCACTGGCCAACCCTCCGTTTGGTGAGTGCTCTGGATGGAAACTATTGAAAATCAAGGGTGTGTTTCCTGAGGAAGAGAAGGGAAAGATGGCATAGAAGGACAATGCACAGAAGGTAGCCGAAAGAGACAAAATATCACTGGAGGTTGTGAAGAGATGGGTAGATACCTCAAATATGTATGGAGCTACTCCGTGGACAGGCTCAGAAAACTTGTGCAACACATCATAATTAAAGAATCATAGCATCAATAAAAATTCAAATCTCCTTTTGTGTGTATCTGAATCACTTAAGGAGGTTCAGGTATAAAGACCAACATAAAATACGCTAACATCAACTATTGTCTTCCAATTTTCTACTTAAGGGAACTTGTGGGAATTTTTCACTCACCTGGTTTGGAAAAGTACTGAACCACTGTCCTTGCATTTGTCTTTAATACTCTTCTTCAGGTTCCCTCTTCTGTACAATATCTCCCAGTATGCCACATTCCTCTTATTTCATATAGCCCCTTGGGAATGCAGTTTTTCTTTTATTCTTATTGATTTTTTCTGTAGAATCTTCTAGTATGACTTTTTCAGAACACGAGTGAATGGAGATCAGGTAAACAGGCAAGACCGAAAACCTCTGAGTCAGGCAGAGGGACGGGAAAGCTGTGGACAAGTTAGTAAGCTCATATTTTCTCTTCTCCTTTCTGCCTTCTTCCTTTTCCCTTTCTAAGAAGAGAGAGAAAGGATATATGAAAAGGATTTGCCCATCAATCTCAATTACCGTGTCAGATTTGTTGCATGGTGAGTGCAGCACTGTGGAATTCTGCAGAGGGAAGAACATTTGCAGGAAAGCTGCTGTTACTGTATTTGCCTGGTGGATCTTGAGAATAAGCCCCACGAAGGTGTGTGAGTTTTTCCCCACAGAATTTTTTTTTAAACTATTCCTTTTGAGTGAGGTGTGAATATCTTAGAGATACTCTTTGTCAGGAGAAATGAGCCAGTGGTATGAAGGTCTTAGCTGGGAGTGGGTAAATGGCTGTACCTGCTGCCCATGATGCCTTATTAGCCCCCAGGAACCCCATCTTGGGGTGTTCCCAAGTGTTACTGTGAGGACCGTGAGTATGCCATTTCCCGTGGTTTTTCAAGGGATATGTGTGGCTGCAGCATTATGTCTTTCCTGGCCTGCCAACATGATTTCACGGAGTTTTTGAAAAACGGTCCCCTCAGGGAAGTCCATGGTTGTTTTGACATTTGGGATAGAAAATATTTACCATGTAACCTTTACATTAAAGGACTCATTGCTAGGAACAAACAAAGCATATTTATTTGCCTCCATGTGAGCATTTGGAATAGTGCTCTAAGTGAATCCTTTACACAAAGAAAGGACAAGCAAGAATATAGGGGAAAAGAGAAAGGAGAGAAAAGAAGTTAAAAATGAGAATGTGTATATCTAGACCTCCATCTACTGATATATATTTCCCGCTTTGAATATGGAACCTGGGCAAGAGTTACTAAATATGAGAATATGAATCTCCATCACCCTAAAGTGTTTGTTCTTCAAGATCTCTGCTGAGGCTAGGGAGTTGAGGAGGGACATTGGAATTGGAGCATGGTTAGATTTTAGGGACAAAACCTACCTGTTCTATTTTAGTTGTGCCCTCTTTGGACATCTGTGAGATAAGTGTTCTCTGTCAATGAAGTGATGAGATTGAGGAAGGGTAGGAGGCCCTCTCAGCTCTGGTGGACTTGTAAGAACAGAACATTTGAAAGGGCATGTGAGGTGACAATTATTCTCCTTCCAGCTTTCCTACTAGCTTATCAATTCCTTCAGCATAGAGACTATTTTGCTGATAGTTGTATCCCTCATACAATTTTTTTTCTTCCAAGTTTTTATTTAAATTCAAGTTAGTTGGGGCGCCTCAGTGGCTCAGTTGGTTAAGTATCTGACTTTGGTTCAGGTCATGGTCTCGAGGTTCATGGGTTGGAGTCCCACATCAGGCTGTGTGCTGACAGCTCAGAGCCCAGAGCCTGCTTCAGATTCTGTCTCCCTCTTACTTTGCCCCTCCCCCACTCATTCTCTCTCTCTCTCTCTCTCTCTCTCTCTCTCTCTCTCTCTCTCTCTCAAAAATGAATACACATTAAAAGATATTTAAATTCAAGTTGGTTAACATGTAGTGTAGTATTGGTTTCAGGAGTAGAATTTAGTGATTCATCACTTACATATAGCACCCAGTGCTCATCACAGCAAGTGCCCTCTGTAATGCCCATCCCCCAATTAGTCCATCCCCTCCACCCTCCCCTCAGCAACCATCAGTTTGTTCTCTCTTAAGAATCTCTTATGGTCCCCCCCCACCCCATTTTTATCTTATCTTTCCTACATTTACAATCTTAAGCATCTTTAGGAGGAAAGTTCTTGTTTCTTAATGTTTATTTATTTATTTTTGAGAGAGAGGCAGAGAGGGAGAGACTCCCAAGCAGACTTCATGTTCTGCATGAAGCCTAACGAGGGGCTTTGACCCCATGAACTGAGATCATGACCTGAGCTGAAATCAAGAGCTGGACACTTAACTGATGGAGTCACCCCGGCACCCCTAGGAAGAAAGTTCTTAAGGAATCTTTGTTGAGTAACAGAATCTGCAAAAGAAACACGCCACATCATAGGATAGGAAACAAGACAATTCCCTCAAGTCCCCTTGGTCATTCCACATTTTGGCAGAAGGACCTAGAAGAGCAAGAGCTAGAGATCAGTCTTCACCTCTAACCACTCTCTATTTACACGAGGTCTTTGTGCCTGTGTTCTCTGAGTTTGTCTGGGTTTTGAGAAAAAGGGAGAAGGTGGGCAGGGGGCCCCTGACTCCTCTACCGTTCTTTCATATGGAGTGATTCCACTTTTAACTGGTTTTCCATAGTTCTACATAGTATTTGTGAACACTTCCCTGGGGCTCCTGTTTAGATCTGGTAGATTGACCACATGTATTTTTTCTCCTCTCAGGCTTGAATTTGCCATTATAATAGTATTCAAAGAACAAAGCCCAAGTTATATAACCCCACAGGGACAAAGAGGCAGGAAGGGAGACAACACAGACAAGAGAATCTAAGACGTGTTTTGAAAGATAGAAAGTAGATGGAGAGTGGCCAGTGATTCAGTAGAGGAAGTTAAAATACAAGTACCTGCTGAGAAAGATACCAGTAAAAAAGGAGATTCACCCAATAGAATCCCAGAAAAAAAATTAGGTACTGTGTTATGTGGTAAGCAAATTAGGAAATTTGTGGGAAATTAGGATATGGAGCATTTGGACTCCCAGGCCTACTGCCCAGTCCAGAACAGCCAGGACTCTACTTGTCTCCACTCTGCCCCACCTCCTGCAATTCACTACCCCTCCCCCACATTCACCACAGCAAGTGGAGATTTAATATCTGGAAAAACTAAACCAGGGAGGTTGAACTGAACCAAAACTGGTTTGGGGAACACAGCCATGCCAGAGGGCAAAGGATGAGACCCAGAGACAAAAACCAGGGACGTTAAATAATAATTTGCACATTGACTGGTAGGGACCTTGGCATCCTTTCCCTGCCCAGCTCACAGAATATATGAACTCAGTCACATGTGGTACCCAGGCAGGAGTCTGGAGGAGTCTTCTCTTCGGAAACCGAAGAATCCCGGAGAATAGGCCTATGGGTGTTGACATGTGAGGATCCTTCAACTAAAAGTTCAGCTCAATACTAACTTACCTAGGGTAAAGCTCAACGGTTGCAAAGGAATTTTGCAAAATCCATGCAAAGGAATTCTCCATAATCTTTTCACTACATCCTTCTTAAACATGAACAGAGGGTCAAAGATTCCTACCCATCTGAGGAAAGCCTCCAACATAAAAGAGAGATACTAATCTATGGAAAATTGAAGATAAAAGTTACAGCTTTTAGAATATAGTTCCCGACTTACTATGTTTCCACTTACAAGTTTTCAACATTTCGATGGTGTGAGTGATAAGCATTTGATAGAAACTACTTTGAACTGTGAATGGTGATCTTTGCCTGGGCCAGTGATAGATGTGCAGTCCCCTCTCGTGTTGCCAGGCAGAGGCAGGAGCCCCAGATCCCAGTCAGCCACTTGAGCACGAGGATAGACCACTGATACACTGACAACCATTCTGTCCTCACCCAGCCATTCTGTTTTTCACTTTCAATAGAGTATTTAATAAATTACATGAGATATTCAGCACTTTTGTATAAAATGGGTTCTGTGGGAGATGGTTTGCTCAACTAAAGGCTACTGTAAGTGTTCTGAGCACATTTAAGGGAAGTTAGGTGTATTGAATGCATTTTTGATTCATGATCTTATCAACATGTAATGGGTTTATCATAACCCCGCAGGAAGTCAAGGAAATCTGTACCAGGCAAGGGGAGTGGTGGTAGAGTGGAACAGAAGAATAGCTCTTTTTCACGTAGTAAAGATGGATACTTTAAACCAGTGGTTCTTAACTTTCACTGCACCAGAATCACCTGGGAGCTTTCAAAGTGCTCATGTCTGGGTTGCACCCCCAGAGATTCTGATTCAATCAGTCTAGGGTGAGACCTCAGTATTGAGGTTTTAAAAGCTCTCAAGTGGTACTGATATACACCCAAGGTTAAGAACTGCTTAGATTAAATAATAAAATTGAAAAGTTGATTTTAAATAAAATAATAAAAGTTAATTTTTATTAAAAAGTGATACTGCCTGGGGGAAAAAAAAGGAAAAAACTGGCTGCAGGAACAGATAACAACTCTTGCGCCTGGCACCCGAGGGAGGCCCTCCCATGTTCCCCAGCTCACCTTTCTAACTTCACTGCCCACAGTTTGGCATTCAAATGGCCATGCCCAACCACACTTGCACAAACCCCATGCTCCTTGGCTCTCTTTCCTGTGTTCTTTGTTCATATTTCTCATCCCACTTTGAGTACCTTCATATTTTAGTACTCTTCATTGCCTGTTAAATGTTGAAATTATCTTTAAATGTCCTGCCCAGTTGCACCCCCTGCCATGATCACTGGGCATAAAGCAAGGAGCTCCTTCACTGATCATTACCATTACCTGCTCTCTGTCTCATTTATTTCATAACGAACATCTTCATTGCTGTGGACATCCAACAATGCTAGTAACTCATGTGGCCATTCAGATTTGTTAAACTCCACAAACCTGGGCTTATCTGAACATAGCAGCACATTTTTAGTAATTAACTGTTTACCACATAAAATTTTTTTAATTTATTTTTTTAATGGTTTATTTTATTTTTTGAGAGACAGAGAGAGAGACAGAGTGTGAGCAGGGGAGGGGCAGAGAGAGAGAGGGAGACACAAAATCTGAAGCAGGCTCCAGGCTCCGAGCTGTTAGCACAGAGCCTGATGTGAGGCTCGAACCCATGAATGCAAGATCTTGACCTGTGCCGAAGTCAGATACTCAACCAACAGCCACCCAGGTGCCCCTAAAATTTATTTTTAATTTTAATTCCAGTGTAGTTAGCATCAGTATTATATTAGCTTCAGATGTATAATATAGTGATAAAGCAATTCTATACATTACTCAGTGCTCACCAGAAGTGTACTCTTAATCCCCTTCATCTAGTTAACCCATCCCCCCACCCATCTCCCCTCTGGTAACCACCTGTTTATTGTCTCTATTTAAGAGTCTGTTTCTTTATTTCTCTCTTTTTTTCTTTGTTTGGTTTCTTTTTTTTAATGTTTATTTATTTCTGAGAGAGAGATAGAGGCACAGAATTAGAAGCAGGCTTCAGGCTTTCAGATATCAGCACAGAGCCTGATGTGGGGCTCGAACCCATGAACCATGAGATCATGACCTGAGCTGAAGTCGGATGCTTAACTGAGCTACCCAGGCGTCCCTCTTTGTTTGGTTTCTTAAATTCCACACATGAGTGAAATCATATGGTATTTGTCTTTCTCTTGACTGACTTACTTCACTTAGCATTATATATACTCTCTAGATTTGTCCATATTGTTGCAAATGGCAAGATTTCATTCTTTTTTATGACTGATCAATATTCCATTATATATATATGTGTGTATATATCTCCACACACACCCCCACACACATATACATACATACATACATACATAAACACCACATCTTCTTTATCCACTTACCTGTTGATGGACACTTGGGCTATTTCCATAATTTAGCTATTGTAAATAATGCTACAATAAACATAGGAGTGCATATATTTTTCTGAATTAGTATTTTTGTATTCTTTGGGTAAATACCCAGTAGTGGAATTACTGGATCATATGGTAATTTTATTTTAATTATTTTTCTATTTTTAATTTTTTGAGGAACCTCCAGACTGTTTTCCACAGTGGCTGCACCACTTTGCATTCCCACCAACAGTGCATTAGGGTTCCTTTTCCTCCACATCCTTGCCAACACTTATTGTTTCTTATGGTTTTGATTTTAGTCATTCTGACAGGTGTGAGGTGATATTTCATTGTAGTTTTGATTTGCTTTTCCCTGATAATGAGTGACGTTGTGCATCTTTTCCTGTGTTTGTTGGCCATCTGGCTGTCTTCTTTGGAGAAATGTCTGTTCATGTCTTCTCATTTTTTAACTGGGTTATTTGTTATCACAAACATGATTAACTTTATCTTATGTAGTCTTCATGGCAACTATGTGAGGTAAAGTATTACTATCCCTAATTTGCATACGGTGAAATCAAGTTCCAGAGAGATTAAATGACAAGACTGGTGTTTTTCAGGCAGCTCATGGAAGAACTGGGACTTAAACTCAGGTCTTTTAGGTCTGCTCTAGCTCTGGAACACACCTTTGCTCTTGTTTTGATTTAAGTGAGCAGATACTCTTGTTTTCTCAATAAATTACTAGTACCTTGAGAATGATAAGCATATAATATACTTTAAAAATCCAATAATTGGTGCAAATTCAGTGCCTTGCACACTACAGTCCCTCCAAAAACATTTGTTCACTTGATTATGGTAATAATAATAAAGCATAGTTATTCTTCCAGGTCTTCATAGGATTATTGCACTAAATGTTACAAGAAGTATGTGAATTGTTAGAACTATAATGCTCATTTAAAACATCAATAACCAAGCTTAAAAATGTAAAGGGACATGCACAGGTCACACAGCTTATCTTGTCAGGATGGAGCTGAGACTGAAACCAGAACTGTCAGAGTCCAGTGCTCAGAACTTCCTTGCCTCATTTCTTCTCCATATGAAGTCACTAAGAGCAGCTCTCATTTTAAAGATTTTCTCAATCCAGATTAACAATCATCATTCTTTAGGTTTCCCCCAGACACAGTTGGGAGTGAAGGCAGGACAGACTGTGACCCATCTGGTGGATGGTATTCACCATGACAGGGCTTGGAGGACTATTTGAATGCAGACTCACACAAATTAACAAACACACGTGTCAACTATTGTCTGGCAGTCCACTCCTGCTTTCTAAAAATAGCTCAAGTTCAAGAAAGCTATTGTATTTGTCAATCAGAACTTTAAATCTTGCGGAAAGGAAAAAATAATAACACGCAAACAACATTTGAACCTTGTCCTCTAAGTTTTAGAAAATAAACACACACACACACACACACACACACACACACTTTGTCACGTGGCAGTGGTTGTGAAGTAAATATATCCCACTGCACTGATCTTACATCTTGTCACATTAATGTTTCAGAGCACTCAATATAAATATTAAAACTAATAGCTTCACTCTTCAGCTATTACTCCTCCATCCCCTGAAATCATCATAAAACTTTCAAAGCCTTTTAGAACATTTACACACTTGAATCTGATGGTGGGGAAAGGAGATTCACACAATGAAACCCATAAGCTTAAATAATAGTGAAGAGCTGTTTATGGAATATGCTTTATTTATTCATCATTTCAAGTAAAGTTTCCATTTTGATGGAGGGAAAAAAAATCAAAGTATAGCTGTCAAGGGAGAAGGCTGAAGTATTGCTTTTCTATACTGAGGACTTGCACAAAAAAGGAAGTCCATGAGAATCTCAGACCAAGGTCAATCAATGCTAAGACTGTGGGTACGTAAACAGCTAATGGATTGTAAAGACACATACCAATGTTATGAATTTTTAAAGAGGAACTCTTCAGCACAGAACCCCATAAATCAATGATGACTTATTGGCTGGATCAATTATGCAAACTTTTAAAACATTTAATGACAGGTAATGAACAGGTCTCTGGAGGATACCAGTCAACAGTGTTTTTGCGGTTGTAGTTACATTTGCTTAAGTGAATTGGGTAGAGGTAGTCATTCCTAGGAAGTGATTAAAAGTTAAATCCAAGAATCTGCCTAAAGTGAAAAAGAATAGGTACTTTAGTGTTCCTACATACCTTAAATAGCTAGGGAGGTGGGTTGCCTCCTAATAGGTTCATAGGTATTCCATGTTGGTTTTTGACTACGTGTGCTGTTCTCAGGGAGCTTCTATATCTAAGCATTTGTTTGGAGTTTCCTGGCAAAACAATCTAAGCAGCAAAGAGAAAGATGATTTTTGAAATAAGAAATAGTATAGAATGAGTGATGACCCAGATAGGTTCTTGAAATTACTTATTTTGAAATTAACATTAAATGTCAATAGGAGGAGCAGACAGGCAGAGATGGGGTGATGCTGCAAGATTCTACTCAACCTAGTAGCATAGGACAGAAAGCTAAGTGTGGGTGACTAATCCCAGAGAAAATCTCACATCATCACTTACGGCATTACAGTGCTTTAATCACATATTAAAATAGTGACCCAGTGAAAAATGAAGGACTTTGGGGGTAGATTTCTGAATGTATAGTCCTTTAGAGTTTAAACATTGATTTTTTTCTTATTGTATAACTTCAGATAAATCTTTAGATTATAAAAAGACAGAAGTTAAACATGCCATTCAATCCTAAGCATGCTTCTTCATATCTAAGCCACCACCGTTGATGCTGTATTTTCCATGTTAACATAGTTAAAGAATTGCTCAGATCAGGTAAAGCCTTCCATCTGATTCTGAAAACACTGAAAATTCTGATACTCCTATATAGCTCTGACTCATTTTACTCCTCAGCAGAAAGATCATAAAAAATGAAAAGTAGAAAGTAAGTTGGGTTGTAAAGTGCCTGAGTTCAAGTGTCTCTGGCCTGGAATCATTTTCTGTGTCAAAGAATCTTCTTTATAATTGTGGCTATGTTTCCAAAATACTTTCAATTAAGTGGAATAAATGGAAATATCTGAAAAACATTACTGATGTTTGGATATTTCATTTTCTTAAGAGACTTAGCTAATTACCAAAATATGTAAGGAGTTTGAACACTTAGTGTGTGTTTGGTAGAGATAGATATCTTTGGTAAGAAGATCAAAAGAATTTGGCACAACTTCTACCCCAAGCCTGTGGTATGTATTTATTGTTATATTCATATTCATGGCTAAGTAACATGAGTGGAGAACTCTAGTATCTAGATCCTTTGTTAGAATGTATACATCCTACTTTTTGTTCATAAATAAACAAGAGCCCAGGGTTAAAGGTAAACAGACCTGGGTAAAAATCCTGGATCTGACATTTACTGGCTGTATAACTGTAGGCAAGTTTCCTAACCTCTCTTGTTTTATATCCTCATCTTTAAAATGGGTAGCACAAATTCTACCTTCAAAAAAACACCTACTATATAGATACTCAATAATGGCAGTGGCTATTATCTGCCAAATCTGAAATATCCCTGGGAGCAATAATTACTGAATGACCTCAGGAGAGAGTTGTTGCTAAATTGAAGGAAAGGAATGACTTCCTACCAAATGTTGCTGATTTTTAGAATAATAACAGCTGATAACACCAAGGTGTGTATTATGTATCAGGTGCTTTACTTGCAGTAGCTCGTCCAAATTTGTCAACTCTTTGATACAAGCACTATTACTACTATTTTACAGATGGAGTCATTGAATCTCAGAGAAATTAAGATACTTGCCCAAAGCCACTCAGGTATAAAATGGTAGAATTGGCATTCCAAAATAAACTGTGTTGGGACAGAATGTACCACAATGGTGAGCTTGTAATTGGTGAAACTAAAAACAAGGGACTAAAAATACTATATAAAAAAATTTCTCAGTTGGTGTGCATGGCTCTTAGAGAAATAAAAATGGTCAAATTCACATAGTATATTTCTTCTCCCAATTGTCTGGGAAAGCAAATAAAGATTGCAGGACTGGTCATGAGGTTGAAATTTATCCTAAGTATGAAGGAACATGAGTCGATGGTGGGCAGCTTAGTGTACAGTTTTGTGTATGTGACTTACCAAGTAATTCTGTCAGACAGGAGTCATGCTGTGAGTAATAAATGGTCTGTTTCTCTGACCCAGGGGTCTTGTGTCTTCTGTCAGTTTATGTATATAAAACTATGGCATTCTAACTTGTTAGCTTCCAAGTAGGGTAAAATCTCATACCCTTCACAGTTTCTGACTTACTACTGAGGAGGAGAGGTCATAACTGTCACACCTGCACATGGAAGAAAGTATCAGTAGTGTCCCCTGATACATAAGTTCCCAGAGTTTCCCAGCAGAATGAAGGGTAGTGAGTGGGATGGTGGAGACAAAACTTTCAGAATATCTTATGCTTGGGTATTTTTCTCATAAAGATAAGAGTTGGAGAGATAGATGCAAGTTAATAACCAGTAAAATGTCACTTCATATTTATCAGAGTGGCAAATATGAAAATGTTGGAGCTACCAAGTGATGACTGAAGGTGGGGCAGTGGAAACTACATGCTGGTGGGAGTGTAAATTGGGGCAATCTATACTTCAGAGGGCAATTTGGTAATACTCATAAAGTTGAATGTACCAACTCCGTGTTCTAGATATTCCAACTCCTAGGTGTATACCCTAGGAGAAACTCTTGCAAAAGTCACATCTATAGGAATATTCACCGTAGCATTGTTTGTGAGAGGGAAAATTAGAAAAAATATTAATATTCATGGAAAGGAGAATTAATAAGTAAATACCTCACATGTGGTAAGGGTATAAAAACATGCACAGGATGAGTGTTTGATGCTATGGAGAAGGAAGGGAATGGAATGAGGAAGGGATCACAGAGGTTCTTTAATTGGAGTTGTGATGTATTATTATTTAAAAAAAATTTAATGTCCATTTTTGAGAGAAACAGAGATAGAGCGTGAGTGTGGAAGGAACAGAGAGAGAGAGAGATACAGAATCCATAGTAGGCTCCAGGCTCTGAGCTGTCAGCACAGGCTTAACCGACTGAGCCACCCAGGCGCCCCTGTGATGTATTATTTTTTAAGCCTAGTGGAAAGTCCTGAAGAAATTGTTACATTTCCTTTTAGCTCATTTGTGTATGACATATTTCATAAAAATAACTTTTAAAGAGTATTTATCATTTATAGTGGAAAAGAATGCATAAGGTTTAGCAAAACATATTAGAATAACTTAATAGTAGAGGGATTTCTATCTCAGAAGACTTAGAATTTCTGTAATGTAAGATGGGTTGATTTGATCAGCCATCAGTTGGACAATGCATTCCTGAAATCAACCATATCTATAGTATTGAATGCAATTCTAGAAAACTCCCTTTGATCTGTTTGTTATTTGAGTCCATTTGCGAAGTTTTTTCTACTTATTAGATAACACATTATTAATCAATATATAATTTAATTAACAACACATTAATTAATATACATTGATAATGTTAATTGATTGAGTGCATACCATTATTAATGGTACTTAGGTCAAGAAGTAATGTCCTGGAGCTTAACTTGGCAACAGATGGACTTACACATCTACTCTAAAGGATCAACTGTATGTCTTTAAGGAGGAAAGATTATTCAAATTATTATTCTTTTATAACTATCAAGTGAAAATTTAAAAATCCTGGTTTCTGATGAACAGCTTTGAATTTCTTTAAAATGAATATTTAAATAAAAAGCAAATGATGGTTCTCTCATGAGAGGAAGTGCCCCCAAATATCTAATTAACTTCTTTCTGAATTTGAGACAGAAATTTTGTGGCCTCAGTATCTCCATCTTCTGGACAATTTGCAGAATCACAGTATAGATTCCTTCCTATGTTATGGTCATTATTTAGGGAAAAAAGTGAGATGATCATGTGATTTGGTGTGGTCCGTTTATAATATGACACATACTCTTAAATCACAGGCCATGTCATTGTGATCCTTTATAAAATGCATATTGGGATTTAGTGACATGTCCTTACTATTTGCAGGATTTATTTTATTCTCTTTATTCTAATTTTTACCACCTCTCTGAAACTCCAAAATATATTCCATGAATCACAGATGATGGCACCAGCATCCTCTTGCCTTTATCTTGTTAATAGCCTTTACAAGCTATCTCTAAATGCGTATGGTGCAGTTCCAGTATAGAGACAAAGATACGATTTTTTTTTCTACTGTTTGCCCAAAATGGCAGTTAAAAAGTCAGGGGAAAGGACTAAAAGGGATGGTGACTACAAGCTATGAACTGAGCCCTCTGCAAGCCACTTCTGGCTCTACAAAGAAAGGAGATTCTAGACTCTTCCAGGTTTTAAACTTCATCTATATTTTCTTCTCAGACCAGCACCAGTTCAGAAGAACACTTGCACTTTGAAATTGAAGTGGTAAAGCCACCAATTTGCCGCAAGTACTCTGACTTCCAAAATCATGATCCTTTATGATGAAGACCGTCATTAGTGTTACTAGATGAACCAAGCATACCAGTTAATACCTCACAGACACAGTACGATTTACAAAACAAAACAAAACATCTATCAAGACTCCTCTGAAAATATTCATAGATGTTAAAGCCAAGAAGTATGCTAGTAATCAATCCTCTTTCCTTCTACTTTGCAATAGAAGGAAGATAAGCTCAGAAAAGGTGTATTACCTACCCCAGGCCATGAAGCCAGGTTTTGAGAGAGCAGAGATGAGTCTTTGGACAAGTGTCTTTTCCTCTGCCATGTTCAACTCTGAAACTGATAGTATGGTTTAGTTATCAGTGGTATTATTAAAGTGGTGGTTTTGGAAGTAATTTCACAGCATGAGAAAGAGTAGAAGATGCAGCGGCCATGGAAAAAGCTAAAGGAGCCCAATGTGATCACGTGACTGAGGTAGGCCATGTATTATATGAGTTTTGAAGATGAAGGGAGTTACTTCAGAGAAGAAAGAGGAGAAAAAGAAAGAGGTTTTATAAAACTTCTTCTCTTTTTCCCTAAAGGGTAGATATACTCCACAGACAATTTAGCAGGAAGGGTTTTATATGCACACAAAGAACTTTTGGGTAGTATTTTAGACTCCAGTAATGATTTTGACAAATATCTTGGTCTGTAGGTTTTTCAAATCCAAGTGGCAACAAACGCTAAGTTGTAAGATCCAGTTAGATCCTTTGCCTGCTTGACTGACTTTGATCTTTGACTTCAGGAACCCAGGATTTAATATTACATTATTTTAATTTTACTAGTGGTAAAGAGAGACTGGGTGACTTTGCTAGAGAGAGAGAGAGTTCCTATTAGATGTAAAGAAAATCAGGTTTCCTTTGTTGGTGGTTCTCTCCTAATCAGTCAGAACCTTTGCTATGTCTCCACTGTATAAGGGGCCTGTGGACCAATTCAGCCAGAGCCTTGGTCAAATAACATGAACACAGAGAACTGATGCTGTATGGGATGATCTCTGAGTCATCATGTGAGTGGTATGGATTTTGTCAGGCAGTTTGTTTTGTACAGTTAAATTCAATAAACACTCATTGAGGACCCACTGTGCACCAGATGCAAAGCCACGGGCTAAGGATATGCTTTGAAATGAAACACACAACTCTCACCATCACAGAGCTTCCATCTAGTGGAATAGACAGGCATTAAGCAAATAATCTCAAATGTGATGAATCTCATTAAAGGGGAACTAGATGGGAGGAAAAACCTAGGCAAAGTCAGTGTGGCTTTTTCTTTAGCCTGGATGAGGATATTTCATCTGATGGGATAAAGTAACAATTTAAGTCCCTTTTTTCTTGGGAAATAGCTATTCATTCACTTTTATTGGTAAGTACTTAGGAAAATGTCTTTCATTGGCCTGGTTTCTGTATCAATCCAAAGGAAGAATATAAATTACTAAAAGACAGTTAAAATTTTGTGGAATGGTTAATTTTATACACTTAATTATGGAATCCTTTATACATTTCCTGTATTTTATGAGGATATAGACTGAAGCATTGCATTCCTTCGTTTTATTTCTTTTCATGATCAATCCTGATCATGGCTTGGACTCTGCCTGAGTTTCCCCAGAGAGTAGACTCTGTGACAAAGGCATGTATGCAAGTGCTTTTTTGTTTTGTTTCTGTTTTTGTTTTTAGAGAAGTAGTACCAGAGACAAAGTGAGGGACGGAGAAGAGTGAAACATGGACAGAAGACCCGTCCAGGGTGCGCTACTGAGCTGACTACCACTCTGGGAAACTGGGGCTCCTTTTCAGAGACCGCCTAGGGAATGCTGTGTACATACCTTAACCATAGTTACTGAACTACATTCTTCGTTGGCTCTCACACACCAATAGGTCAAGTGTTGCCCCCAGGGAGTATTGATTTCTCCAGTAGACCCTCGAATGGCTGAGCGGCTCCAGCCAGTGTCCCAGTCTCTGGTGGCAGGGGAAGTCCAGGACAGAAAACAACGTAGCCTCTGACACAAGATGCTGTTAGGTTCCACCTAGATGTGCAATGTGCAACAAGGGGGAGAGAGGACATCCGACATCGCTCTCAAAGGAATATTAAAAGTAGTTCCCTGCTTCCCATGGCTGAAGGGCAGGTGTCACAGTGAAGAGATAAATAACACCAAAATGAATTTTGAGCCTTATCATAAAATTGAGGGGTGTGAGGAGAGCACAGCCAACCCTTCCTGGGGTTGAGAAGGAGGCACGAAGCAGAGGATTGGGCGGGGAGCCACGATCCATGCCATGTATTACCATAGCCGTATGCTCTTATTTCCTCCTATACATAGTTGTAACTTGGTGGGCATATACAGAAACACAAGAATTAATGTCCTAATGATTTGTATTATGATGTGGTGCTAATACATGTGAAGTCAGTCCTGTCTTCAGACAGTTCACATTTCAGTTTTCTGAACAGACTGGATAGATTCCATCAAGCTTCTCCTTACTTGCTAAGAACTTCATAAATTCCTTTTTGTAATTGACTTGCTTTCAGACAATAATTGTTAACTGATAAATAGGAGAATTGTCAGGTGTGGAATCAGTGGTGAGAGAAAGATAGTTTCTCTGTTGCACTTACCAAGAATCACCGATAAGACCTCTGATCCCATTAAGGATATAAACCCTTCAGATGGAGTTGATGACAGCCCCATGGGCTGCCTGAGTCCTCACCAGCTTGGCTGTTCTCAGCGCATGTTCAGCCAAAGGGGGATAAAATCAATGCAAGAATTTCATGGCCTCCAAGAAAATTACTGTTGAGAGATGACCCAGTTCTTTGATTGGTGTCACCAGAAGACAGGCCTCCTTGAGAAGTGAATGTAATGACATCCACCAGCTGCTTAAATTCTTTCTATTATATGCATTTGCTTTCAAATAGCTTTAGCATTTTAGCATAAACTACCACTTGCTTTCCTCCCAGATTTGGGCTCTGGGCATTTTTAAAGCAGCAGGCAGAGGCAGGCCTGGCAAAAGCAGCGTGCCACTCTGCATCTCACAGGATGGATGAAAGCATTTTTGCTTGGATCCCTTAATGATTAAAGGCTAAGAAAGCCGCATGAGTGGATTAGTGATTCCAAACTGAATTCCTCCCTCCCCTGTATTGTGTTCTCATTCACAAGGATCACAGTTACTGGTGTGAGTTGAAATCCTGGGACCCTGAACACGGTTTTGCCACCTTGACTTCCCTGGCCCACATAGGTTCTTATATCAGTGTGCTCTGGCTTTAATCATTCTTATATCTGCACTGGCTTCTGAAAACTCTCCAAAGGATCCTTTTTTGTCCCTAAGAAAGATCTAGATGCATGTGAAGAGAGAAAGTGGGTTTTGGGTAGATGCATGTGAAGAGAGAAAGTGGGTTTTGGGAGTTGAAAAGCTAGAGCAGAAACTACAGCAACCCTTGCACATGAATGAAACCCATGGGGTTTTTCATCCATCTGCCCCCAGTGCAAAACTTGGAAGCCTTCGCCAGGCTTCAGCTCCTGGCCACAAACATTACTCATGACAGGCTACAAGGAAGGAAGATGGGTAAAATGTTGAAAAGATAAAAATAAAAAGTCTTTTATTATTATTTTTAATTTACTTTTTAAATTTATAATCCAAGTTAGTTAGGATATAGTGCAACAATGATTTCAGGAGTAGATTCCTTAATGCCCCTTACCCATTTAGCCCATCCCCCCTCCCACAACCCCTCCAGTAACCCTCTGTTTTTTCTCCATATTTAAGAGTCTGTTTTGTCCCCATCCTTGTTTTTATATTATTTTTGCTTCCCTTCCCTTATGTTCATCTGTTCTGTGTCTTAAAATCCTCGTATAAGTGAAGTCATATGATATTTGTCTTTCTCTGATGAATTTCGCTTAGTGTAATACCCATTAGTTCCATCCATGTAGTTGCAAATGGCAAGATTTCATTCTTTTTGATTGCCAAGTAATAGTTCATTGTGTGTGTGTGTGTGTGTGTGTGTGTGTGTGTGTGTGTGTATATATATATATATATATATATATCACATCTTCTTTATCCATTCATCCATTGGAAATTGGGGCTCTTTCTAAACTTTGGCTATTGTCAATAGTGCTGTTATAAACATTGGGGTGCATGTGCCCCTTTGAAAAAGCATACCTGTCCCTTGGATTAATACCTAGTAGTGCAATTGCTGGGTTGTAGGGTAGTTCTATTTTTAATATTTTGAGGAACCTCCATACTGTTTTCCAGAGGGGCTGTACTAGTTTGCATTCCCACCAGCAGTGCAAAAGAGATCCTCTTTCTCTGCATCCTCACCAACATCTGTTGTTGCTTGAGTTGTTAATGTTAGCCATTCTTAAGGGCGTGAAGTGATATCTCATTGTGGTTTTGATTGGTATTTCCCTGATGATGAGTGATGTTGAACATTTTTTCATGTGTCGGTTGGCCATCTGGATGTCTTCTTTGGAGAAGTGTCTATTCATGTCTTTTGCCCATTTCTTCACTGGATTATTTGTTTTTTGGGTGTTGAATTTGATAAGTTCTTTATGGATTTTAGATACTAACCCTTTATCTGATCTGTTGTTTGCAAATATCTTCTCCCATCCCATCGGTTGCCTTTTAGTTTTGCTGATTGTTTTCTTTGCTGTGCAGAAGCTTTTTTATTTTGATGAGGTCCCAATAGTTCATATTTGCTTTTGTTTCCCTTACCTCTGGAGACATGTTGAGTAAGAAGTTGCTGCAGCCAAGGTCAAAGAGGTTTTTGCCTGCTTTCTCCTCGAGGATTTTGATGGGTTCCTGTCTTACATTTAGGACTTTCATCCATTTTGAGTTTATTTTTGTGTATGGTGTAAGAAAGTGGTCCAGGTTCATTTTTCTGCATGTCAACAGCAATCTTGTAAATTGCACTCTTTACTGAAACTTAACTACGTGCCAGGCACTATTCTAAGCCCTTTTCACATAGCTTCATTTAATCCCCAGGCTATCCCTATGGGGACACGCTATTATTCCTCCCTTTTAGGTGAGGGACTGAGGCACAGAGAGCTGAAGTAACTTACCTAAGATTATATAACTACATGCATCCCCTTCCTAGTTACCACTCTCCTCCTTGGGGGTAACTGTAAAGGATCAAATAAGGAACCTATAGAAGGCGCTAATGTTAATTTCTGTTGTTTCTTTGCCAAAGGAAAATGTAGGTATTGGGATATGTTGGGGGCGAACATCTTATGCTCCTTCCCAGGGAGAAGAATTAGGACTTTAGCCTCTCTGGCCTGATAACATCCTTTTGGAACATGTGAGGCCCTGAGCCATCTCCAGGGAGATCCATGCGCAGAAAAGTCACACTAAATACTTTGGCATCCCAACCTGAATGCATGGCTGCATGAATACTATGCACAGTATCTTGAAGACAATTGTAAACAAGAAGCTTTCACCACACACCTTCGCAGAGGCCACTTATTGGACACATTCATCCATGTGTGCCCATGTGTTACCAGCTGCTGCAGGCGGGAGGGTCAGATAAGGCATAATTTCTTTTCTTTTTTTAAAGTTTATTTATTTATTTTGAGAGAGAGAGGGAGGGAGAGGGAGAGAGAGAGAGAAGAAAGAAAGAAAGAAAAAAAGAAAGAAAGAAAGAAAGAATCCCAAGCAGGCTCTGCACTGTCAGCTCAGAGCTCAATGTGGGGCTCAAACCCATGAACTGTGAGATCATACCCAAGCAGAAACCAAGAGTCAAACACTTAACTGACTGAGCCACCCAGGTGCCCCCAGATAAGGTGTAGTTTCTAACCAGCCACTGGGATCTCGTTCTAACCCAAGCATTTTTGGGACAGAGCAAGTTTGTGGTTTCCAGCATGTTTTTGGCTCAGAGGAAAAACTTGGGGAATTTAGCTGTACTGGAAACTTATCTTCCAACATTCCCACTTGGAGATGTATTCTCCACGGGGACGTGTGAGATGGGTGTCATTCCCATTTCCTTGAAGGTATTCCTGGGCCTTTGTCATTCTTCATATGCACCCCAGGAGACCAGCGTCCAAATATGGGCAGAGATGAAAGATTTCCCACCACTCAGTCTGACTGTGGGCTTAGGTTGAGTTTGCCAAATGGTTTGTTTATAAGCAACCAATAGTTGAGTGTGACATGGTAGAGCATTGGGTGGCCTCCCTAAGTGGTACCCAGAGAGCTAGCCCCCTCTGGTTCCTTTGGGGAACTCCATGAGGGAGTGACTGAGTTTGGTTGGCTCCCACTGGATGGTTGGCAGTGAGAAGTAGGTGTTGGTGCCCGCCTGTTGAGCAGCAGCCTGAAGAGGAAATGGTGTGAGTCCATGCTCTGTGCCTGAATGCCTCATGTGTGTGCTTCCTGCATTTGGGAAGAGGCAGCCCCACATCATAAAACCTCCCTGAAAGCCACTGAGGTACCTCTCTAAAAAATGTAATGGACTGTACTGAAAGCCTAGCTTTGACTGATGTGAGGTTTGGGACTCTGCCCAGGTAAGAATCCATGCAGCAAGGAGACCAGAGAAGGCAGATGACCCAGAGTAGGGCCAAACTGTTTACCAGCAGATGTGTTTTCGAAAATCTTCCTTAACTGGTCATGGCAGCGGAAAATATCCTGCTGTTAAACGCATCTGCAATCCGCTGCTCTCCCAGTCCACCTACAAAAATTTTGACCTTTAAAGAAATGATGGAGAAGCTGGTGATTTTTTCTATGGCATTGAAGCTCAGTCTGTTTGAGGCTCCAAGGCAATTGCAGCCCTCTTTGCTCCCTATTTCGCATCACTTTTAAGTCTTGTCCTGGCCACTATGAACCCTTCAGCACTTCTCCCTGTGCAATCACTTGAGTTAAGATCTGTGATTTGCAGATGACATGTACATTTCTTGGCTGATGGTTGCTGAAGCAGTTTGCAAACCTTAGGCAGTTGGGGGGTGGTGGTGGCAGAAGAGCAGATTACAACTGGAAAACTATAATGCCCCCCTAAATTTCTATTTTCATACAAATGTATAGCTGCTTTCTCATTATTTTGATTGAAGGGAAGGTAATTCAGTATTCCTCTTGGCATGAATTACCATATTCATGTTTTTGATGACCAAACAATTGGTTGATTTCTATTGTTTGTCACTCCTGTAAGTGAGTACAGTACTTGAGAAACCCAGGTGGGGGGAAGATATTATCAAACACACTCTTTCCCTCCCAAAAATGTCCAAACACAAAGATAAAATCTTAGGTTCCTCTCATTATAACAATCTGTTACAAGAATGCATCCACCGATATTCAGCTTTCTGAGCTTTAGACAATGATGGCTGCATTTTGGATCGTCTTTCATTTGAATATCTACAAAATATGCAAATTACCAAATCTATGGGAGAAGTTATTTTGGTGTCATCTATTGAAATATTCTCTCATTTAAAAAAGACCGTCTTAATGAAAAACAAGCCTTATCTGAGTTTTAAGCAGACATGATATGTGTATAAATATAATGTGATCTGAAACACACGTTAATGAGATTTCCATCAGAAGGATTACTGAGGTTCTGTGTTCAGACACCGAGAAAAGCCAAATGGGTGTATCAAGCCCCCATTTCTAATCTTCAAAAGCAAATTTATTGAAGTGTCTCAATTTTGCCATACACCCTAACATCTGCATATGGGCCCAGATTCCTAATCCTGTCATACTGTGAGGCTGCAGATTAAGAGAATGTATAAACAATGCTTCTGTCGCTACACATAAGTATAGACTGCTAACTCAAGTGTGGGCTTTATAACAGAGACCCCTTCTCTTAAGCAGATTTTGCACTAAACATTGTTCAAATCTGAAAAAAAAAAACAGTGATAGCTTCTGATATTTTCTTTCTTTATCTAATTTAAAAGATGCTCTCCATAAGTAGAAGCTATCATATCAATGTTTCAACAACACACATGAAGCAAAGAAAGGAACACATAAAGAACACTCCACCATGTGTCAGATAGTGTGTTAATGCTTAGCTTAACATACATTATTCTAGTTATTAAGAAATCAATAAAATAAGTTTTCATTGAGATTTTATAACATTTCAGTGTTATGTGCTGTAATTATATTACTTCAGCAGTTTCTATGTGTTTGCCCACTTGACCCCTTTACTATTTTTTTAAACATATTAGATATGAGGATGTTTGTGAAGGAGTCACTGAGACCTTTGCAAATCCCCAAAACCATAGAACTCCTACAAGGAAACAAGAAGAGAATAAAGTCATGGTATCTAGTTCAGTGATTCACGCCTGCCTCCCAGTGCGGGCAGTTCAGATTCATGCCTCAGCAAAATTACAAATTACTACATGCTATGGGGTTTCAGGATCATTTAAGAACACTCAAAGCCATGAATGTTAAATCCACAATTGCCCAGGGCTTATTTTATGACCCACATCAGTATGGTACTCCATTGTTATTTTCAGTGACAATCAAAATAGCTTCCATTTAAATTATCCATGAAAAGCTTTTATAGGATTTCAAATTTCTGACTACTCTATATTTTGTTTTGCCTTTTAAGTTTCATTTGTTCCAAAAATATAAGTTCCAAAGTCAATATAAGCTAAAGCCTAGATGTTATGATGACTCCTCAGAGAAATTAGAGAAAAATCATTAGAGACAACAGCGTTCACAAAGCTTTGGGGAAAGGTTGAGATATGTCCCCTTGCAACTTTCCATAACAAAAAAAAAGTAGAACTGTAGAAAATATGATTGTATTTTCAAAAATATATAAATCAGCCATTTTAAGCGTGAGATTTAAGTCACAGTTCTATTGATTTTGTTATCGGATTAAAAAAAATCACAAATTTTCCATCAACATAGAGAATAAAAGCAAAGAAAACTGATCACTTTGTGCTGCCTCCATCATCAATATCATGTCTACCCGGCTTGGGTCATGTTTACTTTCCTACAGGAACTTATGTGTTCATGTCAATATTTGTTGAATTTAGACTTAGTCTAAATACCAATTTTTAAAATTCTAATTCAATTCTCTTTGTCTATGATTACATACTATTTTTGGTAACAGTGATGGATTAAAACATGTCAAAATAAAAGTTTTTCTTTTGGTATCTTTGGAGATCAATATCTTAGAGACTACCTCTTCAACAGTTTTGTCTTTATTTCCTCCTCTCTATGCTTCCTTCTTCCCTACTTCATCATTTTATCCTTCCCATGGTTCTGAATTCTTGGGAGAGGCCTGAAAGCTGTCCTAAATGATCAGGGCTAGGAAAACCAACTCAACTACAGTTCTTCAGGACCAATGACAGTGACTCATGGGTCCTCACCAAAGTCTGATAGGTCATTTGCTACACCAATGCTCAATATATATGTTTTATCCCCAAACTCAATAACATGCCCAGAGTGCAATGCAAATAAATAAACAAAACAAACAAAAAACACATTTTCTGTTTATAAGGCCCAAAGTGGGGAAGCTCTCATACACTTGTCTTAGTTACTTTATCTGCTACCGTGACTGAGACAGGGCTGCTCTGCCGTCTATGTTTGGTTGGATACTGGGTTGAGATGATCTAGAGTGGTAGGATTGAGGATACAATTGTTTAAAACAGAGATGTCTTCTGGAGCAGCAACACCAATATCAGCCCTGAACACAGATCTGATCCTGGCAAGATTCCTTTGAGTAGAAGTTACACCAATATGGCAATTTACTTGTTATCCATAAGAGTTAACACAAGCTGCTTCCAGTGGTATTTAAGTGTTCTACCAAGTGGCCCAGGCTTTCAGGAATTGGAGAGTTCTCCTTCTCTGTTTTCATGTATACATCATTTGCTATAAAATTCAGAGTTCAAGCTGGTCACTTTTACATGAACAAGTTCATGTGCCTAATTCCTAAATCCCACACATCTTTTTTTTTTTTTGCCCAAGGGGGTAAAGAGAAATAAAGAAATATTTCAGAGAAATAAAGACGCTAACCCTGAGCAAAGGAGTTGAAAGACTGCAAGTCCCAGGTACCCTGGTTTCCTGGGCCAGAGAAGTAACTGCAGTCTTGCAGACAGAATATCATCAACCTTCAGAAAAATAACCATAGAAGAAAAACATGTGATGCCCTTCTCTATATAAATCCATATGATAGTCATTTATTAAAAGAATGCATTTCACAAAAAAAATTTCATAAAATCTATAAGAAGGATTTTGATAGGCAAGGAAGAGTAACTAAATTACTACCTGATTATAGCTTTATCTTCCCACGTTCCTTTGAATAGCAAGCTTGTGAGCACAGACTCATTTGCATGACTAGCTTAACTAATTTATCTGATTTTAAGGTCTACATCTATAGAAATTTATATCAGAAGTGTTTCTGTTTTCAAGTTCCATTTTCCTCTGAAAATAACAAATCACAGAAGAGTTTACACAAGTTAGATATATGTAACCAAATACACTCATACTTCCTGAAGCTGTGAAAGATCTGGTGATACTGAGAAAGCAATTATAATCTTAATTGGCATCAAATGATAGAAAATTAGTTTCATGGTAAATATTCACTTTCTTTGTTCTTGAATCTATTATTTGCATTAGAAATGTGACATTTAGCCTTGTAGAAGGAGCCCAATTTCATTTATTTTTCTAAAGGACTTTAATTGAGGATTAAGGACCAACCTTTTGTGAAGATTGCAGGAGGAGAATTTTGCTGTTTTATTCAGATAACACCAAAACAAACGCCAAGCATCACCTATCATTAAAGTCCCTCGAATAAATAAAAATTAGTCTCAGTTGTTCAGTGCCATTTGAGTGAGATCCCCAAAAAATAAACAAAAAATAGGTTTGGTGAGAAATTTGGTACAGTCTATAAAAGGGAGTGTTTGGTTATCAATGGCTGCATAATGAACACCCTAAAACTTAGATTCTTAGAATGACCATTTATTATTCATGATCTCCTATAGTTCTGTGAATTGATTGGGCTTGGCTCAGTGGTTTTCACTTGGAATTTCTCACATGTTTGGAGCTGGGACTGGATCATCTGAAAAACTGACCAAGGAGGATGTCTAAAATGGATTCTTCTCTCCCATGTGTCAGTTGGGATGGATGGAGCAGCTGGGGGCTGGCTGGGCATCTCTCTCTCCACATGGCTACCTTAGATTTCCTTATAGCCTAGAGGTTTCAGGACAGTTGGGAGATGCAAGTGGGAAGTACGGAACTCCCTATTTCTCTGCCATCTTGCCTCATCTCTCAGGGCAGCTGGATTCTTACTTTCATGGAAGGTGGGTCTCTTAAAGCCAGCTTCTGATGTATCTCACCTGTCAGAGTAGGGTGGAGGAATGGCAATATATACAGGAGAGAGGAGGAATTGTAGTTGGTCATCTTGAAGACAAACTATCACAAAGAAAGTACACAATATTTATACTTAATGTGTTTATCGGATTACTTTGGAGGACGGTCCCACTTAGTTTCTCCATACAGAACATGTGGCTCCAGAAACATATAGATCTGTTAGTCAAGGCCAAGTGTTGGGGGAAGCTTAATAATAGAGGGCATGGCATTTCCATTCCTCTCTTCATGAGGAGAAAATAAGGAAAGAAAGTTTCCAGCCTTTCCCCACAAACTCACCCAGTCCTCCCCTTGGGAGGAGGAGAGACTTACCTAGGAGGGTGTTTGGAAGAAGTAGTTGAGTTGGTAAAACTGAGCCTCTGTTAGTGTTTCTTTTTTTCTTTTTAAAAATTTTTCTAGTTTATTTTTGAGAGAGAGAATAAGCGCTGGCACGAGCCTAATGCAAGGTTCGAACTTACCAGCTGTGAGATCATGACCTGAGCCCAAAGCAAGAGTTGGATGCTTAACTGACTGAAGTACCCACACACCCTCTCTGTTAGTTTTTCTTTTCATTCCCATCTTTGAAGTGGTCTGCAGTGCTGCTTGGCCAAGGGACTGTAGGGCAAGTCTACCTTATTCACAGTTGTGGGGAAGGGAAGTCCATTTGGCCCCCACATCTATGACTGGCTTATTCTGATAGCTAACTTCTTTACGGGCTCACGTCTTAGGGGTTATTTGTAGCCCCCCAGCTCCAACAATAAAATCCCCAAACACTCGTTCTTTCTTAAAACAATTTTTGAAAATCTTGGTTGAAGAACACTCTTTTTCCTCCTGCTCTCATTTACTGGGTGTTTATTTTATGTCAGGCACTGCTCAGTGTTTTTTCATTTCTCAGCTGGTTTAATCTTCTGTGTAATAGACATTGTTTTCCCACTTTTCAGTTTAGAAATATGAGGACCATGTCACATACAGGCCATGTGGCAACATCAGGTTTTGGGCACAGGTGGTTGACTTTTAGAATCTGAGCTCTTTACCACTATGCCACTCTGCATCATAAACCAGCTCCATACATGCTTTCACTCGGGTGAATGTTTTGACTGATGATGCTTTCATGTGATTTCTTTGTTTCAGAAAGTTTTTCCTATCAAATAATAATGGTAATATAATTAATGCATATCCAGGACTTACTGTGTAAGGCAACTGCTCTACAGTTTTCCAAGGATGAACTCATTTATATCGTGACAATAATCCTCTGAGTTAGGTTCTACTCTTCTTATGTTTTCACAAGGAAACTAGGCAGAGCAGGTCTAAGATCATGCTGTAGGATGCTGGGTAGAGTGGTTTCTGGGATATTGAGAAAGTTCTTCTGTATTCTACTTCTTTGTTGATGGCTGATAATTCTTCATTGGAAAACATCACGTATACACACTGAGAGGGCATGGACTTAGCACCTCATTACAGGTGTCAGGAATGCAGTCTCAAGAGGAGGTTTCAATGGGGTGATCAACAAGGTATTCTGGGGGAGTATATTATCTGAGAAAGGGATCACAAAGGGAGGGGAGACAGTAAGACGTAAATGAGGAGACCCTGATTTTCTTCTACTCCAAATCTTTCCTAGGAAGGCCCTTTTTCTCTTACATTCTTACCCACTAACCCATCCTTTCCCTAGAGTTCTAGAAAGCAGGAACTATTGAGAAAGTAGTCCATCTGAAAGTATATTTCCTGCTGTTCATCTGCTACGAGAACTGGCTGAAGTTTACTTTTTGGTACTCTAGAGACCTAGCTTCTTCTTGCCTTCTTCCAATGTGGTCTATTTAATCTCCTGTCGTGTGGGAAATTATGTTCAAAATCTCCGTGATCCTCTGTCCATAGTAAGTTATGCATGTAGTGACAAGTACATGCCACAAGGTCTTGAGATTATATCTGCAATGTGTTGCTGCCGACTGTTGATCAAGATAGGCTGGAAGAAAAACATTATTTTCAGGTGTGAAAAACCGTCACCTTTATCAAATAATTTTTCTTGCATTTTTCCCAAGACGTTGTAGCCTATTTAAACTTGGGAGGTTAAGTTTGTAGCATTCATTATGACTGAAAATTTAGTTCACACAATCATGATGCTCTCTTTATTAGGTGTTACTGTTAAACAATATTAAAATAAACACAATGTGGCTGGCCTTTTGTAAGCTATATGGCATGTTTACTTCTTTGCCTGGTTTCTTAATTGCATTTATTCATCTTTCTGACTACAGGTGCCAAGGCCACCCACAATATTTGCTATTTTGGGGTATGTGGCTTACATTTTATGTTGTCCAATGACCACCCTTGATGGGTGGCATCTTATGTGAGTGATTTGTAGTGTGTTGTGGCTTGAATTCTTGGCTTGCTACTTGCCACAATCCCAGCTCTTGTCTCTGCAGTCTACCCTTGTAAACGGAGATTGACGGCTCTTTAAAAAACTCACTTAATTAAGAATCCCATGATGGTGGAGGAGCAAGACCATGGAAATATCAAAACACTCCTCTCAGCTTTTGTAGTTCACACGAAGGATCATGAAAATGCTTGAAAGTAAAAAAGTCACAACAAAGGAGCCAACCATGCATTAAAGACCTATGCCTAACCATGTACAAACAATGAAAAAAGGTAACTTTCCTCATCCATCTTATTAAAAAAGTTGGAGCAGACTGTGCCATCCCAGTTTCAGGACCCAGTTTTGGGAGACATGTCAAACATCCATAAAGGCATACTCGGTATCTTTAAGAATTTTTTGCAAAAATATAAAAGCCATATTGAAGACAAATTTGAATGCAGGAAAACCACACATAATCCCATTGCCCTAACACCCAGTTTTTGCACATTTATAATCTTTGTCCCTACATAGATCTGTGTTTTCTTTCTCAGTTACAGTCACAGAATATATTCTATTCACTAAGCTTTTATCCTTTTAACACTGTAGGGGACACATTGTTTCTACATAGCCATCTGTCTCAAAATTTGTTTAATCAATTTCATATTATTGTTTCCGCAGGAAGAATCATGTACATGTACCTCACATATTTTGTTTAACTATTGAGTATTTCTATAAGAATGAATTTCCATAGATGAGGTTATTGGTTCAAAAAGGTAGGGATATTTTAGTGGTCCTTAATCACTTGCTCTATTGCTTTCGAAAGAGGTTGTAGGAATTATATTTGCCACCCCAATAGTTTGAGAGTGGTAATCTAATTTCAACCTAACAGTGGGTGCTACCATTGTTATTCTGTTTTCCATTGTAATGGAAACCTTTAAAGATTGAAACCAAACTAGGTTGTCTTTTAGGACAACTGAAACTGCTGCTGAATCAACACCTTGATATCTTTGTTCTTGGGAGGAAATGAGCTAAGGATGAAGAACCAACAAAAAAGACTGCTAGACAATTTGTGCTCACTGTATGCACTGGGTAAGAGACTCTTCGGAGTGGCTCATGGAATTTTCTGGCAAGGGGCAAACATACAAGTGCTACTTGAGGCCTCAGACTGGGAAGACAGGTACGGCCTTGTCAGTGTCAAGGAAGAACATGGGTAGCAGGAGACCGAAGAGTGAATGAAAATTGAATTATCTTTACTTCTCAGACTTGTCTATTGAGAAACAGCAGCGCTAGCAACCATTTACTACCAACAAGAGGCAGTTCCAAGAGAAGAATATAAAATATGCTCTGCTCAACCCCACGAAACTCAGAGTGTCTCACAATGGCCAATTTATTATTTTTACCCTGTCCAGTGACATGGAAGGATGCATCGGGGAGCTGCTAGCCTCTGCGATGAATAACTTAAGTCAGGCTGCAGCATGTGAAATAATTCAGCTGACCGGGATTTACAACACTAGCTGGGTTTTTTGCTTTCTTTGGGGTTCATGAAGCATGGTGCTGTGAGATACCACAGGAGTCCCGTGATGAAGTTACATATCTATTTCTCTGCCTTATTTTTATTTTTTGGTATTTTCATATTATTTTATTGCCTAGTTCAGATGTCTTTCTAAGCAGGGTCCAGTCTCCTAGGGGACTCGTCTCTTCTGACTCTGAAAATTAGAACCTCAGACAGATCAGACTCCTAAATACTCTGTTTTTATCCTCCCTTCTTCACCTATCCAGTCCCATATGGTTTTGACTGCCTGATGCCATGTGGACTGTGTTGGGCTGCAATTTATTTTGCTCAATTATTTATGTGCACTTGACCAAATAAGAGGGGAAGCAATGCAACACATTCTTACAATAAAGCCCATCTCATTCCCCAGGTCATATGTCAGTTTGCAGGATGGCTGGCTAGATTTGCAAAGGTGGAGGGGTGTCCATTTGTTGGCATTGGAAAACACAACTTTCAGGAGCTACCTGTGGCAAGACTTCTCTCTTTCCGGATAAGCTCTGGGCACAGTTGCCTGGCACTAAGGGAAGTCCGAATCTTTGTGCTTCAGGTGACTTCAGAGGACCAGGACACTGGGCAATCACCTATTCCAATCTTTGACATTGCCTAAATGTTAGAGTTGGAAGGGACCTCAGAAGATAAGCTCGTCAAATTTTCACTTTCTTATTTTCACTTCTCAGAGAGCCATTTGCAATATCCCTTTCTTTGTGTTGTCATTTGGAAACCACTAAAAGCCATCCTTTCCTAAATTACTCTGTGGTCCTTCCAATTGCTGTTTTAACTGGGAAATTTTAATGTGATCCTTCAAGCAATTAAAACTAAGCAAAAAACACTCATTGAAGTGGAATTTGGAGGGTAGCTATGGTTTCTCTCTGTTGACAAACCCCCTTTTGACTCCTTAGTATCGCTGAACCAAGTCCAGGTCTTCAGAGGTTACTGTTGGACCATGGGTTAAATATTTTAATATTCACTGATTGGGGGAAAGTACCATGAGCAACTAATGCAAAATCCTTGAATGCTGAGGGCATTAGTGGCTCCATAAAATGTAAATGCGTTCTTAATTATCTCAAGTCACTGCACGCCCAAGTAGTTCTTTTAGAAGAAAAACACAGCTTACTGATAATGAGCATGAAAATTACTAAGAGATGGGTGCGGTAGATCTCTTAAACCTCTTTTCTTTTTTCTTTTTCTTTTTTTTACTTATCCAAAATTTTGATGTGACTTCGCTAATTTGTGTGTGGTTCCCTTTCTAGATTCTACAGATTAATGTAGAACCTCACAAGAGATTCGGCCGTGGCAGGGGGGTGGCATTTCAGCAGTTTCTAAGTTGAGGGCTAGCTCTAAAGATTATTATTATTCATCATGACTGACGTTATTGGCTCCATGAAGCTTATGGTGTCTTGAGAAACCCAGGTTGTATGCAGTAGTTGCAGAGTGATTTTATTTAAAAAATTTTTTTCTTGTTTTATTTTTGAAAGAGAGAGAGAGAGGCAGACTGTGAACAGGGGAGGGGCAGAAAGAAACAGAAACTCAGAATACGAAGCAGTCTCCAGCTCTGAGCTGTCAGCACAGAGCCTAACACGGGGCTCAAACTCATGAACTGTGAGATCATGACCCAAGTCGAAGTCAGATGCTTAACCAACTGAGCCACCTGGGCACCCCAGAGTGATTTTATTTTTAAATGTACACTTTACCTGTTACCTCACTGTATGGCCATGGCGTCCCCCCAAGGCAGGTATTTGATTGCCATTTTTCAGTGGGAAAACAGAAACACAGCAGGACAGATGACTTCCCTGTGGCCATTCAGTGGTCCTTAAGCTTTCGACCCTGTGCCTTCTCTCTCACAAAGCCACCCTGATTTCTTTAAGCCTCATAACGGAAGTGATTTGAAAGCTGCATTCTCAATAATTGGAATGCGGTTCACCAGAGGTGTTTCTTCACCACACTCCTTCTTCAATGCCGCCTGACACCAGAGACCTCATTATGAGAAAACACAGAACGTGGGTTTGACTAGTCCACTGACAACTTCCAGGCATGTATCAGAAAATTACCCAAGATGATCCTTCTGATAGCAAGCACTTTTGGCGGAAGCTGGGGCCCTAATGGAGATGTGTCACGCTGAGCCCTAGCGGCTGTGATGGCCGCAGAAGGGAGCATCAGGCACCTACCTGCTTCTCAACCATCTCCAGCAGGGCCATCTCCTGCCTGTCCCAACACAGGCTTTTGTGCAACCTGACACCCCCAGACTTTGCCTGGGTTTCAGAGCAAAGTTAAGGAGGCTCTGAAATCTGGGGCAGTCCTTCTATGACTCAGACCTGGAAAGGGGATCTGGAACAGGAATATCTTTGTGTTGAGCCCCTCTGCAGCCCTTCCCTCTCCCTCACAGCACATTGTGTGAGGCTCTTATTACTTGCCCTCTGTCGTGTCTCCAGTTACCTGTGTTCCCTCCCATTTTCCTCAGAGTGACAGATCAGTTCACACCTGGGCTGGCTTCCTGGGCTTGAGACAAGTGGAGTCACAGAGGGCCCTGAACACAGAAGGGTCCTGCAAGGACTTAATAACTTTTGAACAAGGAGCCTCACACTTTGATTTTCCACTGGGGCCCACAAATTAGGTAGTCTGCCCTGCCGAGACCGTTGGGCTTCCTGGCATGGTGGGTGGTAGGAGAGCTGGGAGGAATGTTGGGGGGCTGCTATCTCATTTGATCCTTGTGGTTTACAAAGAAGGACACAGTGGTCACCAAGGTGACTGGCCTGAGATTATCCAGAAAGTTAGAGGTGGGCTGTAGCTGGAGCCAGCCCTCTTAACCACTAGCTGGGCATTGGGCATTTTTTTCTGCTGTACCACCATCTTAAAATTAACTCCTGAGCATGGAATCAAGGTTGGTCTTGGGTATGGCAGCTGTGGTATCTCTCTCATACACCTTTATCCTCCTTTGCTTTGGCCATAGAAACAGGAAGGAGAGTGACATCAACCTTTTGCCCTACCCATGCTTCAGTATTGCCTACATAAAGCACCCCTCAAAAGCTTGGTGAAAACAACAGATAGTGGAGAACTTCGGCTTAAGACAAATATTTCGACCACGGCATCAAAACAAAATTTTGTAGGGGCGCCTGGGTGGCTCAATTGGTTAAGCATCTGACTTCAGCTCAGGTCATGATCTCGCAGTTTATGAATTTGAGCCCCACGTCGGGCTCTGTGCTGACAGCTCAGAGCTTGGAGCCTGCTTTGGATTCTGTGTCTCCCTTTCTCTTTGCCCCTCCCCACCTCATGCTCTGTGTCTCTCGCTCTCAAAAAATGAATAAACACTAAAAAGAATAAGAAAATGAAAACAAAACAAAATTTTGTCACAAAAGAAAGGAATGTCACAGTCTGTTATTACTAACAAATTGTTGCTTGTGAATGATTTCTACTCCTACTCGTATGACTATGTACGTGAGTGTGACTGACCTTCTGAGACTATCCTTATTCACTGGGATTAATTAGGATGTGCTTTCTGGTGTGGGAACTGTGCGTAATTCTGAATACCCTTGGGAGGCTGTGCCGCATGCAATGTCATCTGCATGTGAAGGCAAGTGGTTGAGGACCGAGGATGTATTAGGCATTTGCTCCTCCAGATACTTCCAGATTGATACTAAGCCAGAGCTGGAAAAAAAAAAAGCCACCTGTTTGTATGACATCATTCTCACCGCTTAGGTTGAACTGTCTGTACAGAATTAGAATTTCACAGTGTGTCCAGATTACTTGCTGAGTGTTGATTCAAGACACCTAGAGCACCAGGAGGGCATCTTTGCACTTGAGGTAGCATTGCTGGCAAAGACCTTGTACATATGTCATTCAAGATCCTTGTGGCAAATTTCTCCCCAAGTTGAGGACATGGGAAAGCCTGTTTCACCTGGTGATATGGTGGGCACCGGGAACTGTCTAACCCTTTGCATTTCCTTCATTGATTGTTTGCTGCTAGGAGGCAGGATGCTCAGAACTAGGTTTCCTTGTTTCCAACTGCTCACTCTTTTATTTATATTTTGACAAATTTCCCCCTTTACTTCTCTGCTTTTCCTTTTAACAAATTTAAAAGATAAATAAACATGCAAAGAAGACTATAAGCACCAAATCCTCAATTCTCACAATTAATATATGTTAGTATTTTATGGTCTTTGTTTTTGGTAATCATTTTTAAAGAAACAAAGCATCACCACTTAGCGAATGCCCTCCTCCTCCCACCCAGGCCCACTCTCTTTCACTCTCCCCAGGGCCGATCACGAAGATGAATTTGTGGAGTATTTTGGAGTTCATTGTCTATACTTCTGCACACAAGTGTGTGCATTTATAAAAAAAAAAGTCTTTCTGTGTGGTTTAAACTTTTATATAAATGAGATGCTGTATGTACAGTTATGCTTTTCGCATGTGTTTTGAAACCTCACATTGATGCATATTGATCAAGTTCATTCCTTTTAAATGCTATGTAGTAATCTGAACTTCGTATGAATTTACTGTATTTTTTTTCTCAATAAGAAACATTTAGGTTATTTCTGATTTTATTCCCAAACAGTGGTCCTATGAACATATTTTTACATGTTCTTTTTTACATATATGCAGGATTTCTCCAGGGTGTAGACATGTTCCTTTATAAATGTATATAAGAATTTCTCTAGTGTATAGAGCATCCAGCAAAGTAGCTGGCAAAGGAGTTTCTGAGTTACTGGCTCTCTTTACCAAATGGATCTTTTATTCTATGTTAATAGATTTTGCCTCTCTACTGTCTGTGAATTTATTATAAGCCACACCACATCCTTTTGAGAATTAAGTTGGTCAAAATGAAAAGACTAGGTAGGTCATTAAGGCTTTTAAAGATTTGTGAAATAGATATAGGATGATGGCTTAAAACAAGTGTCCATCATTGTCTGCTTTTCTGCAGGGTCAGTGTGCAGGTGTTTGGGAAAGAGAAAATGCTTTATTCTTGGTTAAAGCTTATAATTTAGAATGAAGTCCAAAAGAAAAACAAAATCAGTGTCAAACCAGGAAATTTCATCTTTAAAATTTGAAAAGATACAGCAAAGTAATAGTCAAAAGGGACAATTTATCAAGAGTTCCATGGGAGCCACTCTTTTTCTTCATATTCTTTTGTTCCAATTTTCTTAAACATCCTGGAAAGGCTGTGAACTGTCAATGGGAGCCCCTTTTATTGCTGGTGTTGGAAACCTTGGTTTACAGTCAGTTGGTCAGAAGTACAGGTGACAGCGTGAGACTTGCAACTGGCTTCTGAAGTGGGGCAGTCTTGTGGGACTGAGCCCTTAAGCTGTAGGGTCTGACTGCAACTCCAGGTTGATAGTGTTAGAATTGAATTAAATTGGGAGACACTTAGCCTATGTTAGGGAATTGCTGAGCATGGGGAAAAAATCTCACATATTTAGAGTATAGAAGTATTCAGGGTAACAGGAGTGTTCTTCTCTTCCAACTCCCTAAAAGGCTTTGGGCAAATGGTGACATGTGTCCTCTTCTACTTCGTGTTATGGAAGCATTAGCATTGCTAATGTGGTTCTATGGCATCTTAGCTCTGGGCATGAAAGAAGTCGTCTCTGAGCTGTGACATTGTTCATAGGAGAAAGAACACTGAGCTTGGAGTCCCATATACACAGTTAAGTTTGAGTTCCAGCTCTTCCACAGCCTAGAGTATGGCCTTAAGTTCTTTGAGCTTCAGTTTCTCATTGGTAAAATAGAAGTAATATTATTTGCTACGTTATTACTAACCCTTCAGAGTTGATCACATTCCTGCTGGCAAAAGTCTTACACATAAGGCATACTATATTGTCAGTATTACATATGCAGATTCCACAAGGTCAATAATTCTGTAATATATATCCTGGATCTTGAGATAAACTCTTAGTCACTCTCTTTTTAGAGATTAAAACTTAAACCTTTGTAGTGGTCAGCTCGCTAACAAGGGTGTATTGTTTGAAAATTCATTATTCCTTTATTCAAAAATTATTTATTGAATACCTACACAGTTATTGTGCCAAGGGTGGTCTGTCCATCTTCTCCCTACACAGTTGGCGAGACAGTGGTGGCATTGACATGACTGTGCATTTGAAAGGAGGAGCTGATTTGGGCATGAAGATGAATGGTATTATTTTGGGTTTATTAACTCTGAGGTAGCATCATGGTAAAACACTGCATATCCAAACCACAGATTCCCAAAAAGAGTACCAAGGTAGAATAAAAATAAAAATTGAGTGCCCCAAATAGGTAATAGTGTAGAAAGGCCTGAGGCTAAAGTATGGAGTCAAATGGGGTGCAGAGAACTGGAGAGAACAGAGTGAAGAGCAAACACTCTCAGGATGGAGTTGAATCAGCAATGCAGCATGGGTTGGACATACATTAGGAGCACAGACCTGGGGAAGTTTAAAGAGTCCAACTGGAGAGACAGGTTTAGTAGAAATTTTTATATGAGTCTTGATTTGGGGAAAGAAGGTAGGTGGGGGACGGTTATGTGTGAGTGTGGAGAAGACAGTTTTAGCTTTTACAATTTGGTGAAGATAGCCTAGCAAATTCCCTAGTTTGAGAGAGTCACAAAAAGCAGGCAGTGCAGTTGGGGCAAACAGCTGCAGTGATATCAGAGGTCAGCTCTATGACTCCAGCACCAGACTGTTCTTGCATCAGAGAGCCAAAACTGCATGAGATGCTTCTGTAGTAGTAACAACATTATCAATGTTATCACCACCATGTTTCCTTGAACCTTTGAAACCATGATAGGAAGACCAAGACATGGATGTCTAGCTAATTTTCCTTAGATGCAATGTCTCAGAAGGGGAAGATAGAGTGATGTTCAAGATAACACACACAAGCCACACTGCAAGTTGCTCTCATCAAGTTAGAAAGTCTAAAAGAAGCAAAATAGCTTTCCAAAAGGCTTTGAAGCTTCAAGTACTTCTCAGGATTCCTACCGCCATGTTAATGCTATTACCCAATTTCTTTTTCCTGAATATAGCTGAATTTCCAAGCCATTTTTGAAAGTGACTGTAGCTATATAAAACCATAGTTATAGGGAAACGCAATCTGTTGATCTCTTCATGGTGGAGTCTATATATCATTTACACTTCACTTCTCTGTGGGTGGAAAAGCTTTTTTCATGGTTTATTTAGCAGGAAGTCATTTTGATCAGCAAGATGAGTAATACTTTACAGCTGTTTGCAATTACTGCCTCCGTTCTGCCAGGAGTTTTAACTATTATACAAACTGAAATACCAAATGAGTTGAGGCAAGATGGGGAGATGAGAAATGCATATTCATAGGCCCATTCATGTCACAAGAAATTATCCCTCATTTTTTTACAATTCCATTTTTCTAAATTCAATGTCACATCTCAAGGTGATTTCTACTGACCTTTCTAATTCTGAAGGCTTCTTTTTTTGTAAATCAATGAAGAAGAGTACAACCACAGCACTAGGTCTCCTCTGATGACTGGGAAGTCACCATAGCTTAACTCCCACATAGACATGAAACAAGTTTGGCTTAGGAAAAAGAATACAGGCCTTCATCTGCATGTCTGTTTCTTCAAAAAAACCCCCTGTGAAGACGCAATGATCAAAATATTTCCATTATCAGGAGAATAAAATGACTTAAATATTTTTCCCTTCTTATCTTGGTTTAACAGATCTAATAGAAGGTCTAAACTTGGTTTAATATATCTGCATAATGGGAAATTTAGGAACCCTTTTTAAATTATCCCTGAGATTGCTGACTAACCACTGTGTGGAAAGTAGGACCTGGGAGCTAGAGAAGGACAGACTGAGATTCAAACTCTCACTTGCTTCCTATCTGTGTGACTTCACACGAGTTGCTTAATGTGCGAGATGTGGATAATAATGCTCCAGTCTACCTCATGGAGTTATTGAGAGAATTAAGTGAGGATGAAGCATATGAAGTGCTTAGCACAGTTCCTAGTACAAATTAACATCCACCATAAATAGGAACAGAGATCTTTCCAGAAATAATTCTTCACGGTTTTAAGGTCCAAGGGAAATATGCCTCCCTCCCAACCCTGCTAACCTGGACCCACATAAACTGTGTCCTGCATGATGCTACCCCTCCTGCTAGGAGGAGGGCAGAAGCCCAGGGGAGAATGTCTTGGGATTAGTGGTTTTTATTGTCTCTGATTGGATGACATGCCCATCCCTGAAGGGGATAATACCACATTTTGACTGGCTATGTCAGGGTCACATGACCCATCTGGGGCCAGAAGAAAAATAGGCTTACCTATTACCACTTGGGTTGAGCTCAGGTAACTCTGCCAGCAAGATATGGGTGTTGTTTCCAGAAAAAAAAAAAAAGATGGACTATAATTAGAATAAACAAAATTATCAGATCCTCATATGGGCATTTCTCTTCCCTAGGCAGTTGACCAGAGGGTATGTGGGATAAACTGATCTAGATTGCAGTGATTTATTGAGAAATGCCATGCCTATTCAAATCGCCCTATTCAAACTGACAACAGTTTATAAAACTTGACTATATCCAAAAGCAGGCACTCCAGTGAAAGGGTAATGCAATGCATTATTAATACATGTTAATAATTAATAACTACTCTTAGGGATACCCTGCTCTTCGCTTAGCAGAAGATGTTAGATGATAGACGAGCAATTGATCAAAAGGTCAGAGGGTCACAGGCATCCGTGTGATGTAGCAGGCACTGGAGAACTGCTGTGAATATCCCAGGAATTTTCTGTAGGTATCAATAAAGCAAGATTTTGGTTCCCAAACACTGACCCGACTTCTAGTTTGGCGAACTTTGTATTTTCCATTCGCATTTAGCTTCCAGTATTTTCAAATGGAGGTTAATGCAAGGAGATGGCCCAAAGGATAAGGGTGGGAAAGATAATTTCTTCACCACACACTCTGCGATGCACATGTACACCATGATGAAAGAGTGCTTTTGAATGGGAAGTTCTATTATCTCATGAGGCCGAAGAGAGGATGCATAAAGAGAGGAGGGTCTGATTTCAGATCTCATCCACACTCACATATCCCAGGGAATTCAGATTTGGACATGACTAACCTGTGTCTGCTGGCTGTCAAGCCTGTGCCCAGTCCCTTCCCAAGTGTGGTCAGGCTTAGTCTTCAGGAGTGTTCTGGGCGGTGGGTGATTGTCTCCCTTTTCTAAACATGAGGAAATTGAGGTCAGAAAGATCAAGATCACAGGACTTCTCAGTGGTGAGCTGGGAATTGAACTCAGGTCTTCTAACCCTCTTTTCCCGATATCCCTTTGTTTCCACGATATCCTTCTCTTTTCAAGACAAAATGCACTTTCAGACCAGCTGGATCTTTTTTTCATGTGATATAGATTAATGAGGTGTTTGGTTTTTTTTTTTAATTTTTGAAAAACACAAGCATGGCTTTACTAGAATGGAGCAAAAATTGTGAGCACTGATCTTTCCCCTTCTCAGAAAGACAGGCCACAAAGGCACAAAGACTTAGACTTTCAAAGATGGCAATTTCTCTAAAATTGTCACTAATGACCAATGCTTGCTACTCCTATCCCTTGCTCCAGGATAGTAAATTAAGGGTTAGGCTATAAGGAACCAGCAAACAGCATGAGCTTTGAATTACAAGGACCTAGATTTGAAGACAGGCATAATTATAACTGGCATCACTTTGGAAAAGTTACTCAACCTTACTGAGGCTCATTTATGGAATGCAAATAATAAAAATAATGCCTATCACATAGGGTATTGTGAGAAGTAATTAAAATATTATACATAAGGTATTTACTGCAAGGCCTCGTCCATGGTGAGGATATCATAAATGAGGGTACTTTTATGAGTAATACAAATAGTATTAAGACTATTAGTGTTCTTTAAGATTGATCAATGCTAAATACCTTTGGTTGGAGGAGGGAAATACGTTAATTTAGTTCATAGAAATATGACACAATAAGTGTGTAAATTCATGGAAGGCAGGGGTGTAACAGAAAGGCACTGACGAGACAGGAGTGTGTTACAGAATTGAGACCACAAGTGTGAGGGAATCATGGGCAGAGCTGGTACCTAAGACGTAGCTGCCCAACCCAGATATGTGGAGTGGCAGTGACTCAATAAAGTCACAATGAGAAAAACCTTTTGTAAGTACCTAAACAGAAATTAAGGATGGAGAAACACAGAGTCTTTTTAGGTCTAATCTAGGGAAGGGTTAGGTCCAGTTTAGGGGAGAGTCTAGAGAATAATTTAGTTCAGTGAATGAAGGATAAAATTACAAGGGGGACAGTCTTGAATTATTTAAATAAGTAGTGTTTACTGAGCCTATAAACTCAAGAATCTTTGGGGTCATAGTAAAAGCAAACCAGGTATTATGGATCCATATAGTTTTACCTGCACAGCCACTGCTCATGGCCACCTCTGTGTGGACCAGCTGCCTCAATTTCCGTCCTGCTCTTTGTTGTCACCATGGAGGGTCAAACTTACCTAAAGACTAGAGTAGGCAGAAGACCCAGCGATTTACTTTGCTGTCTGGGCTCCCTTGCCAATTCTGACCCATTTTAAAAGTAACCCTTTGAAGAAGAAACACACAGCCCTGCTGCTCTGAGAAGAATCCTCAGGGTTGGGAAGAAGTTTCAATGTCTTACCTGAGAATAGAGCCATACTGTCTTGGATTATGCTATTCCAGGGAGACAGGGAACTCTAGGTCCTGAGAAGGGTTAGTACCTGACACGTAGCAGTACACTCTACAGGGCTGGAGGGAGGGAGGGAGGGAGGAAGGAAGGAAGGAAGAAAGGGAAGGAGAAAGGAGGAAGGGAGGGAGGAAGAGAGGAAGGAGAAAGGAAGAAGGAAGGGAGGGAGGGAGGAAAGAAGAACAACAAAGCTAGATTTTTGGCTTTAAGCTTGATTATTTTAGCTATAAAAAGAGCTATGTCACTAATTAGATGGCAGGTGAGGAGGCAGGGGTGCATGTTGACATCTGCTGAGCTGAAAGTGCCCTGGAAGGCTAGGAGGGATGCTGGGCCAGGAGAATCAGAAACAAGGCAGCCTGCAGTGCAGGAAGGTAGAGTAGTCTTTGTTCCATGCACCAGGGACTGGGGCCTTTTCATCATTGACCTGAGTGTTCTCTGTGGATGCTGAGGGACTGTGGAGTCCTGTAGGATTTTGTGTGCCTGGGCTTCCTCACCTGCTGCAGACACATCTCTTCACAATTCTTCCCTGGGATTCCTTTGTAATAATCTGGATTTGGAAGCCAGAAGACCCGAGTGGAGATGTGATACTGCTGTGGACTTCAGGAAAGTTACTTAACCTCTCTGAGCTTGTTTCCTTGTAAAAGGAAGATAAGACAGCTTTTTAGAATTCAGTGAGAATCTGCAAATGAAAAGACTCTATACAGTGATGTAGTTGTTGGAAAGTCTTAGTTTGCCATTAGAAGACAAGAGCGTTGTGCAAGGGAAGGAGCTTAAACTTTGGAGTCACAGATTCTTGGTTTGGTTTTGAATCAAGGCTATTTTATCACTAGCTCATTACTGTGGGCAAGTTATCAAAACTCTCTTATTCTATGTCATTTTTTAAAAAAAATATTTTTTTAATTTAAGAGAGAGTGAGAGCCTGGGAAAAGGGCAGAGGGAGAGAGAGAGAAAATCCCAACCAGGGTCAAGCGCAGCGCAGATCCCATGGCCCTGAGATCAAGACCTGAGCTGAGATCAAGAGTCTGACACTTAACCAACTGAGCCACCCAGGTGCCCCTCTTATCCTATATCCTGGTTTTTAAAATCAACATAGTGATACCTACTTTCCAGTGTTGTAGTGTAAATAATGGAGGTACTGTAGGTAGTATTGTTATAATTGATTGAATAAACTTTTATTGGGCTTCTAATATATGCCAGAGGACTTGGAATTCAAGACATAAAATATAGTTTATGATCTCAAGAAGTTCACCATCTAATGGAAGACACGAGGTTACACACAAATAGAATGAGGCTGGGAAGTGCTAGCAGAGGTAGGTACTAAGTACTACAGAGCATAGAAGAGGCTGCATTTCAGCTGCTGCTGCTGGATACCAGTGGAGTTCTCCAGGTAGATGAGGTGGGGAGGTCACTCCCAGCAGAAGGAAGAGAAGCAGAAGACATGATGTGGTGCGAATCACTGGGCAGGCTGGAGGAGGTTGGCCAGCTGGGATTCAGAGGATGAGGAAGACAGGTGAACAAGAAATATGCTCCAGGGCCAGATCACATTTATCCATTTTAATCAAAACACAGTTCAACTGAGTAGATTCTAAAGATCTTACTGGCTTTATACAATGATTCACAGATCGGGCAGCATCAAATCTAGCAGACAAAAAGGAGCTCCGAGGAGCTATGCTAAATAAAAGACTTTTATCTGTAGAAGGGGGCAGGGATGAGGAATACTAGGCAAAAAAGCAGATTGGTTTTTGCAAGGTTGCCTCCCATACAGGTGATGGCAGGGGTCTATCAGGAAAATTAAGTAATGTTGATCAGGCGATTCCTGATCTGCTAGTTTAAGATTCCATTTCTGGGAGAGCCGAAGCTGTAATTAAGTCTCAGTTTAGAGATATGGGGCTTAGTGTAAACAATTCCATTTTGGGCTTGTTATCTTGTTTTCAACACCTGCTAAGAAATTTGAATTTATATTGCAGCTTTTCTCTTGGTTTAATCTCTCCTTGATAGAACGCAATCAATCGGTTTGCAAAATTTTTGAGAACTCTGTGCCACCCAAGTAAATTTTCCTGGTGGAGGGATTTTCCAGATTTCTAAAGCTTGGGAGTTTGTTGGTAAAGTAACTGGTCTCCTCTGTATTGTCAGAGTCCCTGATGTAGAAAGCCACAAGAGATAGCAACATCTTGAATTTTCTGTTCAGGCTATTTACAGAACAAAGCCAGGGAAGTTGCAGGAGCTCTGTTATTCACCCAGGATTACACCCCAATTCATTCATTCACTCGTTGCAAAGGCTGCCTGGCCCTGCTCCGGCTGCCGGGTGGGGCTGACACACCCCCTCCCCCCAATGTCGAGCTACTTCATAATCACCCAGCAGCGGCACCTCACACTGTCCCATTAGAGAGAAGTGTGCAGCCCGCTTGTTGGGCATGTTGATGCAAGCTTGGGAAGGAAAACATAATTCACTTTTGCCAGTGACAGAAATGTTAACACTTACTTGAAATAGCTGATAATCTGACACAGGAGAGTTAAAGGATTACTGTATTTCATTTGGCTAATAAGAAAAGCTGTTTAAAAGCTACATTAAAAAGACTTAATGTATGGTGACTGAGCATTGCTTTAATGTATTCTGTGTCATCAACTATTAGAATGCTTTCCCCCTCTTATTATGTTACCATAGATTTCTGCCTCTTTTCTCTGGGAAGAGATAAGAGGAAGCAACATCCATTCACAGAGATCATTTACAGAGACATTCATCCAGTAGACATTTCTTGAGTGCCTACTGTGTGCAATGTGCACACCATGTTCTAGGGAATCAAGGACAGAGGAGATGAGGTTCCTAACCTCTGAGCCGTGACATATTTTTGGAAAGAATTAACTGGAGAAGACAGTAGACAGAAGATAAAGAAAAAACCTCATGTTTGAGATTTAGTTGATAGGTGAAATGTGCTTCTTCAATTCTCATTTAAGGGATGAGGAAGCAGAGGTCTAGACTCACTCAGCTCAGTGACTTGCTGAGGGCACAGGGGCCACTCAGAGGGAAATCATGTCTGTGCCCCTGATCTTTGGCTTCTTATTTAAAAGCTGGAGCACTATGTCCTGCAGCCCCATTCTCCTTGTGGGTGAGAATGAGTGCTCTGAGTACACAGCCCTTCCCCATAAGGCATATTTGTCCCTTCCCGAGTGCTACCTACATCATGGAGAACAAGCTTGGAAGGGAGTTCTAAGGGCTGTGACCAGTGATGAGACAGGCCTTGGTTAACCGTACTAAAGAGAGTTATTGTATGTAATTGGACTTTGTGCACACATAATAGTTTAGACTGGAGGGTAGCTACTGGCTCTACTGATTGGACCAGCGTCACCCTCTCCAGGGAAGCCCTGAGCTGCATGAAAACAGCCAGAGCTTGGCCCCAGAGAGCCATTCCCCCAGTGGTGCTGCATACCTTCCCTCTCCAGGCTTCTCTGCCTTCCTCCATGACTCCCCACATCTTCGGGTCAGGGAACCATACTGCTCTTCCTTTGAATGTCGGCTCTTGGCATCTTTATGAGACACAGCAAATGTGGACACCTGGAAAGCATACAGGGACTCTTCCTACTAGGAAGGCAGCTACTTAATGGTTATAATGTCACTCTACACTTACTAGGGGTGGAGCCAGCACAGTCTCACTTCTCAGGTGCCAGTATGAGAACAGGTGCAAATAAGGCACACATTTACCCAAAGGTATGGATTATGTTGAAACCCAGGCACCTGAATTCCCAGCCTATCCTGTCTCACTTGGATTCTCATCCCAGATCCCATACTCTGTGTAGTTGCTGATTTGCCCTGCATGATAAAATTGCTCCCTCAGAAGGAGTTCAAATATACTAATAAGAAGGCTTCCTCACTGCAGTTAAAGGAAACTAAATGTCCCTAATTTAGACCCAGCAGGAAAAATGGCATCTGAATAGGGGAACACTAAAACATAAAGCCCTACATATATTTCCGGCAAGAAAAATACACTGAGGTCCAAAGGAGTAGAGAACATCCTATTTTGTTCTTTACCACATTTCCAGTCCCTAGCACATTCCTCATACATAGTGAATGTTGAATCCTGGTCAAATGAATGGAACAATGAGCCAGGAAAAAGTAATAAGACAACTATTCTTACTGCCAGATAAATATAGGGAGAGCTGGCTACATAAATTATGGGGCTCAGTTTAGAATGCAGGAAACAAATGCTATTAAAGATACTAAAATATAAAGCTTTTCTTCTTTCTTGTGTAGTCTAGTTTGTCATGGTCCTTTTTTACTTGCCATTTAATGTCATTCTATGTAAAGAAAAAATTAAAAATTAGAATAATTAGTATGAATTTTACTGTTCGTCATTATATTGGGCAGTGTCCATTTCAACTGCAAACACAGGAACATTTAACATATTTGCAGAATAACCACACTCATTTAATTTGTATTTTGTATCTCACACATGCATATGTGTTTTGTTCTTACTGGAACAGTGGAAACTCTACACCAAATTGACTCCTCTCCCCCCATTTTTCTGTTAATGTTTTTATTTATTTATGAGAGAGAGAGAGAGAGAGAGAGAGAGAGAGAGAGAGAGAGAGAGAGAGAGAGACAATGATTGTGAGCAGGGGAGGGGCAGAGAGAGAAGGAGACGCAGAATCCAAAGCAGGCTCCAGGCTCTGAGCTGTCAGCATAGAGCCCGATGTGGCACTTGAACTCACAAACCATGAGATCATGACCTGAGCCGAAGTCAGATGCTTAACTGAGCTACCCAGGTGCCCCCTCCACCTTCTTGATATGAGTACATTCTACCAATAGTTTCTACGTGTACCTTACCGATGAGTAAGGAAAGACTGAAAGAAAAGGGAATTATGAGTTTCCCTCTTTCCCTTTCCTTCTAAGCCACCACCTGCAGCACAACTGGTTGGCTGATTCAGGGAGGTAAGAAAGGATATGATAAGGTTTGTTGGTCATGTGTGCCTCTTAAAATGCCATTGCCTTCTTTCTGCATTTGAAACAAGTTCTGGTTCAACTCAGCCATGGGTTGAACACACTTACCTTGTCCTCACCTTGAGTCTTACTGAACTCTCAGACATCGTGGGTCCATTGGAATTCTGTGCTCTTGGGGCATCACGTAGGAGTGATGTGGAAGGGAGAACATGCATACTGAGCATTGCTCCTCTGCTCATGTTCATGCTCCATAGTTCCACTGGACTTGACTTCTAAACCACAGGCTCAGAGGTAAAATCACTAGGAATTTCAGTACAGTGACAGGAGGACATTAAACCAAGAACAATGCAGGATGCCACCTATGAAGCCAGTTCTGGAAACTAATGGCTAAGGTCACCGCATAGAGTTCTGATCCAGTTCATTCTAATATAGAGCAGAAGCTCATTTGAAATCAGCAATCTAAGAGGTGCATCGGGCTCTATGCTGACAGCTCAGAGCTTGGAGCCTGCTTGGGATTCTGTGTCTCCCTCTCTCTCTGCCCCTCCTCCACTCATGCTCTATCTCTCTCAAAAATAAATAAACATTAAAAGAAAGAAATTAACAGTAGTTGTTGCCAAAGACCCTAAGGATTATATAGTTTAATATAGTTAATACAAATAATTAACAATATAAGTCAATATAGTCAACATAAACTATATTATAGTTTTATATTGTTAATTCAATAAATATTTTATTGAATATATTGAATATATTTATAAATATAAATAAATAACTATTGACTGCCTTTGATGGAACAGAATTGTGCCTTCTCTGGGCTTACTTATAATACATATTCATTTATATTTTCTTCATTGTTTGGTTAGTACAAAGGTAAATTTCAAAACACTCATGTAATTATTATAAATTGTAAATCAGTAGCGTCTGGACAAATATTTTCCTACTTAGGAGAATTGCCTTAACTGTGGGACTTCAGATTTGGAAAACCGCTGTGGTGAGGGAATTCACTTTTGAGGAACTGAAGACCTTAACAGAATTGTTAAGACAAATATCAGAAATACTCATATAAAAGCTCTTATTAAATGTTTTTGTATTAAAGAGAATTAAACCATAAAAATACTAAATATAGTCAATCAGTGATTTCCCCCTAAATTAGTAATCATGCAAGGCATATTTATTTCCCTTCACCATATTTAGCTAGATTGAAACTTTTCAGGATCTCTCTTCCCCACCATTTCACTAGGACAGTTGCCAATTTACTTTGTCAGTAAAGGTAATGTGTGCTTACAAGCATATTTGTGTGTCTTTTTCATCTCTTACACAAATGTCCCATGCCTTCCTCATGTTGTGGTTGGGAACCCTCTTTTCTGATGTCACCTCGAGTGTGTGGAGTGGAGTCAGAGCGACTTGGCTCCTGGAAGTAGAAAAGGGATTGAAGAGCCTTTAACGTGCTCTGTGAGGAGGTATTCGGTTCTCCTCCCTACCTGAATGGCCTTGGGATTAGATTGCTTAGGTCTGTGCATGCTCCCTTCTTTCCTACACTCAGCCACTGCCAGGCTCTCTTCCTCCTTCCTAAGAGAGATGGACAGTTCTATGGCTGGACTAGATTTCCCTTCATCTCCCCTTATCTTTGCCAAGGCTGCAGTGCAAAATTTTCTTTTTCTTTGCCATCTGCTTTACCTTCCCTTCTATTCCCAAACCCCAGCTCTCTATTTTTAAAATTACTCCCAAAAGGACTGGCTTGCCATTCATGTCTACTGGATCCAAGTTGCTTAAAAGGTTTATAGAAGTAAATTTGTGTACAGTTGAATTTTTCTTAAGGGAAATTTGCAATTATGAGGCATAACTGTATGTTTCTTCTTTGTGTAGAAAAAAGCATGGGTTTGGATTAAAGGAAGGTTCAGATTTTAGCTCTGCTCCCTTAGTAGCAAAATGACTTGCCTTGGGAAAGTGTACATACCTCTCTGAACCTTGGACTTCTCCACTCTCCCCAAAATGGAAATAATAATACCTACCTTGTGGGCATCAGGCCATGTTGTTGAATTCGAGGCAGATTGAAAAATGCACAAGCACTGTGAGGCAACCTAGATAAACTTGTGTGTGTGTGTGTGTGTGTGTGTGTGTGTGTCTGCATGCATACGTGTATAGAAAGAGAAAGGTGTGGGGGAACCTGGGTGACTCGGTTGGTTAAGTGTGCTACTCTTGGTTTCAGCTCAGGTCATAATCTCATGGGTTTGTGAGATAGAGCCCCACATCCACTTTACAATGATAGTGTGGAGACTATTTGGGATTCTCTCCCTCTCTCTTTATGCCCCTCCCCTACTTATGCATTCACTCTCTCTTTCTCTCTTTCTCAAAACAAATAAATAAACATTTTTAAAAAAAGAGAAAGTTGTGGAAGAATATACCACAAATGTTGATGGTGGCTGGCTTTGGGGGACATTTGCTTTTTCCCTTATATCTTCCTGTAATGTTTGAATACTAATTACTATTGTAGCTTGCTGGGAGCCACATCGGCCTTGCTGAATGACAGTCACAGTGAGGAAATGGCAAATGTTTGAACAGCTCCTGCCATGAGAGGCAAAACTGGTATCTCCTTCTACTACTACTGCTCATGTTGAAAATAAGCCTGTTGTCATTAATTAAGCCTTACAACATTCTAAATCAGACGGATATTCCCCACACAGTTATTCCATAAGAAAAAAACATTTTCCTGTCCCTGCATAAGAGATTTTAGATCAAAACACTATAAATGTTTGACAAAAGGCTCTTCTAATGAGCCTTGCAGACCCAAAACATAGACTTGAAGGGGTTAAAAACACAAAAATTGCATTTGAGTCTGGCCCAGAAAAAAACAAAAAAAGCCTAATTGGAGATAAAAAATAGAAAATAAGGACAGAACATAGTCCCTTCCCAAGGTCTACATTCTACAAATATCCTCCCTTGTACTGACTTCAGTTATGAGGATGGATAAGAATGTGAGAAACCCAGGTAGAAGAAGGCCAACACACATAGGGCCCCCATTGTGCTTACATCAAAAAAGGGGCTTTCTCAAGATTTACTCAACCTCACTGTAAGTACATTACATGACTTGGTTGTAACTTGTTAATCAAAAACAAAGTCATAATTATTGGCAAAAAACCAACCCATACAAAATAAGACAGGTTTGTTACTTTCTTAATCTTGGGGACTGACGCAAGAATGAATGAGATAGTTCTCTGTATACTTTCGATGATTAAAGCATCTTATCATAAAAAATTAGTCACTATAAGAACTTTCTATTTTCTAATGTCATCACTTCCAATGATTAAAACATCTTATCACAAAAAATTAGTCACTTTAAAAAATTTCTATGTTCTGATGTCATGTTATCGCTTGACCTGTAAATAAAGACACCAAAACAGACCGAGCAGAGATGCCAGCCTGGTGATCAGAAAGAAATTCAAGGCTCTCTCACTCCTTCTCACCGACACAGTCCATCCTTTCAGGGACCCCTGGACCTGCTGGAGCTGGACTCTGGCATTAGCTGAGAAACCTTAAGGAGCAGGGTTGTTGTAGCCTTAAAAAAGAAAAAAATTTACACACACACATACATACACACACATGTGGAGGAATGCGTGTGTGTACGTATATTTACAACTTGATATAAATAGCTACGACTTATTAAACCTCTGCTAAATTCTAGGTGTTTTGCTATGTTCTTTGTGCCCATTACTTAATTTAATCCTTATAATATCTTAACAGGTTGATATTACTCAAATCCTATCATGATGTCTCACTTCATTGTAGGTACCTGGGAAATGCCGGTTTTCCTTCTTTCTTCTGTGTTATATGATTGCTTGGATTTTTTCTTATTCTATTCATCACCAGAGACAGAAGCAATCACTGATAGGTTTTCAGTGCTTTTGGGCACTGAATATTGCATTAAATATTTTGGGCGGTTGATGAAGCATTCCAGGCAAATATTTCACACATAATTTTGGGAGAAAGGGCTTTTCTGCTTTAATATACTTCAACTCTGATATCTCTCTGTAGAGATTTAGCTTTTTATTTTCTAATGACTGCTCTAGCTGGCTTTGTAACAAGGACAAAGTATGAGATTTGCTTAAAACTGATGCACATTATCAGTTGTTACCTTTTGCTATATAAATATTAACTAGGTTTTCTCTTGAAAAGAAACGTACAGTGGCAAGTACTTAAAATGTGACGGAATAGATTGGAGACACAGAAATAATCTACTTTCTTCTAAAAATGTGTCTTTTGCTCCCTTCCAAGCATTAATTACCCAACTTTCAGACTCCTCAGATCAATAATTATTCATGACTGGGACCTATCAGCGCTAGTAAGTGCTTTTGTGCAATTTTCAGGTCACTTTTGTAGTTGGAGCTTTTCCATTCTGTCACACAGAAATCCTTTTCTGCCGAGCGTAAGTGAACACTTCTCAGCTGTACTCCACAGGGGAGAGGCAATTCCAAGAAGGGCAGAGAGAGATGGAAAGGGGGAGTTTCAACCTTTACGGAGGAGAATGTGTATTTATTCTTTCAAAAAAGTAAACCTTTGAAAAAAATATTTACAAAGAAAGCAAGCATGTGCAGTGGCTCCCAACAGCTGAGGGCAGCTGAACCGTCCTTGGTGACCGGGGCAGATGTAATGGGAGGTAAGATTTCCATTGCCGCTGAAGGGCAGAGCAGACCCAAAATGCCAGCGCAACTTTTGCATTTCTCTGACATGCCTTTTTACAACAATTCAAGCCCTGAATTGCTCTAAACTTAATTTGGCTTGCTTTAGAAGGCAAGGCAGAGAGCCCAAAGGGAGATGTAGCAATTCTTATTGCTGTTGAATTGTTCCATATTGATTACACATAAAGCTATTTGTCAGCTCTTCCCTTTTCTCGGCCATTCCCACCCCTTCAGCCTCTCACATCCTCAAATAACCCAGTGGCCAACAGGACAGAAACTCTCTGAGTGACTTAAGGAAACTTCCTTGTAATGTGACAATTCTCAGTCAGGGATGCCACTGAAAGGATTTTGGGCAGGGTAGGAAGACGAGCTGAATGACCTGCACTGCTAAGGGCCCTTCCAACTCTGTGGTCTCTGATTCTTTGTTAGTTCAGTGTTAAAGAGGCAGACCCATCCTTTCATATGGATGGTCTATTAGTAAATGCTGACAATGTAGGCATTTAGGAAAAGCTTCTTCTTAAGTACAAAAGGAAGGCCAGTTTGTGTGTCCACATGCACAGGTGTGCGTGCACACACACACACACACACACACACCCCTAAAGATCTTGAAATTGGGGCTTGACAAAGAATTTTCACTTCTTCGTTGCAAATATAAAACCTAATCTACAAATAATGTGAAGGTTGACACTGGTTTAGAAACCAGCAGACTAAGTAAACACCTCCTATTGCAAGGCCCACACTCAGTATTTCATCTCAGACAGTGTTTTCCATTGGCTTCTTCCCCTGTTGTTCTGGGAGGATGCAAGCTCCGTGTTGGGAGTGCAGTGAGAGTGGAGAGAGGGAGAGACAGCCATTCAGTGGGATGAAAACACAAAGTAGGGCTAAAAAAATTTTTTTAAGGCATGGCATACATTACAGTTAAAGTGCCTAGTCTTAAAGTGTCTATCTAGCTCAGTACAACTTCACATGTGTGTACGTGCTCATGACCCCCACCTAATTCAAGACATAGAACATTGTAGGTATTCCAGAAGTTTCCCTCCTACCCTTTCTCACTCAATACCATTCCCCAGAGGTAACCACTATTCTGATTTTTATCACCATAGGTTAGTATTTGGCATATCCTCATGTTTTTGGCTTCTTTGACTCAATATTTTGTCTGTGAGATTCAGATATTTTATTGCTTATGAGTTGTGATTTAAAAAAAAAACTCCCAGAAATTACATATTCAAATGTATATTTGCCTTTGAAGTGGGAGGCTGCAAACTTATGCTAAGTTTGTGGCAATGCTTCAGGATGTCTGGAAACTCACTCCAGAACCTTCTTCACAGCCAGTGGACAAGGCAGTCACACATACCTGTAGGAGGGCTTCAGAGCCACACTTAGTTTTTAACTCCACCCTAAACTGGATCATCCTCTTTTCTTCATCAGATTTATTTCTAAGTAACTTTCAGAATAGAATTTACTCTCAAAAGATAAATACTAACTAATATGTGCCACACCATGTTCTACATGAATAATCTCATTTAATCCTTACAACGCATCTAATACTATCCCCAGTGTGAAAACACATAAACTAAGGCTCAGAGAGAGTAAATCATTTGACCAAGATTATACGACCAGTGAGTCATGAAGCTGAGAATTTAACACAAACTCACTGAATTAACAGAGCTGGTGGCTACTCTGGATTCTGAGGACAAATCTCCAGGACTCTTGTGAAGGATGGCAAAAGTTGGTCCAGTTGGGAAGAAATGAATGGAGTCTAAATGGATCACTTATTTTATATTATGGCCACACACACCCCAAGAGCCCAACCCCCATCATTGAACTCTGTGTCTCTTAGCAGGGCCTGCAGTGGTGAGAATGGCAGATTGGATGATACTAGCATGCAATGTGGTTGGACAGGAGGCTGAGTAGGGCAGGGGATACTTGAACAAGGTGAAAGTACTGGCTCTAACTCTTACTAGCTATTGTGATTTGGGGACAAGTATTTACAGTTGCTCCTTGAACAACTCAGGGGTTAGGGGCACTGACTTTCCTCACAGTCAAAAATCTGCCTATAGGTTTTGACCTCCAAAGACTTCACTAAAGAGCCTCCTGTTGACTGGGGAGGTCTTACCTATAACATAAACAGTTGATTAATATATATTTTCTATGTTATATACTGTATTCTTAAAGTAAGCTAGAGAGAACAATGCTATTTAAAAAAAACATTAGAAAAGAAAGTACATTTAAAATATTGTACTCTATTTACCAAAAGAATCCACATGTAAGTGGGCCAGTGGCGTTCGAGCCCGTGTTGTTTGAAGGTCGACTGTATTTCATTTTTCTAAAGACTTTGTCCTATCATCTGTGAAATGGGAAATAATAATAATATGGTTCTTGTAGGGTTTTGCCAATATGAAATGATTTGGGTAAAACACTAACATAGCACCTTAGTTATCAATAATTATCAACTCAGAAACACTCTTACATTTAATATAAGCAAATGCCCCCTCTTGAGTAGAACGTTTAGAACAGAACTTTATCAAAGTAACATGACTGCAAGGGAGAGCATCAAACTGGGTTGTTGGAGATGTTTGTGAAAGTGAAGAAAGAATCACATTGGCAGGCCGGCCAATACTGGCCACTCATTTAATCAATTCATTTACTTCTCACAGCGCAAACACAGCCATTAAAAGGGTTTATTTGGATGCTTCCCTGTGTCTATATTGATTCCTTTTCAGCGAAAATATTGATAAGTTTGTCTAGATCGGGACCTTAAAGTTACTTAATTATTGATTGAAAATAGTTGCTCAGGCTAAGGAGGTGCGTTTTTGCTTTGTTTCACAACGAAAAAAACAAGCAAGATTTCTGCAGGATAAAGCTGGCATTAATGCCCCTCCTGAGTGAGCTCACTCGTGTTAGCTCTGTGCCTCAGCTTGGCGAGCTGCAGTGTCTGTGACCTAAGACTATACAAGTGCTTCACGTTTGTCAGCAACTGGAAGTAAACCAGAGTGGTACCACCTATAGTGATTAGACCCAGTGTAGGGCTAGGATGAAAAATGAATATGGATTTGAAGTCATTTGGGGTGCATGTTTTTGGGCCATTCCTTACCACTGTCAGTGCAGAAGCATCTGGTAGCAATGCCTACCAGCACCTCAGGTGCCCCAGAGGACACAAAGGTCTGTGAAAAGTGGCCCCTGACCTCAAGGAGTTGAAAAAATAGTTAGGAGTATGAGGTGACCTTTTAAACAGGCATAATAAAGGCTAGGGAGAGGTCAACATACTATGAGAGTATAGTGTTATGAATGTTCAAATAAAGAAAAAATTTATCAAGGGAAAAGAATCTTTCCAGAAAAGCTACGTTAATTCATTGAACAAGCGCAAACATCAAACTAAATATTGTGTTTTGTTTGTAGAGATCCCCTTTTGCCGTGAGGCTTCTTGCTCCACGGTCCTACCCAGACCCAAACCATTCACACAGTAATGCTACCTGCCTGGTTGTTGTAGGTTTTTGGGTTTGCAGGTGCCTGCTGGAATTTACTTCTTCAAAGAACTTATGGTCTACTGTGTGGAGTGGGGTGCAGTGGGGAGGAAGGAGAGGTGTGACAGTTACATTTACCTCAAAGTAATGGCTTTAGCAGAAGGAAAGTTTATTTTCTCTTATGTAAACAAAGTCAGGAGGTAACCAGTCCATGCCTCATGACTCTTTTTATCAAGTTACTCTCCTATCTTTAGCACATGGCTTTCTTTTCATGGTCTCATACATCTGCTTAAACCTCCAGCATCACAACTGCATTTAGAGAGAGGGGAAGGTGAAGGGAAGAAGAAGAGCACAGGCCTTCCCTCTAAGGGTATTTCCTAGAGGTTTCATATAGAACTTCTGCTTCTCTCACATTATCAGCACTCAGTCATGTGGCCACACACCTAGCTAAAAGAGAGGCTTAGAAATCTTGTCTTTAGGGGCATCTGGGTGGCTCATCTGTTTAAGTGTCTGACTCTTGATTTCAGCTCAGGTCATGTTCTCATGGTTGGTGAGATCAAGTCCTGCATGGGACTCTGTGCTGACAGCTCAGAGCCTGCTTGAGATTCGATCTGTCTCACTCTCTCTGCCCCTTCCCCCACTTGCATGTGTGTGCTCTCTCAAAAATAAATAAACATTTTAAAAACTAAAAAAAAAAAAAAAAAAAAAGAAATACTGCCTTTATTCTAGCACTTATGTAGTTAGCTAAAGATTGGGGATTTACCAGTAAAGAGAAAGGAGAGAAGTAGTATGGGGAGAGATGTGGCAGTCTCTGTCATGGAGAGTGTTGCAAACACATAAACATCTCTCCATAGGAGATAGCAGGTGCATTTATGCTATAGCAGAAGCATGATCAAGTGCCGTGGGAGAAAGGAGGGAGCTTTGAAGCCTACGGAGGGGTTCATGAAGCACCTGGCATTTTAGTAGGGGGAATTTGGGAGCAGACTATTCTAAGTGGAGGGAACAGCCTTTAAAAATGATAAAATCATAGAGGCATAGAAATTCATGGTCATTTTAAGAAAAGACAAAATGGTTCATTGATACTAATCTCAAAATATATAGAGGGCCAGGGAGGTAGCAGAAGATAAGGCTAGGCATACATATTGAAGCTAAATCTCACAGTCTTGATGATCATTCAAAATGTTTAAGCCTTATTTTGCACATAATCACAAGCCATAGAATGTGTAGCAGAAACCTCTAATTGTCCTTTAATATGAACTCACTCTTCATCCTGAAAATGGCTGGATTGTGGCAGACACCCAGCCTGCAGCTCTCGTTGCCTTGTCCCTCTGCCTTGGCCAACATCAGCCATCTCGGACAGAGTTCTTTAACTTGATCCTGAGCCTCATTACTCATTCCCATTCCAAGCAGTGACTACCAACCATCTGAATTTAGAATGAGAGAGAAAACCTGTTTTCCACCTGAATTACATGCTCTTCATGGTTCTTTCCTGCTATGAAATGTCAACAATCTATAATTCTCTAAGAGAATATTAATAGAAATGCTTTCCACCTCAGCTTCAGCTAAAGACCCAGGGATAGAGGCTGAGTACAAAGCAATAGGTGCCAAGAATGCCCTCATGCCAAAGCAGGGGGCTAGATCACGCATGCAGCCTCCCAGAAAACTCGTTTCACAAACGTTAGCTCATTGCACACCTTGATGATATAAAAGGTCTGAACTGGAAGAAACAAGGAGAAAAAGTCTGTCTGAAGAAAGTGTTATAATGCTGGAGTGTTGGAGGCCGCTTGGAGAGCTTGTTCTGTGTCCCTGGAGTTTGGGGACACAGTGGATTGCTCTATGGCAAACCAACTCTCTAAATATGTTTAAAGGCAGGGTGGAAGGCCATACAAAGAGAAAACTCTTGCTCCCACTTAGAGCGTGTGCGTGAAGTTTGAAGTCAAGAACAATCCATATGGGTGTTATCATGTGTAAAATAGTTTGTTTTAATGCTCCATCACAACCTTGGTTATTTCCAGAGCTTAACTAGACTTAAGGACTCCAAAGACATTTGAAAGCATTATAGCTTTCCTTGGGCTTCCCAGGTGAGGGGAGTCTTGCATTTATTCTCTTGAACATGGCTGGAAGACACCCAGCCTAAGAAAGAAGAGATGAGAGGCCTCTAGATTTATTTGATCAGCATTACAAAACTTTTTAAAACTTTTTACTATTACAAATTACTAGATGTCCAATGTTTAGATAGCAGTGAAATCAGAGGACAAACCTATTTTAGCCCCAGCCTTTTATTACCATTTTTTGAAATGTGAAGACTGAAACAGCACCGCTTAGCATGAGCAACAAAATGTTTCACTTCTAATCTTTTGTTTCAGATCCCAGGGGTTATTAATAGTAATCATATAGCCTGATTTATCACTGTTCTCTTCATACCATTTAAATTATCTTAACAGCTTTACTGAGTTATAAACTCAGTAAATAAGTATATAAGTAAATAAACTTCACATGTTTAAAGTACATAATTTGATGTTTTGACATATGTATATACCTGTGAAACGATCACTAGAATCAAGATAATGAATATGTTTGTCACTTCCAAATGTGTGCTTGTTTCCCTTGTACTACCTCCCTCCTCCTCCTCCTCCTTACCCTGCTCTGGTCCCCCAAGCAACAACTGACCTGCTTTCTGTCACTTTAGATTAGTTTGTATTTTCTAGAATTTTCTATAAATGGAACCATACAGAATGCATTCTTTTTTTTTTTTCTGGCTTCTTTCACTCAGTATAATTATGTGGAGATTCATACATGTTGTGTATATCAATAGTCCATTCCTTTTTACAGCTGGGTAGTATTCATTATATAAATATAATATCATTTGTCCATTCACCTGTTGATAGACATTTGGGTTGTATCTCGTTTTTTGGCTGTTGCAAATGAGGCTGCTATGTACATTTGTGTGTAAGTTTTTGTGTGGACATATGGTTTTATTTCTCTTGAGTATATATCTAGGAGCATAATGGCTGAATCACATGGTAGGTCTATGTAACTTTTTAAGAAACTGCTCTACTGTTTTCTAGAATGGTACTATTTTATATTCCCACTAGCAATATATGAAAGTTCTGGAGTCTCCACATTCCTCACCAGAATTTGGTATGGTCAGTCTTTGTAGTCATCCTAATAGAGGTGTAGTAGTATCTTGTGGTGTTAAGCTGCATTTCTCCACTGACTAGAGATGATGATATTGAGCATCTTTTCATGTGCTCATTTGTAAACCATATATTTTTGGAGAAATGGAGTTGTCTGTTCAAATGGATTTCTGTATATTGATTCTGTGTCCTGCAACCTTACTGAATTCATGTATCAGTTCTAGTAAGTTTTTGGTGGAGTCTTTAATAGGATTTTCTGTATAGAGTGCAGGTCATCTGCAAATAGTGAAAACTTTACTTCTTACCAATTTGGAAGCCTTTTATTCCTTTCTCTTGTCTGATTCCTCTGGCTAGGACTTCCAGTACCATGTTGAATAAAAGTGGTGAGACTGGACATCCATCTTGCTCTTGACCACTGGAAAAGCTCTCAGTTTTTTACCATTGAGTATGATGTTAACTGTGGGTTTTTCATGTGTGGGCTTTATTTGGCTGAGGTGTGTTCCTTCTAAGCCAACTTTGCTGAGGGTTTTTTGTCATGAACGGATGTTGTACATTTTCTGCATCTATTGAAACGATCAGATGGTTTTTATCCTTTCTCTTGTTGATGTGATGGATCACATTGATTTGTGAATATTGAAACATCTTTGCATCTCAGGAATTAATTCCACTTCATCTTGGTGAATGATGTTTAAAAAATTTTTTTATTGTTTATTTATTTTCAAGACAGAGACAGAGCATGAGTTGGGGAGGGGCAAAGAGAGAGGGAGACACAGAATCTGAAACAGGCTCCAAGCTCTGAGCTGTTAGCATGGAACCTGATGTGGGGCTTGAACCCACGAACCATGAGATCATGACCTGAGCCGAAGTCCAACACTTAACCAACTGAGCCACCCAGGCGCCCCAGTGAATGATGTTTTTAATGTATTGTTGGATTTGGTTTACTAATATTCTTTTGAGAATTTTTGTGTCTATGTTCATCAGAGATAATGGCCTCTAGTTCTCTTTTTTTATAGTGGTTTTAATATCAGGGTTATGCTGGCCTCACAGAATGAATTTGGAAGCTTTAAAGAAAGCTCTTGTATTTTTTTGGAATAGCTGAGGAAAATCTGTATGTATTCTTCTTCATGTGTTTGGTAGAATTCACCTGTGAAACTATCTGGTCCTGGACTTTGTTTTTTGGGTGTTTTTTGATTTCTAACCAAGTTCATTGTTAGTTTTCAGTCTGTTTAGATTTTCTATTTCTGATTTAGGTTTGGGAGGTTATGTTTCTAGGAATGTATCCATTTCTTCTAGGTTGTCCAATTTGTTGCATGTAATTTTTCACAATATTCTTTTATAATCCTTTGTTTTCTGTGGTCTAATTTGTTACTTCTCTTATTTTATTTGAAAAATAATGTGTCTGCCTAGAGGCTTATCAATTTTGTTGATCTTTAAAAAAAACAGCTCCTGGTTTCATTGACCTGTCCTATTGTGGAGTTTTTTGGTTTTTAATCCTTTAATTTCTACTTAATCTTTATTATTTCCTTCCTTCTACTGGTTTGGGGCTTTGTTTGTTCTTCTCTTTCTAACTCCTTTATGTTTAAGATTAGGTTGTTTATTGAGTTTTTTCTTCCTTCTTGAGGTAGGCATGTATAACTATAAGCTTCCCTCTTAGGACAGCTTTTGCTGCATCCCAAAGATTTTGAACTTTTGTGTTTTCATTTTCATTTGTGTCCATTTAGTTTCTCTTTGATTTCCTGGTTGACCCTTTCATTGTTTAGTAGCATGTTTTTTTAACCTCCATGCATTTGTGTTCTTTTCAGATTTTCTTCTTGTGGTTGATTTCTAGTTTCATGGCATTGTGATTGGCAAAGATGGATTCAATCTTTTGAATATGTTAAGACTTGTTTTGTGGCCTACCATGTGATCTGTGCTGGAGAATGTTCCCAGTGCACTTGAAAAGAATGTGTATTCTGTTGTTTTAGAAAATAATATTCTGAATATATCTGTTAGATCCATCTGTTCCAATCTATCATTCAAAGCCATTGTTTCCTTGTTGATTTTCTATTTGGATGATGTAATCATTGCTGTAAAGGGGGTGTTAAAGTCCCCTATTATTGTATTACTATTCGTTATTTCTGTTATGTTTGTTATTAACTGTTTTTTATACTTAGGTGCTTCATGTTGAGTGCATAAATATTTATAATTATTATATCTTGTTGGATTGTCCCTTTATGATTATAGTGTCTTTCTTTGTCTCTTGTTACAGTCTTTGTTTTAATGTATGTTTTGTCTAATATAAGTGTAGCAACCCTGCTTTCTTTTGACATCTATCTGCATGATAAATACTTTTCCATTCCTTCACTTTCAATCTTCAGGTATCTTTAGGTCTGAAATGAGTCTCTTATAAGAAGCATATAGATGGGTCTTGCTCTTCTAATCTGTTCTGTCCCTCTTGCCTTTTGATTGGAGCAGTTAGTCCATTCACATTCAAAGTAATTACTGATAGGGGTGCCTGAGTGGCTCAGTTGGTTAAGCGCCCGACTTCGGCTCAGGTCATGATCTCGTGGTTCATGGGTTCAAGCCCCTCATCGGGCTCTGTGCTGACAGCTCAGAGCCTGGGGCCTGCTTCTGATTCTGTGTCTCCCTCTCTCTGCCCCTCCCCTACTCATGCTCTGTTTCTCTCTGTCTCAATAATAAATAAACATTAAAAGATTTAAAAAAAACAACAACAAAGTACTTACCGATAGATGTGAATGCACTGTCATTTTGTTACTTGTTTTATGGTTATTTTTGGAGTTTTTCTCTGTTCTTCTTTTGCTCTCACAGTTTTCTGGATATCTTGAGTGATATACCTGGATTCCTTTGTCTTTATTTATTTATTTTTTTGCATTCGATTACTAGTTTTTGATTTGTAATTACCATTAGGTTTATATATAACATCTTATGCATATAGCATCAGTCTATATTAAGTTGATGGTTGCTTAAGTTTGAACCTATTCTAAAAGCATTAAATTTTTACTACTCCCCCTGCTCCACCATGTTTTAGATATATGGTGTCCTACTTTACGTCCTTTCATTTTGTGAATCCCATGACTGACTTTTATAGATATACTTAATTTTACTGCTTTTGTACTTCCTACTTTTCTTACTCCTGCTTTTGAGCTTTCCTTTCCACTCAAAGAGTCCCCTTTAACATTTATTGTAAGGCTGGCTTAGTAGTGATGTATTTCTTTAAGTTTTGTTTGGGAAATTCTTTATCTCTCCTTTTATTCTGAATAATAGGCTCGCTGCATGCTGTATTCTTGGTTGCAGGTCGTCGTTTGTTTTTTGTTTTTAGCACATTGAATATATCATACCACTCCCTTCTGGTCTGCAAAGTTTCTGCTGAAAAACCAGCTGATAGCCTTATACACTTGCTCTTGTATGTAACTGTTTCCTTTTCCCTTGTTGCTTTTAAAATTTTCTCTTTATCACTACTTTTTGCCATTTTAATTACTCTGTGTCTTTGTGTGGACCTCTTTGGTTGATTTTGTTGCGATTCTCTGTGCCCCTGGATCTGGATTTCTGTCTCCTTCCCCATATTTGGGAAGTTTTCAGGTATTATATCTTCAAATACATTTTTGCCCTCTTTTTTCTTTGTCCTCCTTCTGGGATCCTTATAATGTAAATTTATTACACTTGATGGTGTAATTGAGTTCCCTAAGTCTATTTGCATTTTTTATTAGTCTTTTTCTCTCTCCTGTTCAGCTTGATTGCTTTCCAGTACTCTGTCCTCCAGATCGCTGATCCATTCTTCTTTCTGCTACCTCTATTTTTCCCTACTAGTGTATTTTTAATATCAGTTACTGACTTCTTCATCTTTCATTTTTATGTTTTCCATCTCTGTGTTGTCAGTCTCACTGAGGTCCTCCACTCTTTCTCAGTCCAGTGATTATCTTTAGGACCATTACTTTAATTTCTCTATCAGGTATATTACTTAGGTTTATTTTGTTTATCTCTCTTGCTATGATTTTGTCCTGTTCTTTCATTCGGACATATTTCTCTGTCTCCTCATTTTGTCTAAGTCTCTCTGTGTTATATGTTAGAAAGGTCAGCTACATCTCCTGCTTTTGAGAGTCATGGCCTTATGTAGAAGAGGTCTATAGTGCTCTGCAGTGCAATGTTCCCTGTTCACCAGAACCTGACATGTAAGAGGGTGTCTCCTGTGTGTGTTGTGTGTGCCCTACTGCTGTGGCTGAGTGGCATTTACCTCAGTCCAGTTATCTGCAATAGCTCTCTGTGCCTGTTTCGGGCAGGGTTTGGTCCCTGTGTTGTTAGTGGGCTAGTCTAGGCCACCTTGGGTTTGAGTTGAGTGGTTCCTCAGAGCTTTGGTAGAATTGAACTACAGGGTGCTTCCCCCCTGTTGTCCCCCAAGAAACTTTCGTTGGTGGCTGGGGCCTGCAGTCAGACCAGATGTCTACCCTCAGCCTATTGCTGGGGCCATAGTCATACTGCTATGTGCTGGAAGCCATTTTCTGAACTCACTAAAGTTGAGAAAACTCCTTGTGAGGTAAGGTGGGTTTGCAAGGTAGGGGCCTCCTGCTGTCAGACCGATGTCTACCACCCACTCAATTATTTTTGCTTGAGCACCGACCCCCAAGGCACCTTGTTGACTGGTATCAGGAGTGACTTGCCCCCTTATCCTAAAATATGCTAATTGTACCTTGTGAAGGAACTTATTATAGGAATTTCTTCTTTTGTCTTTATGGGAGCAAATATTACATTTCCTGAGAAACTGTTTTTCTTCCCCTCAAGAAACAGGCTATTGACTCCTGCTCACAAAGAACTAACTGTTGCCTTTGCTATGCTAAAAACATTGCCTTGTATTTGAATGCTGAAGATACCTTCCTTCCCCATATGATAAGCATCTAAGTCATCTACATCAATCACTATTGATAAAGATTATGCATGAGTCTTCTACCAATCTATGTTCTGGGAAATTTTTACATGCCAAAGAATTTGTCATCAGAAATCACTGTCTAAGGCAAATGCCACTTCTGTTTTGTACCCCATACATTTTTTCCATAAATAAAGCTGACTCTTGTCAGTGCAGAGATGCCTGCCTGGTGATCAGAAAGAAACTCAAGGCTCTCTCACTCTCTTTCACTGACACCATCCATCCTTCAGGGAGCCCTGGACCTGCTGGAGCTGGACTCCTGCAGCTATGTGTGGTCTTCTTCCTCTCTCTCTGGGGTAGGAGTCACTTTGAGGTTGTGCTGACCCCTGTTTGGGCTCCTTGCATATTGCCATACTTGTGGCAAAGCCTTGGATGCACTCCTACTAAGGGAATATTGAAGGGGGCAGGTCCATAGGAGAACATGGGTGTGGGGCACATTACCAAGCACTGGTCTGCTATGGGAGGGGACCTGGGGCTGCTTTGGAAAGCTGCTGGGGCCAGGCTGGTTAGGGATGGTCCACAGGGGAACATGGATGCAGAAGCTGTTAGCAAGCAAGGTGGAAAGTGCTCTTGCTACACTGGTTCTTGCAGGTGTCCATGTTATCTAGGCTAGGGTGTGGAGGAGGGAAGTGGTGCCCTCCAGCTCTTCGGTTCTTGGAGAAGTCTTCCAAAGACTCCTGCCCCTCCAACACATGCTGAGATTAGTAAATAAATATCCTTCCCATATACTCCAGGCATTTTTCAAACTGCTGCTTCTGTGCTGTATCTCAGTGGGGCTGTTTTCTGTGCTATGTCTTCAAAGGCATGGACTCTGTTTTGTCTCACCCTGGCTCTCCCAGAGTTGAGCTCACTGATTTTAAAGTTCCAAGTGTTAAGCCCCACTGATTGTTAAGAAGTTCAGAAGTTAAGCCCCTCTTGTTTTCAAAGCCAAATGTTAAGGGATTCTTTTCCCCAGTGCAGGTCCTCTGTACCTGGCTGCCTGGTTTGGGGTCTGCTCCTCTCCTGTCTCTGTACCCATTGCATCCCTCTCTCCCATAGGTAGTCCCATGGGTCAGGTTGGCTCCTGACTGCATCTCTGCCCTTCCTACCCTCTTTGATGCGGCCTCTTTACATTTAGCTGTGGAGGGTCTGTTCTGCCAGTCTTCAGGTCATTTTCTGGGTTATTTATACTGATGTGGGACAAGGTGAGCCTAGGATCCTCCTACTCTGCCATCTTCCCCAGAAATTGTCTCAAACTTGAGATCTTTAGGAATCATGTGGAGAACTCACTAAACTAAATTTCTATGGACCACTAATAGAACTATCTTAATAGAGGGAGGAGATGGCCCAGGAATCTGCCATTTAACATAGACCTTAAATAATTCTGTTGTAGGAGGTTCACAGCCATTGTGGAAGCACTGATCTTGACCTAATGTTTGGTCAGGTGCTATGAAAATTCTTATGAGAAAAATGTTATAGTCTACAATAACAGTGAAGATTTGGCATAATTGTTAATTTGTACCTGGTGGTGTTTCTACCCACTTCTGGTAAATAAATGAATGAAAAAATGAATGCCTGGAGGAATGAATGCATGGATTTAAAGTCTGCTTGTGTTCATAAATTGATGAGACTTATGTATAACCATATTAATTATTGATCTAATTATTATTAGTGCCATGTAATTTATATTGGTTTTCTAAAAACATATTAATTTATAGCCCAATAATCTATTTACACTATAAGACGACTTAGCAAATCCTTTTCAAAATAGTATAAATGCAAGTTCTAGTCCAATGCTAGCAATATACTCATGAATTTGGGGTTAGAAATGTAGGAAATATTGAAGCTTCCTTGGGTTTATGAATGTTTTAACAAGAAAAAAAATCACCAGTTAAAAAAAAATTTAACACCTATGGTCAGTTGTAAACAGTTACTCTTTACAATATGTCTTATTTCCTCAAGCATTTATTTTTGATGTGTAACAAATAATACATAAGTGACAGAATATAAATATGTTTAAGATGCTCAGTTTATATTGACCACTTGATGTATCATGGCAAATAAAATCCTACTAGAGAAACACTTCTTGGTTACAGATAGATTTTCCTTCTTTCCAGAGCTTAGAATAGTCAATAAATTAATAATTGATTTAGTACTTTAAAAAATTCTTTCATTATCAAATCTATTTTACAAAAAAAAATTCTTCTGATAGATAATTTGAGACTGTTAGTACATGAGAGCAAGGGTTTGAATTTCATAAATGAGTTTCATAAAAGTTACAAATTAGCTTAACACTGCAAATAAAAGCAAAGGATTTTAAACTCACAAATGCTTATTTAAAAAAAAATATTTTGAGAAAGAGAGTAAGAGAGTGGGGGAAGGGCAGAGAGAAAGAGGGAGAGAGAGAATTCCAAGCAGGCTCTGCACTGTCAGAACAGAGCCCAACTTGGGGCTCAAATTTATGAACTGTGAGATTATGACCTGAGCTGAAACCAAAAGTTGGAGACTCAAACAACTGAGCCACCCAGGCACCCCCACAAATTTTTTTTTTTTTTTACCATTGAGATGCCTAAACAGAACTTTCATTCAGAAATATGATTGTTTCTTTCAGATGGTGAAATTTTTTTATTATTTTAGAGAGAGCGTGCAAGCACACAAGTAGGGGAGAGGGGCAGAGGGAGACAGAATCTAAGCAGTCTCCATGCTCAGCATGGAGCCCAATGTAGGGTTCGATCCCACCACTCTGGGATCATGACCTTAACTGAAAGGAGTTGTATGTTCAACCACTGAGCCACCCAAGGGCGCCTGGGTGGCTCAGTTGGTTAAGCGTCCAACTTCGGCTCAGGTCATGATCTCATGGTTTGTGGGTTTGAACCCCGCGTCTGGCTCTGTGCTGACAACTCAGAGCCTGGAGCCTGTCTTCAGATTCTGTGTCTCCCTCTCTCTCTGACCCTCCCCTGCTCACACACTCTCTCTCTCTCTCAGAAATAAATAAAAAATTAAAAAATTAAAAAAAAAGAACTTTAAAACCGATAGCCATCTCCTGCACACAGACACAAGCACACAGATCAGTGATAGTGTGTAGTAGGCTACGAAACAGAGTGATTAAACATGATCCAAGCCAATGCTGGCTACCCATACCTCTGGAATATTTCCATATGTCTGTGTTAGTGCCTCTCCATTGACCCATAAAGAGTACTCTTGTCCTTACTTTCAGTGCTGAGCCAATGAGTCATTTCCAAGACCAAGAAAGAAAGAGACAGGAAGAACTTAAATCCCAATGAATGTCTTTATCACTCTTTCCCCAGCAACATTGTCTTCTTGAGATATATCTTTCCCATTAGGTGCTAGATAAAACCTCTATAAATATGTGCTTTTAAAACAGGTCTTCCTCTATTTTTTATTCCTTCTACCATTCTTCATTTGACAAACTCCTTTTCATCCTTAAGGAAACATCTTCTCTTTGTCGAAGGCTACTTTCTCTAGGCTTCCCAGGCAGATGATGGGTCTTCTTCTGTTGTTATTGGTGTTATTTGTATTCCCCCTAGTCTGGGGGTGCCTCAGTGAAAGGACTTATTACTCTTTATCTCTGGCAAGTACACACACACATGCATGCAAACATATACATGCATGCACACACATGTGTAAAAATTGGTGCTAAGACAATGTATATTCATATATACACATATATATACATATCCACACACACATAAATTATTAGTTTCAGGTAAAATAAGGAGATAATGAAACCGACAACCTTAAAATTAAAAATTTTTTTTTAGTGTTTATTTATTTTTTGAGAGACAGAGACCATGAGCGGGGAGGGACAGAGAGAGGGAGTCACAGAATCCAAAGCAGGATCTAGGCTCTGAGCTGTCAGTACAGAGCCTGATGCAGGGCTTGAACCCATGAACTGCTAGATCATGACCTGAGCTGAAGTTGGACGGTTACCCGACTGAGCCACCCAGGCACCCCTATAAACTTATAGTTTTTAGAAGGAAATATAGAAACACAGACATATTCTCACACACACACACACACACACACACACACAGACTCATCCACATATTCACTTCATAAAATGAGCTGAGAATGGTTCCTTTTTCAATTTGAGGAATAATTCATGTAAGATTGGAATCCTCTGTTCCTCAAACATTTGTTAGAACTCACCTGGAAATCCTCTTGAGCTTAGAGTTTTTTGGTAGGAAAAATGTTTGGGTGCTGATTGAATTTTTTTTTATAAGACCTTTTGGAATTCCTCTTTTTTAACGGTTATAGTAATTTGTGTTTTTCCAGGAATTTGTACATTTTACCTAAGCTTTCAAATGTGTTATTAAAGTTGTTCATAATATAATAATCTTTGTTACCTTTTAAATCTCTGCTGCCTCTGTATTTATGTTGCATTTCTATTCCTAATATTATTTTGTTTGTGCCTTTTTTCTTTGCTTTTTTCTTCAGTCTTCTGGATAGTTTATGTATTACTCATGTTAAAGAAACTACTTTCAATTTAATTTATATTCTCAATTATTGCTTTCTCTTACATTCCATTAATCTCTGCTTTTACCTTTATTATTACCTTGTTAATATTTTACTTTGGCATATTCTGTTGTTTTTTTTTAATAAACATTTTTGTTCATGGCTTAATTATTTTTTCAGCCATTTTTAAAACTATAATGTAAGCATTCAAGATAAAAATTTCCTGGGGAGCGTAGGTGGCTCAGTCAGTTGAGCATATGACTCTTGATTTTGGCTCAGATCATGATCCCAGGGTCATCAGATCAAGCCCCACATCAGACTCCACACTCAGCATGCTCAAGATTCTCTCTCTCCCTCTGCCCTCTTCCCCAGTCACACTCTCACTGCCTCTCTCTAAAAACAAAAAAGATTGTAAGTTCCTCCAAGTATAATGTTAACTACTTCTCACTAATTTTGAAAGGTAGCATTTTTAAAACTGGCAAGTTTCATCTAATTTCCATTTTAGTTTCTTCTTTTACTCATGAGGTAAATAGAAGTGTAATTTTGAATTTTCAGAATTATTATTGCTGTAACAATATTGATCTAATTGTATGGTGAGCTGTATGATACCAGTTGATACCAGTTTTTGTTTTAACTTGTTGAGATTCACATTAGGTTTGGCCACTTTTTATAACTATTTCTTGTGAGCTCAAAGAGAATATATATTTCTCCAACTGTCAGAAACAGTATTTTTGTGTATGATTAAACTTGTTGCTTATGTTGTTCAAATACTCTATACCATTACTGGTTTCTTATCTGATCCATCAATATCTTAAAACTATCTGGAAATATCTGAAAAAATTGCCCAAGAAGATAATATATTTATCAATTTCTCCTTATTCTATCAATTTTTACTTTAAATATTTTGAAGCTATCTTGTTACATACACAGAAATTAGAAGTGTATCTTCCTGGTAAATCTAATCTTTAACAATATATAGTGATCATATTTAGTATGTTTATTACCTTAAAGTCTACTTTGCCTATATTAATATAGCTACATCAACTTTCTTATTATATCTTTATTCATTAAAAAAAGCATTTGTTTCTTTATGTTATAATGTTTTCCTTGTATATAGCACATACAATTTGGTTTGTATTATTTTGTCTAGTCTGATAATTTAAATTTACAATTCTAGTCTATTTACATATATCATGATTATCCATATATTTGGATTTATTTTACCACCTTATTTTGTGATTTGTTTCATCTTGCTCCAATTGTTTTAAATTTTACTCCCACCCCCCACTCCCCGCAATTCTTTTGGATTGAGATCCACCTCCATTGAATTTTTCCCTTCATTAATTTGGAACTTATATATTTTATTTTAATTCTTTTAGTCATTACCCTAAAATTTTAATATGCTTATATATCTTAACAAATTGTAATTTCAATGAATAGCTTTATCTTTATCTCAAACAGTATAAGGAATTTAGAATTTTCATGCTCCATTTCCATGTCCCATTTATATGCTACTGTTGTCTAGAAATTTTGTTACAACTAATTTCTTTAATTCTCTAAATTGGACATCATTGTTATTGTTTTATATATCGTTAACCTTTTTTAATGTTCCTACCATTTTCTTCTTGCATTCCAGAATTTTTTGCTATCATTTCCTTCTTCCCAAAGTACATCTGCCAAGAGTCTTTGAGAATTTCTACAGTGAGGATCTGTTGGTACTACATTCTTTCAGTTCTGGTTTGTCTCCCACCTCCTAAAACCTTAATGGGATTCTCTGGGGTGGGAGACAGGAACTCAATGGAGTGAAATTTTGACAGCTCAAAGCTTCTCCATGGTTGCTACATATAGTAACAGGAACCCCTTGTTGTTACTAAGACAGTGGCAAGGTCCTCTAGAGAGAGATGTTTTTATAAGCGTGGCCACAGCCCTCTAGAGCAGGGATTCTCAACTTTGGCACTACTGATGATTTCATATTTTGGACCAAATAATTCTTTGTTATAATGAGTGGGCTCTTCTATACATTGCAGGATGTGCAGCATCTTTGGCCTCCATCCACAAGATGGCTTATGTGTGACAACCAAAAATGTCTCCACAAATTGGCAAATGTCCTCTGGGAAGCAAAATCGTCCATGGTTCAGAACCACTCCTTTAGGGCTACATTAGGTAGGCAAGTTGAGGTGACATGTAACACTTTTTATTGTCTCCTTGCAATTGTGCCCTAAGTCAGTTGATGATCTTCACATTTTCTCATTTGTAACAGAGCCAACATCATCTGCATCAAAGAATTAAACATATATATAGTGGCTTGCTTATTACACACATACACATATACATACATACATATATATCATACCATATGTATACACACACACACATACATACAAATATATATAGGGAAAGAGGAAAAAGAGAAGAGTCAGGTTTTCAGCGGTTTACCAAAGAGTAAGTAAATGGGAGGCAAGAGGACCAGGTGCAAAATGTACACACACATAACCTTAAGTGATTGGTAAGAACTGTGAATTGAGAGCTTGTACCTCCATAATGATAGTGTCTCCCATTGTCCTCTAACTTGTTGCCATGTAAGAATTTGAGCATAGTGTTGCCAAATATTCTGAGTTTTCAGGAGAAGTCATAAGATCCTTGTGTGTATATATGATGTATATACATACAATGTTTCTTCCTTTAAATATAGAGCTATGATTTATTAAAACAAATAGAAAACCCCACACTTGTGGGCTGTGAGCCTCCATATTGCAACCTCTGACTTCCAACAGGCACATAATTGTTGCTCAGTAAGAGTTAGTTTTCCACTCTGTCTCCTGTACTCTCAAGGCCCAATGTCACCCATTTGGTTTGGATCCCAACAGCTTCTTTATAGTTATCCCAGCACTCCTTACAGAGCCTAGGCAAGTTTAACACAATATTCCTGGAGTCTACCTGCATTACCATCGCCTCTTTTTGTGTAAAGAAATAGTTTCTTTACTGCAGCTCAGCGAGTGTTTAATTGATCGTTAGATCACTCAATACTCATACCCTTTAGGTACTGCCTAAGGAAAGATTAATTTTCAGCCCCAGGAAAGATTTAAAATGGGAAATTCCAGGCCATGCTAATGTGACTAAGGCTTTACCTTAGAAGTAGCAAAGCTGGAGAATTAAAAATGAACCACATTTTGGCAAAAGAAGCACAATGTTGCTGTTCCTAAATAGTAGAAAATTTTAAAACAAAAAGGAAGAAATCCAGTGTATTATATAAGACTGAAGAATACAAAGAGTAAGTTTGAGGTGGGGGTGGTATTAAAGAAGAATGTGGAAAATACAAAAAAGAGTTGGGACTCCAAAATGCAGAAGGAAAGCATATAGTTATGTGAGTTTGTGATTAAGAAAAGAAATGAGAAGGGGGAAGAAAACATATAGTGAGTAAACATGCACAATGCTAGGTGCTTTACTTACATGAGTTAATAATGCTAATACTCCCAACCAATTGCAAGTAAATGTTATTATTCCTCTGTTTCCAAAGGGGGGTCAGAAAGGTTAAGCAACTTGTTTGTGGTTGCGTAGCTAGTAGGTAGCAGAGCTGAGAGGGTTAAAGATAAAAGTATTCATATTAGAGCTAAACCTGGCCCTATAATGGCCCTGGGGTAGGGGGATTCCTAACCTGGAAACAGCTCCCTATGCCCCTCCCACTACCCTGAAATTGTAGGCAAACTGTTTTATTTATGAGGTTCATCATTGTTCTAGGAAATCGTACACAGTTTAAAGTAGACATTAAAAAAAAAGGAAAAAGGTAAAGAAAGATTGAGACCTTCTACTCTAAAAATACTGCAGTTTTAGTAAAACAAAACAAAAACAAACAAAACAAAAACAATCTCTCCATAGTTCTATAATGATACAGAAAAACATACTACAGATTTACTTGAAAATTCAAAAAGTAATTGTTGCCCACTCACAAGTACTTTCCAAAGCCTAAGTCATCACAACTTAATAGCAAATCATTTTCTTTCCTTTAGCCAAATACATGAAGTGAGAAGCCACAAAGGCTATTGAGTTGAGTTGGGTTGGGTAGGAGCAAAGAGATTTAAACTCTAGTGTTCTCTGTGAATTCCTGGAATTGCAATCCTTGGAAAATACAATTTGAATCCATGGCCTTATCTTTTGATTGCCCTGTGAAGGCTAACTACTGGTCTACCTAACTCAAGGCAAAAGAATTTCAGAGTGAGAAGTGCCTTTCCTGAGTATCTGGTCCTACTTCACTGAAAAGGGTTGGATCACTTTCTAGGGCCACCGAGACCAAAACCCAGGTTTATTAACCTGTGTACAATGGTGTTTCTATGAGACTATGCTGTGTCCCATATCACCATTGGAAAGATGCTTAAGTGAAATCAATTTCAGTTTCATTTATTCATGTCATCAGCCATCAAGCCCCCATTACTGAAAATGACCTGAACTGCTTTGTCCCAGAGTAATTAATGTATTTCTACCATGTGCCCAAACTATTTTAATTGAAATTTAGAACTCACCTTCATGGAAGCTGGGTTATTCCAGTGGGTCATTTCCCTCTACCTCACCAGAAGCTTTTATTACCTTTTATTGAATACCTCCCACAAATAAGTGGGAGGCAAGTTAAGAAAAAATTGAAGTCATAGTCCCTGCCCATATAGAGTATAAAATTAAAGATGGAAAGAACTGTATGTCAGAAGCTACACTGCTAAACTCTATGTCCATGACCCAAACAAATGGGAATTAGACAAAACACTACATTAGAACTTCTCTACAAATCTATTCCAAGAAAGGAATTCCATGAAACTCTAGTCTAGAGATCATCCATGAAGTCAGCTGCTAAGTTCTGAAATAGGTGAGCTCTAAGAACTGCCTTCTTCCATGTCCCAGGAAGGCATTTAAAAAATAATCCCTACTTATTTCCTATTCTCCATGTCCAGAATATGGTAGGTGACTTTGATTCTGTTGCTAGCACAGGATTTAAAAACATCTTTCCCTGCATCAGAATGAACCAGAAGGCTGCTTAGTTCCAATTATTGCTCACACTCAGTCTCCACCTTCTTAGACTCTTCCATGACCTTTATTTAGGTCCAGATCAGTCTCTGTTCCCTAGACTGTAAGCTTCCTTGAGGGCAGGGACTCTGTCTTACTTGTCTTGGTATCCTCAGCATCTTGCAAAGTGCCTGGAACACTCCAGTATGGGGAAAGTCCCCATACTTCTTTAGCAAACTGTACTGACTTTAAGTGCTGAAGGAACAAGCAGAGTAAGGAAAGAAAAAAAATCCAGATGATATAAGATTACTTTTCAAGTAGAAAAACTTAAGTGTAGAGAGAGAAAATCCTATTCCAAAATTGCCTGATATTAGAATAGATAAAATGTGCAAGTCTATAAAACTAAGTCTGTATACTTAAACTGCAGAGTTTCTGATTTACACAGAAAACCACCCATCTGGTTTCAGGGTAAAACATCTGCTTTTTCAATTTTTAAATAGAAACAAACTATAAATACACAACTCTTGATGAGAAAGAGAATGAGACAAAATAATTGATGAAAACAGTACACTAGAATAATAATCAACTATGTGTCAATTTCAGCTCTTCCAATGACAGCCCAATCAATGAATCTGTCTTGGCAGATAATTACTTGCTGTATCCTTAGCCCATAAAGTGATCAATAAAGTCAAATGTCCAGTTTAATATTTTACATTTAATGATTATATAATAACAGGCAGAATATATGTTGAGGAAGATTAATGGAAGGATTAGACGTGGTGCCAATACTTTTTTCCCTTTTAATTAGTGAAGCCCTAATGCAAAATTCAAAATGTGCTGAATTGAAGCCTTTCTTTCTTAGCACTCTGCTAAGCAGCTGAAATTATGTTTAGAGATTTGGTTATTGAGTTTCTAATTATCTAGTAATTCAAATGCTCCATGAAATGTTTTAAGAGTCTTGCCCATCCTTCTGGCTGGGACACTGGTTTCATGAGTCCAAGTACCAATGCTTTTTCAGTGAGGGACAGCGTTCACCTCCCCCAAACCCTCAGAGGAAAAGAAGCCTTGTACAGGTCCTCTGGCATGGCTGTGCTGTTGGCCAGGTAGTGATGTTCCAGGGGAATTGTGGGCTGACCGTTCTTGTGGTCAGGTTCCTCTGAGCCCTGCTTGCCCTTGCTCACTTGCCATGAACTTGGCTTCACTAAAAATTCACCACAAATCAATTTTGTCAGTTTCCATTATTTTGTTGTTCACCAAGGAGTAGCCCAGGCAGGTGTTGAATAATTCATGATGGCGGTGGTGTTGATCCTGTTTTCTGGGTAAGAAAAACCTAAAGCCCCAGAAGGCCTCACTCTGTGAGTCAGTCCCCAGACATTGGAGTGCCTGCTTAGCACATGCTACTGGGCAGGATAGGTTTAAATGCCTGTGCCACCTCTCTTTCTCTGGTTCCTATGTGAGTCACTTACCCAGCAGTAGGTTTCAAGGAGGAGACTTGGCAGTTTTGAACTTAATGAAATATATAGAGACCTGGAAAGATAAGAATTATATGGTAAGAGTCTTAATTGGCAAGTGCTGAGCATTATCAGATTCTGAGTCTCTATGCATCAGGACATAGGAAAAAAAGGAAAAGATACAGAAATAAGGAAAGATATTTTTATATATGATATATGCATGTGTCTATGTGAGACATAATGTTGGCTGCCAGGCAATCCAGAAGAGAAAAGAATTATAACTATGGCAAAGAATTCACAAATCAATTGTGAATAAGCAAGCCATAGGCTGTGAATTACTATCTCAGAGGCAGATTTCTCTGTTTTTAGGATAAAAGATGTAGGCTGCAGTGCTCCCTCAGAGCTAACATTGGACATTATTGGATCAGTTAAATCCAAAAACCCAGGACAGAATGTAGGGACGGAGGGTGGCTGGCTGCACAGGGAGAATCCAGGGGTAGCAGCACTGGGCTGACAGCATTGCAGCGCAAGTGGTGGCTTTCAACCTGATAGCTCCAGACTCTGGCTCTTCAGGGCACCCAGAAGGGAGCAGGCATGGTGGGGGTTCAGGCTCTACTCCCAAGAGGCTGCTACATACATACAGAATGTGCCAATGTGTTCATTTACAGTGAGACTCATAACTGCCACAGGGCCTGGGCCACTTAGGTCTGCAGGCAGGGTCTCCTCCCTGTGGCAAGCTCACTTGAGGAGGCTCTCAAATCAGAAAGCTGCATGGAAGTAAACACGTGGGACTACAGTGACTAAAAGCTCCCGCACAGCAAAGGGACTATCAACAAAATGAAAAGGCAACCTGTGGATTGGGAGAAGATATTTGCAAACCATGTATCTGGTAAGGGGTTAGTATTCAAAATGTGGAAGGAACTCACAACTCAATAACAAAAACCTCTATACTGTTTTCTAAAAAAAACTAAAAAAAAAACAAAAAAACACTACCATATGATCCAGCATTCCCTCTTCTGGGTGTATAACCAAAAGACATGGAATCAGGATCTCAAAGAGATATCTGCACCCTCATGTTCACTGCAGCATTTTTCACAATACCCAAGGTATGGAAACAAACCAGGTATCTACTGATAGATGAATGGACAAAGAAATTGTGATATATATCTATAGAAATATATAGTGGAATATTATTCAGACTTAGAAAACAGGGAGATCCTGCCATTTGTGACAACATGGATGAAGCTGGAGGATATTATGCTAAATGATGTAAGCCACTCACAGAAAAATACTGATTTCACTTATATGTGGAATCTACAAAAGTCAATACATAGAAAAGAGAATAGAAGTGTAGTTATTAAGGGTGGGGAAGTAGAGAAATGAGGAGACGTTGGTCAAAGTGTACAAAGTTGCAGTTTTGTAGGATGAATAAGTCCAGAGATCTAATGAACAGCATGATGACTACAGTTGATAATACTATACTGAATACTGGGTATTTGCTATGAGCATGGATTTCAGATGCTCTCATCACACACACAAAAGTGGTAACTGTGTGAGGAGTTATGTTGATTAGCTTGACCTTAGTAATCATTTCACTATGTATATCAAATCATGTCGTACACCTAAAGTATATGCAATTTTTATTTAAAAAGATAAAGGAGGAACAGACAGATTAAAAAGAAAACTGTGTGGTGAGCATAGATTGAGAGCAAAGGGAGTAAGGTGGTGTAGAAGGGCAGAACATCATGTCTCTGGAAAAGCCTAATAATGTATCGCAGTTTTAGCCAAAGTGCATTCAGGTACACTTTTTCCTCCATGTCTGGATGGCTATGAATAAACAGTAATAAGGTCTGTGACTTCCCCCTTTTATTTTTCAATTTTTTATTGTGGTAAAATACAAAATTTACCATCTTAACCATTTTAAGTATACAGTTATGTTATATACATTAATTTTGTTGTGCAACCGTCACCATCATCTATCTTCAGAACTCTTTGTAAAACTGGAATTGTCTTATTAAACAATAACATACCATTCCCCTCCCCACCCTCAATCCCTGGAAATCACGATTCTACTTTCTGTCTCTATGAATTTGACGAGACCTCCTATCAGTGGAATCATATAATATTTGTCTTTTTGTGACTGGCTTATTTCACTTAGCATAGTGTCCTCAGGTTATCATGTTTTGCAGCATATGTCAGAATTTCCTTTTTTTTTTTTTTTACAGCTGAATAATATTCCATTGTATTGTATACCACATTTTGCTCATCCATTCATCTATTAATGGACACTTGGGTGTTTCCACCTTTGGCTGTTCTGAATAATGCTGCAATGAACATGGGTGTACAAATATCTCTTTGAGACTTTTTTTTCAATTCTTTTGGGTACATACCCAGAAGTGGAATTGCTATATCATAATTTTACTTCAAAATTTTTGAAGAACTACCGTACTATTTTTCATAGCAGGTATACTATTATGTATTTCCCACCAACAATGCACAAAGGTTCTGATTACTCCATATCTTTACCAACACTTGTTATTTTCTGTTGTTTTTGTTTTTGATAGTACTCATCCTAATAGATGTGAGGTGATATCTCATTGTAGTTTTGATTTGTATTTCTCTAATGATTAGTGATGTTGAACAACTTTTCATGTGCTTGTTGGCCATTTGTATGTCTTCTCTGGAGAAATGTCTGTTCAAGCCTTTTGCCCATTTTTTTTTTTTGGACTTTGAAAATTTTTCTTTTATTTATTTATTTATTTATTTATTTATTTATTTATTT
>CM053570.1:28786673-28822292 GCA_028646485.1 Cryptoprocta ferox | reverse complement strand
TCATCCGTTGATGGACATTTAGGCTCTTTCCATGATTTGGCTATTGTTGAAAGTGCCGCTACAAACATTGGGGTACAAGTGCCCCTATGCATCAGCACTTCTGTATCCCTTGGGTAAATCCCCAGCAATGCTATTGCTGGGTCATACGCCTTTTGCCCATTTTTGAATTGGATTACTGTTTATTTCTTAAGCTTTAAGAGTTCTCTATATATTCTAGGTATTAATCCCCCGTTATCAGGTATATGATTTGTAATATTTCTCCCATTTCCTGGGTTGCCTTTTTACTCTTTTAACAGTGTCTCTTATGCATAGGATTTTAAAATTTTCATTAAGTCTAATTTGTCTATTGTTGCCTTTGCCTTTGGCGTCATATCCAAGAAATCATGGCGAATCCAATGTTGTCCCCCTTTATTAACTGAAAGTTTTATTCTGAGATAATTGTAGGTTCGTATGTAGTTTAAGAAATGGTGTAGAGAAATCTAGTGTTTTCTCCCGGTGATAACATCTTGCAAAACTATAGAACAACACACAACCAGGATGTTGACATTAATACACTAAAAATACAGATTATTTTCATCACCACAGAAATCTCTCCAGTTGCCCTTTGCTCTTTTCCACAGTGGCCATATCTATTTACATTCCCACCAATAGTGCATGAGCGTTTCTTTTTTTCCACATCCTTGCCAACGCTTGTTACTTCTTTTATTATTCTAACCATTCTGACACGTGTAAGATGATATATCTCATTGTGGTTCTGATTTGCATTTCCCCGATGATTAGTGATGTTGAGCATCTTTTCATGTGTCTGTTGGCCATCTATACTTCATATATGCTAGATTTTAGTCTTTTGTTGGATATGTGGTTTGCAAATGTTTCCTCTTTCTCTATAGTTTGTCTTTTCACTCTCTTTATAGGGTCTTTCACAGTGCAAACGTTTTTAATTTTGATGAAGCCAAATTTATCACTTTGGCATGAAATCTAAGAACTCTTTGTTTAACCCTAGATCCTAAATATTTTCTCCACTTTTTTCCTAAAAGTATTATAGTTTAAAATTTTACATTTAAGTCTGTGGTACATTTTGAGTTAATTTTTATATAAGGTGTGAGATCCAGGTTGAAGTTTTTGTTGCTGTTGTTTTCTCCAGTACAATATTTTTTTAATTTTTATTTTTGTGCACACGCATGAGAGAGAGGTGGAGGGGAGGGGCAGAGAGAGAGGGAGACAGAGAATCTGAAGCAGGCTCCAGGCTCTAAGCTGTCAGCACAGAGCCTGATGCGGGCTTGAATCTGCGAACCCCAAGATCATGACCTGAGCCGAAGTCAAATGCTTAAATGACTGAGCCACCCAGGTGCCCTTCCAGTACAATTTTTTTTTAAGAGTGTCCTTCCTCCATTGGATTTTTTCACCTTTGCCAAATATAAGTGGACATATGTTTGTGGGTAGGTCTGTTTTAGGCTCTCTCTTCTGTCCCTTTGATCTGTGTTTCTCTTTATATAGCAAAACCATAAAGTTGATTACTATAGCTCTATAATAAGTCTTATAATTCAGTAGACCAATTCCTCACACTTTGTTCTTTTTCAAAACTGTTTTAGATATTCTAGTTTCTTAGTCTTCCTAAATATACTTTAGAATAATCTTATCTATGACTATAAAAAAATTTTGCTGGGATTTTGATTTAAACTTGTCTTTCAACTGGGAAAAATTGACATCTTTACTACGTTGTGTCTTTCAACTTGATTTTTTTCACCAGAATTCTGTAGTTTTCAGCATACAAATCCTATAAATGTTTGATATACCCCTAAGTATGTCATTTTTTGACTAATTGTAAATGGACAGATTGTGTCCACATGTTCTTTGCTAGTACACAGAAGCAGAATAATTTTAGCCTTATTTTGTATCCTGAAACTGATGAACTGATTAGTTCTTACAGCTGTTTTGTAGATTCCTTGATATTTCTATGAAGAAAATCATGTCATGTGCACATATCAAATGTCAAACCAGTTTAAGTATCACTATGTGCCCATTTATAACATAATTGTCTTAAATATTTCCTCTGTGTATATTTAGAACTGCATTAGACAGTATTAGAGTCTGCTTCAGTCACTAGCCTAATTTAGAAAACTCAAGAGGAGAAGGAAAAGCTATTGTATTTATCGCTATTTTTGCTTATTGTGGCCTTCCTTCCTGATGTCCAAGATTCCTTCTTTTATCATTTCCTTTCTATTTAGAGAACTTTCTTTAGCCATTATTTTAATATGTATCTGCTGGAGACAGTATCTCTTAATTTTCCTTCATGTGAGAATGTCTTGATTTCCCTTTAATTCCTGAAGGATATTTTAGTGGGTATAGGATTCTGGTTTTCTTTCCTTTTCCTTTTTTCTCCCTTCTTCCTTCCTTGTTGATTTTTAAAAATTTAAATCCAAATTAGTTAACATATAGTGTAATAATGATTTCAGGAATAGAATTTAGTGATTCATTACTTGCTTGTAACACCCCATGCTCATCCCAACAAGTGTTCTCCTTAAGGCTCCTTGCCCATTTAGCCCATCCCTCCACCCAACACCCCTCCAGAAACCCTCAGTTTGTTCTCTGTATTTAAGAGTCTCTTATGGTTTGGTTCCTCCCTGTTTTCATATTATTTTTGCTTCCCTTCCCTTATGTTAATCTTAATGTTTTGTATCTTAAATTCCACATATGAGTGAAATCATATGATATTTGTCTTTCTCTGACTGACTTCACTTAGCATAATACCCTCTAGTTACATCTACATTGTGGCAAATGGCAAGATTTCATTCTTTTTGATCACTGAGTAATATTCCAGTGTGTGTGTGTGTGTGTGTGTGTGTGTGTACACCACATCTTCTTTATCCATTCATCTGTCGATGGATAGATGGGCTCTTTCCATACTTTGCCATTGTCAGTAGTGCTGCTATAAACATAGAGGTGCATGTGCCCCTTCGAAATAATACTCCTGTATCCTTTGGATAAATACCTGGTAGTGCAATTGCTAGGCCGTAGGGTAGTTCCATTTTTAATTTTTTGAGGAACCTCCACTCCATAATTTTTCCAGAGTCGCTGCACCAATGTGCATTCCCACCAGCAGTGCAAAAGGGCTCTTCTTTCTCTGCATCCTTGCCAACATGTTGTTGCCTGAGTTGTTAATTTTAGCTGTTCTGACTGGTGTGACTAGGTATCTGATTGTGGCTTTGATTTGTATTACCCTGATGATGAGTAATATTGAACCTTTATTCATGTGTCTGTTAGCTCTCTGGATGTCTTCTTTGGAAAAGTGGAAAAGTGTCTATTCATGTCTTTTGCCCATTTCCTCATTGGAATGTTGTTTTTTTTGGGTGTTGATTTGATGAGTTTTTTATAGATTCTAGATACTAGCCCTTTATTTGATATGCCATTTGCAAATATCTTCTCCCATTGTGTAGGTTGCCTTTTAGTTTGCTGATTGTTTCCTTCACTGTGCAGAAGCTTTTTATTTTGATGAGGTCCCAATAGTTCATTTTTGCTTTTGTTTCCCTTGGTGCTAGAGACGTGTCAAGTAAGAAGTTGCTGTGGCCAAGGTCAAATAGGTTGTTGCTTCTTTTATCCTCTAGGATTTTGATGGCTTCTTGCCTTATGTGTAGGTATTTCATCCATTTTGAGTTTAGTTTGTGTGTGGTGTAACAAAGGGATGCCGGTTTATTCTTCTGCATGTCGCTGTCCAGTTTTCCCAACACCATTTGTTGAAGAGACTGTCTTTTTTTCCATTGGATATCCTTTCCTGCTTTGTCAAAGATTAGTTGTGAGTACATTTGTGGGTCCATTTGTGAGTTCTCTATTCTGTTCCATTGATTTGTGCATCTGTTTTTGTGCCATTACCATATTGTCTTGATGATTACAGCTTTGTAATACAGCTTGAAGTCTGAAATTGTGATGCCTCCAACTTTGGTTTTCTTTCTCAGGATTGCTTTGGCTATTCGGGATCTTTTCTAGTTCCATACAAATTTTAGGATTGTTTGTTCTAGCTCTGTGAAGAATGCTGGTGTTATTTTGACAGGGATTGCATTGAATATGTAGATTGCTTTGGGTAATATTGACATTTTAACAATATTTGTTCTTTCAATCCATGAGCATGAAATGTTTTTCCATTTCTTTGTGTCTTCTTCAATTTCTTTCACAAGCTTTCTATACTTTTCAGTGTATAGATTTTCCACCTCTTTGGTTAGGTTTATTCCTAGGTATTTATTAAATTATAAATGGGATTGATTCCTCAATTTCTCTTTCTGCTCCTTGATTCTTGGTGTATAGAAATGCAACTGATTGCTGTACATTGATTTTATGTCCTGTGACTTTGCTGAATTCATGGATCGGTTCTAGCAGTTTTTGGGTGGAGTCTTTTGGGTTTACCACATAGAGTATCATGTCATTTTTGAAGAGTAAATGTTTGACTTCCTCCTTGCTGATTTGGATGCCTATTATTTCTTTGTGTTGTTTGATTCCTGAGGTTAGGACTTCCAACACTATGTTGAACAGCAGTGGTGAGAGTGGACATCCCTGCCATGTTCCTGACCTTAGGGGGAAAATTCTCAGTTTTTCCCCATTGAGGATGATATTAGCAGTGGGTCTTTTGTATATGGCATTTATGGTCTTGAGGTATGACTGATTTAGAGTTTCATAGTGTTGTGGTCTGAAAATATGCAAGCTATCCCTATTTTCCTGAGCATTTTTATCCAAAAGGATGCTGTATTTTGTTCAAATGCTTTCTCCGCCATCTATTGAAAGAATCATGTCATCCTTATCCTTTCTTTTATTAATGTGATGTATCACATTGATAGATTTGCAGATATTGAACCAGCCCTGCATCCCAGGGATAAATCCCACTTGACATGGTGAATAATTCTTTTATTGTATTGTTGGATATGGTTTGCCAGTATCTTCTTGAGAATTCTTGAGTCCATGTGCATGAAGGAAATTGGTTTGTAGTTCTTTTTAGTGGGATCTTTGTCTAGTTTTGGAATCAAGGTAATGCTGGCCTTGTAGAATGAGTTTCTATTTCTATTTTTTGGACCAGCTTTAAAGGAATAGGTGTTAATTCTTATTTAAATGTTTGGTAGAATTCCCATGGAAAGCCATCTGGCCCTGAACTCTTGTTTGTTGGGAGACTTTTGATTACTGATTCAATTTCTTTACCGGTTATGGATCTGTTCAAATTTTCTATTTCTTCCTGTTTCCGTTTTGGTAGTTTATAGGTTTCTAGGAATTTGTCCATTTCTTCCAGATTGTGCAATTTGTTGGCATATAATTGCTCATTATATTCTCTTATTATTGTTTGTATTTCTGCAGTGTTGATTGTGATCTCTCCTCTTTCATTCGCAATTTGATTTATTTGGATCCTTTCCTTTTTGTTTTTGATCAGTATAGTTAGGGGTTTATCTCTTTCAAAGAACCAGTTCCTTATTTCATTGATGTGTTCTACTGTTTTATTTTTGTATCATTAATGTCTGCTCTAATCTTTATTGTTTCCCTGCTGCTGTCTTTGGGCTTTATTTGCTTTTGTTTTTCCATCTCTTTTAGGTGTAAGATTAGGTTCTGTATTTTAGACCTTTTTTCATTAGGAAGGCTTGGATTGCTATATACTTTCCTCTTATGACCGCCTTTGCTGCATCTCAGAGGTTTGGGGCTGTCATGTTGTCATTTTCATTGGCTTCCATGTACTTTATTATTTCCACTTTAATTACTTGCCTAACCAGAGCACTGCTAGGCACTGAGCTCCAGAACTTCAGACTCTGTGCTCCACTGTTTATAGAATCCTGTTGGTATTTAAACCCTCTTCTTTCTTCCTGTCAGTGGTTTTGGGGAACAGATTTCTTGTTCAGTCCCCTGTGAGTGTTTTTACTCTTTCTCTTTCTTTCTTTCCAGCTACTTTTGGGGGACTGTTTTTCCTGTACTCTCCTGATGTACCGTACTTTCCTCCTTTCTCTTTCCTTTCTCCACAAAAACAGCTCTCTATCCTCTGTGGCTTTACTCTCCCCCAGTTCACCTCTCCACACCATGTACCTTCCAAGTTCTGTGTCTCAATTTATGTATATTGTTGTGTTAATCTTCCTCAATTTGTGTGTGCAAAATGGTTTGGTGCTGATCTAGCTGTGTTTCAGGGATGAGACAAGTTGAGGGTTTCCATGCTGCTCTGCCATCCTGATCACCTGGTTTCTTTTCTTTAAACACTTGAAAAATGTCACACCACTTCCTTCTGGCCTCCATGCTTTCAAATAAGAATCTGCTATCATTCACATTGCTATTCCTTCACATACTGCTAAATACTTTCAAGAGTTTGCTTTGTCTTTAGTTTTCAGAAAGTTGATTATGATGTGTCTTGCAGATTTTTTTGGGTTTATCTTGTTTGGGAATTATTTTGCTTCTTGAGTCTCTGTTTGGGAATTATTTTGCTTCTTGAGTCTCTAATTGTATGTCTTTTGACAAATTTGGGACGTTTTCAGTCATTACTGAATACTTTTACAGCCCTGCTCTCTCTTCTGCTTTTGCAATTCTGATGACCCAAATGTTAGATCTTTTCTTATTGTTTCACATGTTCCTAAGACTCCATTCCTTTGTTTTCTATCTATTTTCTCTCTGTTGTAGAGTTTAGGTAATTTCTATTGTTCTATCTTCCAGTGCACTGATTCTTTTCTCTCTCCTCTCCATCCTGCTGTTAAGCCCATTTACTGAGTTTTAAATTTCGGTTATTGTACTAGTTCTTCATGTATATTTTATTTCTTTACTGAGACATTCCATTTTTTTTTTTGTTGAGACATTTTCATTTGTTTCAAATGTGTTCATAATTGTTCACTGAAGATTTTTGTTACGTGTGCTTTAAAATCTTTGTCAGGCAATTCTAACATCTCTTTCATCCCAGTGTTGGCATCCATTGTCTTTCTCATTCAGTTTCATGTATTTATGGTTCTTGGTATGAGATTTTTAATAGAAACTTAGACATTTTTATTATTATGAGATTGTGGATCTTAAAACTGTTTTAGTCTCCTTCTTATGACACCACTCTGGCAGAGTAAAAGAAGTCTAAAGTCGAATGTGCACAAATCATGTGCCAATAGTAATTCAAATTTAAAACTTAGGTTCATGGAACCATGGACACTCATTATTACCAGGTAGGGGTAGAAGTACAGGCTCCCTATTTGGCCTCTATTAACACCTGTGGCAGGGGATGGTCTTCTTAAGAAGAAGTGGGTGGGTGTGAGAATTCTGGCTTCTCACTAGGCCTTCCTTCATCGATACCTCTTTGTGGCTCCCTTTTTCTAGTCTCAACACAGACTTCTCCCCCTTCTATTTCCATATTTTTTGTTTCACATATGTTAACACCACTGACTAGGCTATGACACTCTTTCATGCTGATTTATGCCTTCGTTAGAGTTTTGGAAATGGAATTGCCTGCTTTGACTCAAAAATGTTCTTTTATCTGCATATAGGAATTCTTGACTATAACATTTAGATTTTTGGATTTTTATAGTTCCCAACTGTAATAAGACCATGTTTTTCCTGGAAGTTCTTACTCTGCCCTTCTATGGCAGTCTTCATTCTTAGGATATTCTGTTGGCCTCTCCCCTTCTTATCATTTTCTAAAAAGAAAACTAGGTACGAATTATCCATTTAGAAGGTAAAGGAATCATAGTCATTCTATTCTCAAATTCTCAAAGTATCCATGTGATGCTGCCTAGGAAAAGCTTGTAGTAAATATAAAATGCTTAGGGATGCAATTCTATATCCCAGATGTAAATGGAATCACTACTATAGTGGTTTTTTTTTTTTTACTACTATAGTGTTTTCATCTGCAAGGAACATAAAACCTGGCTGTGCTGCATGTGGGGCAGTATCCTTCCAGCCATGGGTGTGGATAGTTAAGGAGAGCCTGAGTTGTCTCTGACTCACTAGCACTTAGCACATAGAAGCTCAGTTAATATTGTCTACATTAACTGCTAAGGATCAGACCTTACACAGGATGGGGCAGAGAGAGCAGTGGGAGTGAAATGTTTTAATGTGTATTACATAATGTATATTGTAATGTTACTATTTGTTAATTTCCTGTGTACTTCATTCACCCATTCCTTTACCAACTATTAAGGGAATATCTACTGTGCACTTAACACTGCTGGGGTTTGGGTGTCTTTAAATTTGGTTCTCTAGGAAACAGACTCTGAGATGGAGACTTGTGTATAGGAAATTTGGGGGGAGGGCTTCTAGGAATATTTATAAGGGAATAAGGAAAGCAGGGTTAGGCAGAATTGGAGACAATTTGAGCTGTGTTGCAGTTGCAAATGAGGACTTGGCTGATAGCATACAGACTGGGGGCAGGGAAAGCCTTCAAAGTTATCCTAAACTGAGGCAGTGAGGTTGGGCCTCTGTGTGTTCACATTGACCAGTTATTGGATAAGGGCAAATGCTTGAGCAGGGCAGCTTTGTTCAGCTGTGTGCAATTCCAGAAAAGAGACTCAGCTGTGAGCTGACAGCAGGCAGCAATCCCAAAAGCTAGAGAAATGGGAGCTTTGTTGTGAGGGGGAACTGGATGGCACACCACAGCACCCACAATATGAAGTTACAAATAGATGGATAGGACAGAATTTTTGTGCTCTTGGAATTGGCAGTTGGGACAGGTGAGACAGTCATGTAAACAAATACTTCTGATCAGCCACGATAAGTTTAAGGAAGAGTAAGAAGTTAAAAATGTCAGAGGAACTCACATGGGGGAGCAGCTAACTCCTCTGGGTAGGTCAGGAGAGACCTCTCTTCAGCAATGCACTTACTTTGCTCATTCTGGTTTTGAAGGGAAAATTCCATGTCATCATATTTCATGGAGTAGGTAATGAATTACAAAAGCCTGAATTTCCTTTGAAAGATAGGCTCTGTACTTCACCAAGTAAAGAGAAGTAAATCATGCATTAATGGAGCCGATATTTTCAGAGAGTTAGCACCACAGGCACCCTGAGCACAGATCCAGCAAAGAGATAGGAAAGGTGAGCATGTGGGTTATGTGTAATGTGGAAAATAACCTTTTAAACTTTTATGCCCCTCTCTAGGGCAAGAATGCTATTCTTTAAAAGGTTAGTCTACTACTACTACTACTACAAAAAAAAAAAAAAAAAAGGACTACTTCATGTTTCATTCCAGAATCAATTTTTGGATTAAAAATAAATTGCACTTTAAGTAACCTGTGATATGTTCAGCTAGAGCTAGTGGCTAGATGAAACTTTTATGTCTGCAGTCCTGGTGATTTGGAAGGACTGTTGAACTACTCAGAACAGAATGTGAATGTCTCTGATCTTCCGAAACTTGGATTGCCCCATCTAACCTTAATCCTAGTGGAATTTCACTGCTGTTTGATGGGTCTTAGGCCCCCAGTGGTTGCTTTGTGCCCAATGTTTTGTGATCATTAGGAAAATCCAGAGCTCTTCTCCTTTTTATCTCCATTGACAGAAGTTCACTGCCCTTTAGGAATTTAGAGTTCAGTTGGAGAGTCACAGAAACATAAAACAACTGGAGAATGATTCATAGGCGATATGTAAGCAAGTGTGGGTGTACTACAGAGAGTCCTTGCAAAGCTTAGAAGAATATAAACCAGGAAGTTCCCTTAGAGGAGGCCAGCATGAAGCCAGAATTTGAAAGAGATGATGGACTCCTACTGAGAGGGTTTTGGGGTGTTCAAAAGGGCAGGGGCAGCTGAATACAGGCCCAGAGGAGGAAATGACTAAGATGTCTGCAGGGTCTAGAAAAGCACCTCTTTGTGAAAGAACTGAACTTGGGGGTAATGAGAGTTAGTCAGACCTAGGGAAGCTTGTTACTCTAACAAAGAAACCTACATCTGTGACCTTGGATTCTTTTATCTATTTGCTCACTTCCTGGAGAAATTATAAACGGATCAAATGTGTGTTCTGATAAGAAGATTCTTGGCCTTAAGAGATAGTAGATTACTAGAAGGAGGCTTTCTGGTTGAAAGGGACCTTAAATGGCATCTGATCCAAACATCCATCTGACACTTGAGTTTCCTTAGCAATGAATGCCCCAACCAAGTCTTCATTTAGCTGAGACCTGGACAACCCTAGTGTTAGAGAATTTACTACATCTTTTTATTCATGAAATAAGGATAAAATGCTAAAATCTGTCACCTTGTACCAGATCTGGTGGTCTGGCGAATGAAGCAACACTGAATGGACCACGGCCCCCATTCTAGGCTACAAGCCATGTCTCTATGTTAGGCAAATTTACATCTATTCTTGTGGTAGAAATATTTCAGTATGAACTAAATTAAGTTTAATTTCAAATAAAAAGTCTAAGGTTGTAGGGGCACCTGGGTGGCTCAGTCAGGTAAGTGTCCAACTCTTGATTTCGACACAGGTCATGATGTAACAGTTTGTGAGTTTGAGCCCCGCATCAGGCTCTGTACTGACAGTGTGGAGCCTGCTTGGAATCTCTCTCTCCCTCTCTCTCTCTCTCAAAATAAATAAACTTAAAAAAAGTCTAAGGTTGTTTTGTTTTCCTCAGCTGATCTTCATGCATCTGGGATTTGTTTGGACTCAAGCGAAGGACCTTACACTTGTCTGGATCATGTTCTACTATTTTAGATTCTATTAATTTTGAAAACCTATGGAGTTTTTTGGCTCAAAGTCTTTCTTTAAATGTGTTTGCCATTTCTCCTGGCTTGGTATAACTTCAAGATTTGATGAACCATTCTCATGAGTTAACTGATACAATTAATAATCAGGGAATAATTAAGGAAAGGACCCTCTAACAAGTAGGAAGAGAACGTTACCTTATGTGTTCACCTAATCCTAAAGCTACTGAGGATAATCTGATAGATATACCCCAAAGAGGGAGGTGACTGAAGGGGGTAGGAAGTTGTGGGAGGTGTGTTCTTCTGCCAGAGCCGGAACACATCTCAGCAAGGATGTAGGCAGAAAAGGATGGCAGCCGCTTACTGGGCATTGATTATGTGCCAAGACAGAGCTGAGTATATTGCATACATTATGAGCTTAGTATTATCACCACCACTTTACATGTAAGAAAATGATGGCTTAGAGACCTGTCATCCCAAGGTGGAAGGGGTAGGGACAAAATTCAAACTCAGGTTTGTTTGCCTCCACACATGTACTTACAATTGCCAAAATGTTGGAAGTTACTGTCTAGTCATACGTAGACATAACCAGAGAACCCCTGGGAAGTCCCAGGAAATGTGAGGACCCTTGGTCTATTCATTGTAAGTGTTCTGAGGTGTGTGAATGGAGAAGGATCTCTATTTGGCCTCTGTTTGGCTTATGTCTTACTAATTAGCTTTTTAAGCAGAATTTCTCTGCTCTGCACTGGAAGTCGTAATTGTGTGATTGGAAATCACTCAAAATCAACTAATTGTGATGATACAAAGGATCATTTCACAGGAAGGGTCCTAATGGTGACCAAATTAGTGCTGAATATCCCAAAAAGGGACAAAGAAGGATGAACCACAGAGAAACTGGGTCCCTCTGCTGGTTTCCATGTGAATGAAGGGTCTGAAACATGCAGAGTACCCAGCATCTCCTTAGTGCCCAGGTCTTCTTGCTTGGTTGGGTAATGATTCAGTGTATAGACTGACTTCAGGGGCACCAGTGCTTCTGTCTCATCTTGACTTTCTTTTTTGGGTCTTATTAGGTGGTTTTCTGTTGTGGAGACAAATAGCATCTCTTCTGTTTCTCCAGATTTTAAGCTCATATCCTTTGATCATGCAGAGGAAAACAATCTTGACTGTATGAGGGTAACAGCTGTAGAACAGTGCAGGAGAATGGTCTGCCTCGTGTCACCTTCTCCACACACACACCCTTTAGGCAGGGCCAGCTTGCAGCTGCCTTTCCCCCTCCTCACTGTTTGATCTCATCACTCCACTATACAATTTCTTACTAGAGACCAACACATTGAAAAGATAAGAAAACTTAGTTTTGAATTCTGCTTCCATCCCTTACTGGTTATATGATCATGAACAAACGATTTAATATTAGCCTGTTTCCTGATCTGTTAAAAAGCAACAATTTCTATCTCAGTGGAACTAGATGAAGTTAAGGTAGAGCTTTCCAGAAGAGAAAAGGGGTGAGCTGAATTCTGCAATCAGCTGACTGTTCAAAGCAGGCAAGGCTAGGAGTGGAGAAGGGAAAATGTTGCTGTTGCTGATGCCGATCATGATGATGATGATAGGATGGAGAAGGATGATAGTGAACATTTCTAAATGTGTAACTTTGTGCCAGACATTGGCCTAGTGCTTTCATATACGTTCTTAGTTTACCTTCACAAGAGACACCTGGGATGAGTATTTTATATCCATTTTCTAGATGAGGATATGGAAATTTATTTATTTACTTTTGAGAGAGAGGGAGAGAGACAGCACAAGTGGGGAAGGAGGCAGAGAGAAAGAGGGGGGGAGACACAAAATCCAAAGTAGGCTCCAGGCTCTGAGCTGTCAGCGCAGAGCCCGATGTGGGGCTTGAACCTACAAACCTTAAGATCATGATCTGAGCTGAAGTCGGACACTTAACCGACTGAGCCACCCATGCACCCCAAGGAGATGGAAGTTTAAAAGACATTCAGTAACTTTGACTAGGATCAATCAGTTATTAAAGTGCTAAACCAGAAACCAATTTGATTCCTGACTTTTGCTCATTCCAAGAACATGCTTGGTCTGCTCCTCAGCTGAGATCATTAGTGAACAACAGAAGCTATGCCTATTCCCGAGCCAGTGCTGATCCTGTGTGTCCCTCAACCCCTCCTACTGATCTCTGAGCCCTGGGACCTAGAAAAGGGAGTCTGTATAATTTATCACAACTGTATTCCTCCATTTGAGAACATTATTTACATTCCTAAAAATATTTAATACACTGAAAATGTATAATTTACAGTTAGGAGACTGAAATCCTATTCCCAGCCTCTCCATTAACTAGCAGTGTGGCCTTAGGCAAGTCAATCTTTTTAAGCCTCAGTTTCTCATTTGCAAAATGACAACCGCATGGCTTCTAGGATCCCTTTGTAGGATTCTTGAACTCTTTGATGCTACTATTCAGTCAGGAACACTTAGCCTTAGCATGTGACAATGACATAGAAATACCTGAACCAGAGCACACCATCCAAGGAACAAATGTTGCAATTTCCATTTTTCTTACATATATAAAAGACTTTTGTCTTGCCATTATTGTTTTGGACATTCTGTACCCTATTTGGGTGACCGTACAATTTATTATCCAAGTCAGGACACTTTCAGGAGTGAAAGCAGATGCTGTTAATAACTGCACCAGGACAGCAGGCATTAACCAGGATCCTCACATTTTCCATAGACAACCTCGCCATTGCTCCCTTTGTGGCTGCTCCGCCCCTTCCTCCTCCTCTCCTCCTCTCCTCCCCTTCTCTTCCTTGGGCTGTAACAAGAGTGAAAGGCCCCACAGACAGAGGTGTGAGCTCCCTCAGCCCCTTAATGGAGTGTTAAGTTCAAAGCTGAGGTGTGAGCATTTAAATGCTAACACTTAAGCAAGTTTGTCTGCAACAGAAATACCCTGTTTAAGGTTTATTCCCCACTCTAGTTTGAAAAACCATTTTGCATTGTTAATTTCCACTCCACTCAATCAGTAACTTGCTTATTATTTCTTTCTGCATTGCTCTGTTTAAAATAATTCTTTGATTTATTGTACTGGCTTGGGGAACACCAAAAGGAGCCGGGCCTTGGACTCCAACGAGGAACAAGGCCTTTAGTAATTTCTTGGGTCATTTTTCCTGTGTCCTGTCTTGGTGTTTCCTGGATACTCTGGGAAATGTGAGGGGTCAGCAAATAGGTTTTGTGGTAGTCTGTGAGCAACTCAAAGTGATTCCATTTACAAATATAGTTCCTGTGGACATTTTGTTTTTTGGAGGGAAAGGTTGGTGAGCTCAGGGTCACATATCGTCACTCTATCTACTGACAGTCAAATTGGCTCCCTTTCTGGGACTACCAGAATGCACAGCTTGATTCCTACCCTAAAACTATTTGTAAAAATAGAAGATGGAGCTAATTAAATTCTGGAAGTAAGAAAAAATGCTATTATCAAATATTGTATTTAAGTGCCTCACAGTAATTATAACATACTTTTGTTGAACTGAATTACCTTTTAAAACAATTCTATATAGAACTTGGCCATTTTACTTGAGGTGAATGAACGATGAAAATTTTAGCAGTGAAGTGAAAGGTCTTTTTGCTATTAAAAATAGTTTAGTGCATACAGTGCTTGGTGACTGGTGTAAAAAAATCTTGATCATTTTTGCAGTGCTCAAATAAAATCCTCTCATTTAGTGATATTTTCTATCATTAAGATCCTCTCCACATGGTTACTATTTTTTAAAAGTATGACTTAGTGTTTGAATGAACGTAAAACCGCCTGTGAGATAATTAGTATTTCCACAATTGTGAACAGAAGATTATTTTCTCTATAGTTTGTACGCTGATGGGTCTTTGTTTTCAAACGGTTTCTTCTGCAGTTGTGGGGAATGTGTACTTTTTAAAATGCAGTTTTAACCAACTGTCAAAGGGCCAGGTGGAATAGGAGTTGATACAGTGTAAAATTAATAGCTTTACAAAGTCTTAACACTCATATCTTTTTCTTCTGTAACTCTCCGGGAGAGTCTGTGGGTGTGGGGAGGCCCGGGGAACGTGGAGCTTGATCAATGCTCTATCATGTCAGTTTCTTGTCTGTTGTTCCTATCACAGTGTCAGCTGCCTAAGTCACAGGGCACCACCACGGGCACCCGTGTGAAATGGCACTACTTCAGTCTCGCAAGAGAGATGCTGAAACTAAGTAACATTTTGAAAGCTGTCTTTAAAAAATATTTTTGAAACTTTTTTTTGAGAGAGACAGAGCATGAGTGGGGGAGGGGGAGAGAGAGAGAGAGAGAGAGAGGGAGACACACACAATCCGAAGCAGGCTCCAGGCTCTGAGCTGTCAGCACAGAGCCTGACGTGGGGCTCAAACTCAGGAACTGTGAGATCATGACCTGAGCCAAAGTCAGATGCTTAACTGACTGAGCCACCCAGGCGCCCCTGAAAGCTTCATTTTTTAAAATAGTCACTAAACTCTCTCATATATCTTTGTTAACTGTGAGACTGATTTAGGTAGGAAAGATGAGTGAAGGTTACTCTACATAAGCACACATTCACTGACTGCCGGGGGAAGGAGGTGGTGTGGGCGGATTAGCAATGAAAGCAGATCTTTAGTGCAGGTCCAGAAACAATGTTACCTCAGGAGGGTGGGAGGCACTAGAGCTGAACACCTGGGGTTGGCTTGCAGGGTGTTCATGAAGTATGGTCTTTAGTTTTGTGTGTCCAAAAATTCTCAAACATCATTGTCCCTAGAGGTAATTGGGCTCTCGGGGCTGCTCCCCAATGACTAGATGCTCTAGAAGTTGCTGTCCATATCAGAATGCAAAATAAGTAGTTTACATCAAGAATCATAATCCTACTGGCAGGTCTAAACAACATGTCAAATTATGGCCAGAAGGTTGGGGCAAGCAAGGGAAGTGAGAGTTTCATAGCTAAGTCTGGGTTCCAACCCCATCCAACTCCAGGGTTCCAGCTTCCATGTGACCTTGCGAAGTGATCTGACCACTCTGGGACCAAGTCAATCCATCTATAGAATGGGTAAACTTATAGGGATAGGGAGAGAATTAAATGATACTTTTGTCCAAATGCCTAGGAAAACGGTTGCAACATGGTAGGTACTTAATAACCTGCTGACTAAAATATTTGATTCAATAGGAATCATATTGGAGTTTTGTTCAGGACAATGACTTCAGTAATAAAGGAAGGGTTCATTCATCCCTCTCACCTGTCATCAAATCTGTTATCAAATTGTTATCAAATACCAGTACAATTCATAACCACCACAAGAACACAGGGCACTCACGGTGTTAATTTATAAAAGTTGAGCCCAAACTTTCTGGCTCTGGCTGCCTCTCTCAGTGATGGCATTTTAACAGACGGAGAGCTAATAGCATTGAGAGCAAATGGGGAATTGTCTGATCCTGATGTTTCCTTCCAACCTATTCTAGTTTCTTAGCAGTTATCTTCACAAATTAGACCCATGTAAGAAAGTCTTGGTTTCTTTTTCATGCTTGATTTCACACATGTTCACAAATCTGCCCCGAGAGTTAGGCTTTTTATTCAGTGGCTCCAAGACCTCAAAGCTGGGCTCATTACCACGACATGCAAAGCCTAACATTATCTAGTCAGGACCAGGACTTGACTAGTCGCTTGGGTACAAGCGAAAGTCAGAGTAGCGGATGTACACTATCTGGTACCACTAATCATTCACACTCTCATTTCTTCAACAAATATTTACTGGACATTGACTATATACAGACTTTTTTCTAGAAGCTGAAGATTCAGGGGTTGACAAGGGAATCTTGCATTCTGGTGGAGGTTACAGACAGGAAAGCAAGAGAGAGGGAATGAAAGGAATCAGCATATAAGAGCTACACAGAGAATTAAAATAAGGTGAAGGGATGCAGAGTAAAGACTTTTAGATGAGGCCGTCAAGGGAGGCCTCTCTGTGAAGTGATACATAAGCTAAGTTCTGAATCAAAAGGAGACACAGACATGCAGTGAGTGTGAGGGAAACTGAGGCAGAAGGTGCCATTCATGCAGAAGCTCCAAGGTGGGCACTAGCAGGGTGTCTGTGAGGACCAGACCAAAATCCGGGGTGGCTAGGAGAGGGCAAGAGAAGGTATAGAAAAGGTAGCCAGGGTTGGTCAGTGAGGGTTTTGTAGCATTTGCTAAATGTCATGGGAAGCTATTGGAGGGTTTTAAGCAGAGGAATGACAATATTGGATTTATATTTCATAAATAAGCCACTCTAGGTGCTATGTGTAAAAGGATTATAGCTAATAAGAGAGGAAGCAGGGAGACTATTACAGTATCCCTGGAAGGAGATAAGGAGAGGGGTGGTGGAGGCAGGTGGTCAGTTCTGGGGTCTCTTTGGAGGAAGCATCCTAAGGACTTGGTAATGGACTGGATGTGGAGAGTGTGAGGGGGAAAAAGAGAAATTAAGGATGACTCTTATGTTCTTGGCCTGTGCAGCTGCATGGAAGGTGCCATTTCCTGAGATGGGGAAGACAGGAGGAGGAAGGCGTTTATGGGGAGAAACAGCAAGTTAACTGCTCTGGGAGCACTCTTGTAGATTATTCAGGCAACCTGGGAGTGAAGTTTCCATTGCCACTTCTCCATGGTATGCACTCACTCCCAGGCATACCTTATCTTGTTTTACCTTGAAGCCAAAAATGCATGGAAGACACTCCCCAAATTCCAAAACCCTCAGCTGTATTTAACCTTTAGGTGAAAGAAGAAATTGAATTAAAAAAATCAGAAAATGAAGTTTTATTTTCAAAGCCAGTTTCATTTTTAATGTTGGGTCACATGCAGCTTAAGTCACGATTTAAATCCGTCAACTTTAAAATTGTACCTGTGTGTGTGTGTGTGTGTGTGTGTGTATTTATGACAGAAGAAATATGTATACACACAAATATGTCAACCAACATCATGTCGCCTCTTCCTTTTCATTATTAACTTTCATTAATATTTTCAGTTGCCTTTATCTTTTGATGAATTTAGCCAAGCTATGAACAATGGAGGGCAGAATTGGAGGGGCTGAGGCCTTTTTCTTTCTTTGAGCAATCTTCAAGTGGTAGGATTTTAGATGTTTTACTTTGTGTTCTTCAATATTTTAAAATACATTTTTTTGGCTGCCTTTTCTTTGAGTATAGTTGACATACAACGTTACATTAGTTTCAGGTGTACAACACAGTGATTCAAGGACTCCATGTTACGCGGTGCTCACGAGTGTAGCTACCATCTAACACCATATAATGGTGTTACAACATGGACTATATTCGCTATGCTGTACCTTTATTTCCCACGACCTATTCATTCCATAGCTTGAAGTCTGTGTCTCCCACAACCATCAGTTTGTTCTCTATAATAGTCTCATTCTGCTTTTTCTTTGTTCAATCATTCATTCTGTTTTTTAGATGGCACATATAAGTGAAATCCTATATTTTTCTTTAACATTTTTCACTTAGCATAATACTCTCTAGCTCCATCCATGTTGCTGCAAATAGCAAGATCTCATTTTTTTATGACAAATAGTCTCTCTCTCTATATATGTATATAATATATATAATATGCATATATATAAGATATGCATATTATGTACATTCTATATATAAACAAACACACCCCACATCTTCCTTATCCACTCATAACACTTGGGTTGCTTCCGTATCTTAGCTGTTGTAAATAATGCCACAATAAACATAGGAGTGCATTTATCTTTAGGATTAGTGTTTTCATTTTCTTGAGATAAATACACAGTAGTGGACTTACTGGACCATAAGGTATTTCTAATTTTTGGAGAAACCTCCATACTGTTTCCCGTAGTGGCAGTACCAATTTAATTCCTGCTACCAATGCATGGTGGGCCCATTTTCACCCCATACTTGTTATTTCTTGTCTTTTTTTGTTCTAGCCAGTTCTGACAGGTATAAGACGATCTACCTCACTGTGGTTTTGATTTTCATTTCCCTGGTGACTAAAGATATTGAGCCTTTTTTCACGTGTCTGTTGGTCATCTGTATGTCTTCTTTGAAAAAAATGTCTATTCAGGTCCTCTGCTCATTATTTTAATCAACTTATTATCATTATGTTCTTTATATATTTTGGATATTAACCCCTTATCAGATCTATCATTCGCAAATATCTCCTCCCATTCACTAGGTTGCCTTTTTGTTTTGCTGAAGGCTTCCTTCACTGTGCAAAATCTTTTCATGTTGGTGTGGTCCCGATAGTTTTTGTTTCGCTTGCCTTAGGAGACATTTCTAGAGAAATGTCTGACGTTGGTTGTAGAAAGAAATTCCTGACTGTGCTCTCTTGTAGGAGTTTTACAGTTTCAGGTCTCACATTTAGGTCTTTAATCTATTTTGGGTTCATTTTTGTGTATGGTATAAGAAAGTGGTCCAGTCTCATTCGTTTGCATGTAGCTGTCCAGTTTTCCCAACACCATTTATTGAGGAGACTGTCTTTTCCTCATTGTATATTCTTGCCTCCTTTGTCATGGATTAATTGACTATAAAAGCATAGGGTTATATTTCAGGTTCTTTATTCTATTCTATTGATCTGTGTGTCTATTTTTGTGCCAGTACCATACTGTTTTGATTACTGTAGCTTTGTAGTATATCTTGAAATCTGGGATCGTGATGCCACCAGCTTTGTTCTTTTTCAAGATTGCTTTGGCTCTTTGGGGTCTTTTGTGGCTCCATACACATTTTAGTATTATTTGTTCTAATTCTGTCAAAAATATTATTTTGATAGGGATTACATTAAATATGTAGATTGCTTTGGGTGGTGTGGACATTTTAATATTCTCCCAATCAATGGGTATGAAATATGTATTACCAGTGTGTTGGACTTTTCAGAGTACAGGCCTTTTACCTGCTTGGTTAAGGTTATTCCTACGTATTTTTTCTTTTTGATATAGGTGATTTTTTAAAATTTCTCTTTGTGTTACTTTATTCATGTACGCAAACACAACCAGTTTCTGGGTATTAACTTTGTATCTTGCAATGTTACTGACTTTATTTATTACTTTTAATAGCTTTTTGGTGGAGTCCTTAGGGTTTTTCTATATATAGTATTATGTCATCTGCAAGTAGTGAAAGTTTTGCTTCTTCCCTGCCAGTTTGAATACCTTTTATTTCTTTTTCTTATCTGATTGCTATGGCTAAGACTTCCAGTATTCTATTGAATGAAAGTGGTGATACTGGACATCCTTGTCTTGTACCTGACCTTAGGGGCAAAGCTCTCAGTTTTTTTTTACCATTGAGTATGATGTTAGCTGTAGGTTTATCATATATGGACCCTCTATGCCTACTTTGTTTGAGAGGTTTCATCATGAATGGATGCTAAATTGTTTCACATGCTTTTTCTGCATCTACTGAGGTATGATTCTTAGCCTTTGTTTCATTAATGTATGTGTATCCTATTGATTGAATATTGAACTATCCTGTATCCTCAGAATAAATCTCACTTGATTGTGGTGAATGATCCTTTTAATATTGTTTAATGCAGCTTGCTAATAATTTGTTGAGGACTTTTACATCTATGTTTATCAAGCTTGTTGGCCTATAGTTTTCTTTTGTGTGTTTGGTATCTTTGGTTTTGGTATCAGAATAATGTTGGCTTTGTAGGACTTCTTAGTTTTCTACTTTCGAATAGTTTGAAGATAGTAGGTATTAACTCTTTTTCATGTATTTGGTAGAATTCACCTGGACTTTTATTTTTTGATTACCAATTCATTTCATTACTAATAACTGCTCTGTTTATATTTGCTAATTCTTCCTTATTCTGTTTTGCAACATTATATGCTTTAAGGAATTTATCCATTTGGTCTAGGTTGTCCAATCTGTTGGCATGTGGTTTTTCACAGCGTTCTCTTACATTCCTTTTTATTTCTGTGGTGTCAGTTGTTATTTCTCCTCTGTTATTTCAGATTTATTTGAGTTCTCTTTTTTCTAGATGAATCTGGCTAAAAGTTGAGCAATTTTGTTTATATTTTCAAAGAACCAGCTCCTGGTTTTATTATTTTAAGACTGTATGCCTTTGATATTGGCTCTGCTCTTATTATTTCCTTCCTTTTACTCCTTTTGGGCTTTGTTCATTCTTATTTTTCTAGTTCTTTTATGTGTGAAATTAGATTGTTTATCTGAACTCTTTTTTGTTTCCTGAGGTAGGCCTATATAATTATATATTTCTCTGTTATAACTGCTTTCACTGTGTCCCAAAGATTTTGGACTGTTGTGTTTTCATTTTGATTCTTCTCCATGTATTTTTTTATTTCTTCTTTGATTTCTTGGTTGACCTATCAGTTGTTTGTTTAGTATCATGTTATTTAGATTCTACAAAACACATTTGTGAGTTTTTCCCCCATTTTCTTGCAAAAACTGGTTTAATGTGTTATTCCAAGAACTATTTCCTTATTAATTTTCTGCTTGGATCATCTATCCATTGCTGTAAGTGGGGTGTTAAAGTCTCCTACTATTATTGGTATTACTGTCAATTTCTCCCTTTACGTCTGTTAATATTTGCTTAATGTGTTTAGGTGCTCTCATGTTGGGTGGCATACACATTTACAATTATTATATCCTCTTGTTGAATTGTTCCCTTTATATTTATGTAATGTCCTTCTTTGTCTCTCGCTACAGTCTTTCTTTGTTATAAGTATTGTACCCCTGGCTTTTATTTTTTTCCACATTAATTTGCATAGAATATCTTTTTCCATTCCTTGACTTTTAGTCTGTATATATCTTTAGGTATCAGTGAGTCCCTTGTATGCAGAATATAGATGGATCATGTTTTTTTTTTTTTTTAATATATTCTACTATCCTGTATCTTTTGATTGGAGCATTTAGATCATTTACATTTAAAGTAATTGTTGATAGGTGTATACTTCTTGCCATTTTGTTAACTGTTTTCTAGTTGTTTTTGTAGTTCTTCTGTGTTCTTTTGATGACTTTCTCTAGTGTTAAGTTTGGCTTTCTTTCTTTATTCTGTATCTATCATAGGTTTTGGGTTTGTGGTTACCATGAAGTTCATATACAATATCCTAGTATACAGCAGTCTATATTAAGTTGGTGATTATTTAAGATCCAACATATTCTAAAAAAAAAAAAGACTTTGTTACCCCCTCCTCCATGTTGTCATATTTTACATCTTTTTATTCATAATTAATTTTCTTACATATAATTATGGCCTTTTTTCCACTTAAAGAAGTCCTTTTAATGTTTCTTGTAAGGCTGGTTTAGTGGTGATTAACTTGTTTGTCTGGGAAACTCTCTCTTCTTAAATTCTAAATGATAACCTTGCTAGGTAGAGATTGTTTATTATAGGTTTTTTCCTCTCAGCACTTCAAATATATGATGCTTCTAGCTTGAAAAGTTTCTGCTGAAAAATCAGCTGATAGCCTTAGGAGTTTCCCTTGTATTAACTACTTTATTTTCTATTGCTAGCTGTTAAAAGTCTTTATCTTTGACATTTAAATTATTATGTGTCATGGTGTGGATCTCCTTGGGTTTATCTTGTTTGGAACTCTGTGCTTCCTGAAACTGGATGTCTATTTCCTTCCCTATGTTAAGGAAGTTTTCTGGCCCTTGCTATCTTCTCCTTATTGGACCCATATAATGGGAATCCTTGTGCTTCACGTTGTCCAAAGACAGTCTTTAGCCTCCCCCTCACTTTTTCTTTTTTTGCTGTTCAGCTTTAGTGCTATCCATTACCCTGTCTTCCAGATCACTGATCTGTTCTTCTGCATCTACTAATCTGTTGATTCCCTCTAGTGTATTTTTCATTTTAGTTATTATATTATTCACCTGATTCTTTTATATCTTGTCTTCATTGAAGGTGTCGCAGAGTTCTTCCACTCTTCTCCCCAACGTGGCAGGCACATTTATGACTCTCTTATCAGGTATACTGCTTATTTCCATTTCATTTAGTTCTTTTTCTGAGGTTTTGTCTTGGTCTTTCTTTTGGGATATATTCTTCTTTGCCTGACTTTCGGTATTTGTTTATATGAATTAGGTACAACAGCTATTCCTCCTAAACTTGAAGGAATGATCTTGTATGTGGTTGTCCCCTTTGTAGGCTGTGTGTGCTTGGTGACTTTCACTGGCTGGTGTTGTGGCTTGTGTGGACTGCTGGGGCTGCCCCGGTGGTATAGCTGGAGCTGAAGTGGGCATAGACCAGGGCAGTCTAAGGCTGAGGAGAGGGTGCCTTTCCAGAACAGCAAAGAAAGTCTAAGTGGATACAAGCTGTGCAGGTCCTAGGACTCATTCCGAGGTCACCTTGGCAGAAAAGCTGAAGTGGATTTAAGCTGCGGTGTGCCTGTGCTGTCTGCTCAGAGGGTACCATAGCAGAGTGACTGAAACTGAAGTGACCAAGACAGTCTCTTGGCTCTCTGTGCAAAGGGTGCCATGGCAGGACAACTAAAGTAGGTGCTGGCGTGTCCTGAGGTGCTCAGCATAGGAGGTGCCATGATAGGGTGGATGACACCTAAGTAAGTGGGCAAGGGTCAGGGATTTCCAGGGTGCTCCATGCTTGAGCTAAAGCAGGGAGATCCCCGAGTACTCTGTGACAGGAGTACCAGAGCAAGCTGTCTGTAGTCAAAATGGTACAGGCCTAGAGTGCTTTGGGGGTGCTTTGTGCTCATGTCACCTTTGTGCAACGGCTAGAGTTCTATTTAGTGCTCACTAGGGATGGCGCTCCTGTGTGCTATGCTGGGTCTCGCTCACTGAGACAGTAAGTTGGCTAGGGCACCCAGACCCTATGCCTGTTCATGCCATCAAAGTAGAGGAGAATGTCTTCAGCACCCCCTCCAATGCAGAGAGAGTTCCAGTAGCTCCCCAACCTGTTCCCCATTTGACAGAGTTCAAGGGCTGACTGTTTTATATTCTAGTTGTTTTTAACTGAGGCTTTTTTGTGTGTCTCATGGTATCTGGGGCTTGTGTGGGATGGACCTGGGGCTCACGGAGGTTGCAGGACCCTGTTCCATCTGCACTTATGAGGTGGAGGGGGATTATAAACCATGGTGCTTCCTGGACCGTCTAACCTGGAAGAGTTCTAGCAGCTCCCCTGCTGTTTGGAGGAGTTCTGGGGCTCTTTCCTTTAAATTCGAATTGCCTTTTTATTTGAGAGACAGCAAGAGCAGAGGAGAGGGGCAAAAAGGGAATCTTAAGCAACTTGGGGCTTTATCCCATGAGTCAGACAACCAACTGAGCCACCAGGCTCTAGTTGCTTTTTTAAACCATGCCTTTTTCCCCCATGCCCCAGGAAAGACGAATCTATTCCTGGTCCCTCAGTACCATCCCTCTCCCCTGCAATTTGCCACATGAGGAGAGAGGGTCCCTTTGTGACTGTGTCACCATCTCTCTTGCTGTTTCATTTTTTGTTGTGCAGAAGCAGTTCAGTCAGTCCTCAGTTCTTTTTCAGGAAGGTGTGTCCCTGGAGGAAGTGGGTTCAGGGTCCTCTTACATTGCCATCTTGAATGGAAACTCTAATTTTTTTAAGTTTATTTATTTGGAGAGAGAGAATCCAAAGCAGGCTCTGTGCTGTCAGTGCAGAGCCTGGCACAGGGCTCAAACTCACAGACGGTAAGGTCATGGCCTGACCCAAAAGTAAAAGCCAGATGCTTAACCAACTGAGCTACCTAGGCTCCCCCTAAATTTTTCTTAATCACAAAAATACAGCTATTAACACCTATACAGAGATATAGATCACTAACTAAAGAACCATGGCTGTCTATAAAATGACAGTGCTGGTAGTCCTTTTTCATACTGTTGTACAGTGCCTGGTGTATAGAAAGAACCTTATCATTGTTAGCCACTATTATTACTGATGTTGTTATGATCATCCAAATTTTTAGTGCTGGAAAGCACCTTATAGCCCAAGGTGATTCCTTCCCTGTGTTCAACAACCCCAGTACTAAAGTATCTTCTAGGTCCTTGTAACTGCCACTCACAGAGCCCAATTCTGTCCTCTAAATAGTTTAGCATCTCTCTCATAAAATAATTATTTATATATTTAAAGGTAACTATTATATGTCCATTATATCATCTACTAAAATTTACTAAATACTTATTTGATACACCAGACTCTGGGTTCAAGGGGCCAAATGTCCTATAGGTTTGCTCATTACTGCAGAGCCAGCACCTAGTCTATATTTGGCATATACTGGGTATTCAAACTGAATAACGGAGAAAAGAATGACGTCTTTGTTAGTCCATAGGACATCTGTAAGAGTATCCTCAAAGTTAAGACAGTGCTTTGGCATTGAAGGAGATACGTGACAAGTCAGGAGTAGAGCCATAATTCAGTTAGACTTAAACATTTAGTAAGGGCCTCCTATATTCCAGATGCTTACTAGGTATTGGAGATACAAAAAAGAATGGAATATGGTTGCTCCATTAGTGATCTATTCATGCAGCTCACAAGCAGGCAATTCCAAAGAAAATTGCTCCAGGATGTCTGTCTGAGAAGATGCTCTACCTGGATGGAGAATACTAAGTCTGCTCATTATGGGACAGAGCGAGAGAAAAGAGAGATGAGATGGAGTAGGGATTAGAAAGGGGAGAGTATGAGACAAAATAAGAGGTGGACAGAAAAGGATTCAGTGAACCCAGAGTGTATGCTCGCTTGTTGCTGCATGTGTGGCCTGGGAATCTTTGATGGGACAAGGTCTGTGACATTTAATTATATTTAACCTCACTATCTGAAAATTCAAATAAGAACACATAACTCTTGATGAACTTCACTGATTTATTAGTGTCCATCTACATAATGGCAGCATTTTGACCTTTCAAATATTTTTATTCTCTAAGGAGAGTCCCACTGCCCATGGTCTTCTACCTCTCTGTTACCCTTTTGAAGAAGCATCTCTTCACCATGGCTGCCCCAGCCCTTTGGGGGAACCTCATCCCTGATGCCGTGGTGGATATAGCAGGCACTTCAGTCATGTGTTGCTGCTCCATGGTCCTCTCCCAAGTGGGATAAAAGTCTCTCCCACTTGGAGTAACACTTGATTATATGGGTGCAGAATCAGCACTGTTCGTGTCCAAAGCTAACTTGAAAAGGGCCCTCAGCTTTGGCCTATAGACTCTCCATGGAAAATCAGATCTAATTTTTTGGCCTGATCTTAGTGTAGACATTGCAATGCTCGTTCTGAATCCAGCAAAACATCCACAGACACCTATTTTCCTTTCCCCAAAACCAGTTCACCGACATCACTCCTCCTAGCTTATGCCACAATAACCAAAGGCCTTGTGCCTATTTCATAGTACAGATTATTGTTCTAGCCTCCAGGTGGCTTCTCTAGTGTTCACTTCCTCATGCAATTATGCCAGGGTCAGTCTGTGTGAGCAAGCACACACAGAAGATGTGACCCTATGCCCTGCCAAAGTTAGGTTATAAAGGAAACTGTCCCCCCTTCTCTTTTTCTTAGAGCACCTGCTCTAGGAAAAACTAGCTGCCATGTCCTGAGCCTTGCAGAGAGGTCTTACTCATGAGGAACTAAGGACTGTAGCCAACAGCCATGTGAGTGAGTCTTCTTGGAAGCAGATCTTCCAGCCCCCATCAAACCTTCATGGAATGAAGCACTGGCTGACAGCTTTACTGCAGCATCATGAGAGACCTGTTTCAGAATCCTGACACTCAGAGCTGTAAGCTAATTAATATTTATTGTTTTAGGCTTCTATATGTTGGGAAAATACATCATACAGTGATAGATTAGGGGGGTCAACCCCATATACCTACTCTTCCAAGGGTTCAGCCAGGACCGGCCTGTTAGAGTGATATAAAGCATTTCTGGTTGCTTACTTCCTGGAACATTGCTAATGTATTGGGGAGAAGAAAGGCAAAATGGCTGAAATACATTGCTTTCAATAAAAACACTCTTGCTACTTAACTATGATCATGGTGATAACAAGAATGCCCTGTCATAAAATGGGGTAACTGATGCACACTTCCCACCATTTCTGAAGGTTAACACAGAACTCATAACATGGATAGTTGCCTCCAAGGATGCTGTATAAATCCAGCGTGCTATTATTTTCCATTTTTAATGTGAATTGACAAGGGCCACTTTAGCCTGTTAGCACTTCTTTTCTGAAGAAGAACCCCGACATCTTTTAGTGCCCCCAGCAGCAAATGACTTACGCCAAATCCTATTCTTCTTCTTTAGACAGAAACCCTACTGACACCTGTTATATTGTCTATTAGATAAAGAAGATCTTATAGAATGTAGGTGAAATGGGAGATTTGCCAAGCAGAAGAAATGCAGGCTATAGCCCTTTCACTTGGCAGCCAAAGAAAAATTGTGGTAGTCAGGAAAACGGTTTTGAATCCCTGCCTCTCACAGAGAAAGACATCTGTGCCAACTGAAATGCCAGGTCACCTTTTCCTTATTCTCTGCTCTGCAGACACAACTTCATTAGTACTGAGTCTATTTTATGAAGCCTTTTTACACCTGCAGGTTGTCATCCTGACTTAGTTACTAATCCTGGTCACATATTAAGGGCTTTGATTAAGCAATTTGCTTTTTTCCTTTCTCTCTTCCATCTCATTGAAAGATTACAGAGTTTGAGCATGAGGTTAAAGGATTACATCTGAATCCTGAGAGTCCCGACACTGCTCCAAGCTGCCTGTCATTTCCTGGAGTGGTTACTTATCTGTCAATATTTCTTCCCTTTTTTCCCAAGTCCCAGGCCTACTTGATCTTGTCCGTTTGGCTCGGCTGGTGGAGGAATAACAAGGGTCTTCCCATCATGCAACATTCCAGGATACATCATGACAGAGAAATCTCAAAGCCCAGGTCAATTATAACAGAAGATGTGCACCACCTCTGCCCCTGAATGTCTTCTGGGGCTGCAGTTGTTTAAAACTAAGTCACCTGAAAAATGCAAGGAAATGTGTGTCTGGTTCCTGGCTGGCGCTCTGCTTGTTTAGCAGGATACAAATAGCAGAAGACTAACACTCCGTGTGTGTGGTTTGTGGTCAGGAAGAGGGAATAAAGTTGGCAGCTACCTTATTGTGCTGTAATTACTTTTTAATTAGAATTCATTGAATACAGATGGATTCTTCCTGTTCTTTCGCCCACTGATGTTTTTAATATTCCCACATCAGATATTATGAGGCAGTAGCCAGCAGTGAATTACAGAAAATAACCCTGTAGCTGGTAGTGACTTACAGAAAGTAACCAACTTAACCATTTGTCTTAGATGAAAAATGATCTTACACCTTTTTGTGGATTCTATTGCTGGTTTGTTGATATAGTGTTTGTTTACTCTCATTCCTGCAGGAAAAAAGTACCATAGTTCTTGTATCAAATTACTGTAACTGACTGGAACATTTTTATTTCAAATAATGTACCATCATATTTTTTTTCATGGTGACACTGATAAATTTGCAGGATTTCTCATTTTTTCTCCCTCCTACCAATGAATAATTTGAACCCAAACGTGAATGGAATGTACAATTTCATGCTGTTATAAAAAATCATTGCTCATCACATTCTAATTGTAACTAAGTTTGAACCTGAATAGCTATTTGCAGTATTTTGATAGAAATAAGAAGTAATTTCCATTTTTTTGCTCCAGGGTCTCTCTACATGAACTGACATATGATGCATTTTTGAAGTCACACTTAATAATTCTCTTTTCATTATAAACAACCGCACCCTTGTTGAATAGTAAACCTGAAATTAGGCTTACACGGGCCTATGTAATATACCTAAGAAACATGATTTATTCTAATGTAATAATGGCATAGATTTATAAAGCTTGACTACTCCAATGCTCCTCGTTATGGTTGTAAAATATTTGTGGCCGCTGTGGGATTTTCTAGATCATTATTTTAAAAAAGGAAAAACCCATTTTGACAGATGAACTGGGGCCATTCTGAGCAAATCACAGATACTTCATATAACAAGGCCTCCAAAGAGGGGAGCATACACTTATTACTATGGCAACCTGGATCAAAACACTATTTTAGTGGAGAGTTTCCAGTTTTACAATGCAATGATGATTGTTTATAGTACCACTGAAACCAGATTCAGCAAAGGTTTAAGAAATGAGCTGACAAGAGGAAAATCATTATAGATAAACTGGGGATACCTGAATGGGATAGCATGGAATCTGCCATTATTTGATCAAATACTGAAATTTATTGTCCAAGACAATAGAGACAATGGGAGAGGACTGAGAAGATAAGAAACATCCCAAAGTTTCTTCTGTTATAATGGTTTAGACTAAGATCAGTCCTATCTTAAGTTAAAACTTTGAAAGCAAAGAGTGCTTTTGTTTTTAAGGACATATCTTTCATAGCCCTTATTTTTCTATCTGCAAAATACCTACTTGTAACTTTAAAGTTGTGGGCTAACACTCTTTCCTTAACATATTCCATTTGACAGAGTGTAACAGGGCACAACTCAAGAACTATGCTCATCACACAGGGCTGTGTGCTTGCACATGTCGACATGATGTGACAGCTGGTTGCAGCCCTGCTCCGTTATTTTTATACAAAATGGAATTTTTACATGAAAAGAGAAAAAACTGTCTGGATCATGAGTTGTCCATTTTGCTAAATCTGTCCTAAGATATCTAAAGATACCACTGGGTGGACAAAGTGCATTGAAGTGAAGGGCTGAATAATCATTTATTTGTTTAGCAACTATTTACTGAGCATCTCCTGTATGCCAATGGGTGTGCATGCTGCAAGGTGTGCCATGGTAAGGGAGTGTGATGGTGAGAGTCAAAGAGAAATGAAAAATCCAGAAATAGAAAATTACTGTATAAGAATGGAATTTAGTTCCATTCCAATATCTGTTGACCTGAATAGTCTTTCAGTCTTTGAAGGGAGAAAGAAGAACCATATTTACTGAATGTCTGCTCTATGCAAAGCCCTGTGTTAGGAGTTATACATACTGTTATCTCATTTAATATCCTGGGAACCTGTAGATGTTATTGTGTTTATTTTGCAGATAAGTAAACCGAGATCAGAAAGCTAAAATAAAAAATCTCAAGTACTTTGAGCAAATACATATGTAGCACTCATTATGTACCAGGCACTGTTTTAGCATGTAAAAAAAATTTAACTCATTTAATCCTTGTAGTAACCATGTAAAGCAGTACTATTGTTATTCTTGTTTTACAGATAAGGAAGAGGTTGAACTTGCTTCAGGTCACACAGCTAGTAAATGGCAGAGGCAAGATGTGAGACCATGAAGTATGCACTGCAGGCATATGCTGAACCTAGTCAACAATCTGTGAGTAATCAATAGCTTAGGTAATCAACAATACAACTGGTCTCCTGATTTACCACACACTTTGTTTTCAGGTTCTTTGCACAGTCAGACACACACTGTAACTACCACATATTTTAGGTATCAAGCATATATTAAATTTGTTTTATTCACATATTTTTTTGTTGTTGTTGAAGCCAGTTTGAGTTTAGAACTGGTATCACTTGCAGTCTACAGAGTCTTAATACAGGATGACAAAACTTTCTAGTAACATCTTTATAGTCCTTCATCCTCACCACCTTCTCTCCCATTGTCTACACTGAAGGCATCATGAAGCCTTATCTATTTTATCTCTGATATTTCTCAAATCTTCCATTTCTCTCCTTCACTATCATCACCTTAGTCCAAGCAGTCATTCTCTCTTATCTAGACCTTATGCCTGGTCTTTTAACATCCAGTATAGCCTCTTCTAATCCCTTCTTCACACTCCAGGCTAGAGCAATCTTTACAAAATGTAAATGTGGTTATATTATTCCTGTTCTTACCTCCTCTCATTCCCCTAAGATCAGTAGTTGCTTCCTGCCTATCTTAGGATATACTTTAACATCCTTAACACTTGCGTTGTGGTCCTGCGTGGTCTGCCTCTATCTACTTTCTGGACACAGATCCAGTCCGTGGGTCCCTTCGTTTTCCCACACTACAAATAGGTTTTGGATTGTGGGATCAAGCCCCACATTGGGCTCCATGCTGAGTGTGGAGCCTGCTTAAGATTCTCTCTTTCTCTCCCACTGCCCCTCTCTCCTGATTGCTCACTCTAGATAAATAAAAATTCACCTTGCATTGATACATGATTCTTCATATTCATGATTTCCTATCACTTTTCTCTCATAGTTCCAACTTTATTTATTACTTAGATACTATTCTCCATTTTTTCTATTGTTTTTATTTACTCAGTCACAACTTACTGTGTAGACCATCTTTATATAATCCAAGTCATAAGATTTGCAGATTCAACTTAGTGGAGTCACTGGAATGCAATTGAAAGGAATTTTTTGAAACAAGACCCACTTCTCACCTCCACCTGGTGGAATGTGCTGGGAAATGCAACAGGGCAATTAAGTACATCTTCTTCTCAAAAATTCTAGGTGAATACCAATGATTGATTCCCTATTTCACTATTTTGGGGGCCCTTTGCTCAGTCTTTTTCTTCTTTAGAGTTTTGTTCAGCTCCTCCTTTGTTTCAGGATGCCTGCTCTTCACACTAATCTCTGTTCATTTCACTTGCTGCTATGTTGCTTGGATCACAGCCTCTTTTGGCCATTCCTCCTCATAGTGTTAATTCTACTCTCTGTCTTTTCCCTGGGGGTTCTCTTTCCTTCCCCCTCTTTCCATTTTAGCTAATTTGTTTGCTCTGAAAGGAAACATGTGGTCTCTCAGCAACTCTGATGAAGGCTTGGCCAAAGTATCATATATTTTTATAATATTTGGGCAGGACATGGGACTGATAGCCTAGGTTTTCATTTCAGAATCAATATTGCTTGCAGCAAACCCCTTATCCAGAAATATGATATGTAGTCATGTTAATCAGTAATCAGGTGAGGGCTGATTACAAAAGTATATTTTTGTGTTAGAAAAAAATGAGGGCTAGATAATTATTTTGTCTCAAAGACTTAGGAACAGGCAGCATCATGCACTGGAAAGAGAACTTGCTCAATACTTGGGATATCTGGCTTTTTAGTATAGAGATAGATTATGGGCTTTGGAGCCAAACAGGCTTGGGTTCAAATCCTAGATTCCCAATATTAGCTGTGTGACCTCCATTTTCAACTGTGAAATGACGGAAATGATACTTTCTCATAAAAAAGTATACAAAGCATTGCCTGGCATATAATAAGTATTAATTAAATTTATTTCCTCTTTTCTAATTTGCCAGATACCTCCAATTTCTATGGACCTTGGTACTTATATCTCAGTCTCAACAGTGAGTCTTAGAAATAATCCAGATTCTTTTCACAGTTTGGTCAATGCCAATCAGTAACCTATAATAGATACGTTCACAGAAAAGAAATCCAAGCATAACACTGAAGAAATTCAACAAACCTGAAGGGAAGAGAGCAAGAGAAGACCTACAAAAACAACCATGAGTAAGTAAGAAAATGACGGTAAGTACATGCCTAACAATAATTACTTTGAATGCAAATGGACTAAGTGCCCTAAGCAAAAGACATAGGGTGACTGAATGAAAAAAAAAGCAAGAGCCATCTATTATGCAGATTGAAAGTGAAGGATGGAAAAACATTTACCATGCAAGTGCAATTAAAAAAAAAAGCTGGGGTAGCAATAATTACATAAGAAAATTGACTTTAAAACAAGGACTATAGCAAGAGAAAAGGAAGGGCATTACATAAGATAAAGGGAACAAAACAACAAAAGGATATACCAATTATAAATATCTATTTACCCAACATGGAAGCACCTAAATACACATAGCAAACATTAACAGACATAAAGGGAAAAATTGAAAGTAACACAATAATAGTAGGGGACTTTAACATCCCACTTGCATCAGTGGATTAATCATCCATATAGAAAATCAATAAGGGAATGTACCTCTGAATGACACATTAGACCAGAAGGATCTAACAAATATATATGTAATATTCCATCCATAAATGGCAGTCTATACATTTTTTTTTCAAGTACACATGCAATATTCTTCAGGACAGGTCACACATTGGGCCACAAAACAAGTCTTACTCAGGAAGTCTAAAATTATATCATGCATTCTTCTCAACCACAATGGTATGAAACCAGAAATCAATTACAAGAACAAATCTAGAAAGAACACAAATACATGGAGGCTAACCAACTCACTACTAAACAATGAATGAGCCAACCAAGATATCAAAGAGGAAATTAAAAAAAAATACTAAGAGGGAAGACCTAAAATGTTGGAGTAGTAGGAGGATATCAAATTATTCTGAATACCCAAGAAATTGATCTGAGGGCTGAGAGAAAAAAACTGCACAACAAGAGGGAGAGAAGAAACCACGCCATGGAAGGTAGGAGGTGCAGAGATACAGTTTCGGGGAGAAACAGATCATGGGCACTGTGGAGGGAAAGGAGCTCTGGTGGTGGAAAGAGGATCACACAGGGCATCGCACAAGGAAAACGCTTCCCCAAAGCCACTGACTGGGAAAACAAGAGGCACTTCTTATAACCAGCAGGCCTCAAAGAAAGACTGGAATTTTAGAGGCCGTGGCATGGCTGGTATAGAGCCCTGAGGGCACCGCAAGCAGGTGGGTAACCCAGTGGCAGATGTCACGATCTGAGGATCACCTGAGATGCACTGGGACAGACAGTTCCCCCTTCTTGGAGTGCATCTGAGAGAGGTGGCATTGCCTTTCTGGGGACAAAGGAGCCCGTGGGCACCATTTCCCTTCCCAGGCTCTCAGCATAGGCACAGAGACAAGGGTGGCTAACCTGGACACTGGCTCTTTAGTGTGCTTTGCTCCAAAACCCATGCTAGTGTGCTCTGGTGCAACTTTCCTTCTGGGTCAAACTTGCATCAATCTTAGCACAGTGAGACCTTTTCCCAGAAGACCAGCACAGGTCCCCAGCACATCAAGTCCCTAAAGTTTGGGTAGAGCCAAAAGTATACTGCACTGCTCCAGGTGGGCAAGCAAGCCAGACACAGTGTGAAAAACACCTAGGATGCACTAGGAAAAATTATTCATTCTTCTGGGAGGGTTTCCCTGACAGCTGTAAGCAGGATTCCCTCTCCAGGGACAAAGGAGTTGGCTGGTACCATTTCCCTTCCCTACCCCTCAGCATAAAAGAACTTCAGTAAACAGTACAGTGCCAACACTAGCTACCTAATCTGCTTACACCAAGATTCCCCCAACACCCTGTGCTCTGCTTGTACTGCTTTTCTTGGGCAAGGTGCCTGAGACCAGTGTAGTAGGCCCAGCCCCCAGAAGACCAGCACAAACCCCCACCTGCACCATATCTGTTGACCATAGTTCTGCAAAGCTTCAGCTCTAGTGGAAATAATATCAAGTCTCTTTTAACAAGCAGACAGAACACACCTATTTAACACTGTCCACACTCTGCTCAAGATCTAAACACTCTCCACTGAAGGCAAGGAGACACTCTGGAGAGGACTGACCTGAGGGACAGAGCAGCCATGACAGCATCACAGTGCATGCAGCACATACCAGAGATATTTCCTGAATTGTCAGGCCCTGGACATTTTATGACCTCTTCTTCATAAAGCCATTACTTTCATGAGCACAAAATATAACAGACTTTCCTAATACAGAGAAGAAAACAGAGGCCTAGACAAAATGCCAAGACAGGAATTCATCCCAAAAGAAAGAACAAGAAAAGGTCATGGCCAGATTCTAATCGAAACAGATGTAAGTAATATGCCTGATCCAGAATTTAAAGCAACAATCATAAGAATATTAGCTGGGCTTGAGAAAAGCATGGAAGACATTACAGGTACCGTTACCACATAGATAAAAGAGCTAAAAACTAGTCAGGCTGAAATGAAAAATGCAATAACTGAGATTCAAAACTGACTGGATGTAATGACCACAAGGATGGAAGAAGTAGAGGAAAGAATAAGTGATAGAGAAGATAGAGAGAAGATAGAATTATGGAAAATTATGAAGCTGATCAAAAGAGGGAAAGAAAAATCTTGGATCACGAAAATAGACCTAGTGGGCTCAGTGACTCAAAAAAAACATAATACATTGATAGGAGTCCCAGAAGAAGAAAAGGGCGCAGAAGGTTTAATTGAAGACAGTATAGCTGAAAACATCTTTAATCTGGGGAAGAAAAAATGGACTTCCAAATCCAGGAGGCACAGAGAACTCCCATCATAATCAAACCCAGGCCAACACTAAGACATGTTGTAGTTAAATTGTAAAATATAGAGATAAAGAAAAAAATCCTAAAAACAGCAAGACAAAGAAGTCTCTAACTTACAAGGTTAGCAACAGATCTATTCATAGAAACTTGAAAGGCCAGAGGGGAGTGGCATAATATACTCAACGTGCTGAATGGGAAAAATCTGTAGCCAGAAATACTCTATCCAGCAAAGCTATCATTCAGAATAGAAGGGGAGATAGAGAGTTTCCCAGACAAACAAAAATTTAAGGAGTTTGTAACCACTAAATCAGCCATGCCAAAAATATAAACAGGGACTCTACAAGTAGGAAAGAAGGCTCAAAAGTGATAAAGACTAGAAAAGAACGGATAAAATCTCCAGAAACAATGACAAAACAATAAAAAGGCACTAAATTTATATCTGTCAGTAATTACTCTGAATGTAAATGAACTAAATGCTCCAACCAAAAGACATAAAAAGAGAGAGACCCTTCTATATGCTCCTTACAAAAAACTCATTTTAGACCTAAAGACACATGCAGATTGAAAGTAACAGGGTGGAGAAACATTTACCATGTAAATTGACATCAAAAGAATGCCAGAGTAGCAATATTTATATCAGACAAACTAGATTTTAAAACATAAACTGTGGGATCTTTAAAGATGGCGGAAGAGCAGGGAGCTCTGTAATCCGCGCACGCCCGTATGGATTGAACTGAGAAGGACTGAAGGGCTAAAACTTGGATTTGCAAGTGGGGGAAAGAAGAAACAGACGCCAGAAAGAAGACAACCTCAAAGATGCCTGAGTGAGTGACTGTGATCTGGGAAATTAGGGGACGGGCGGTCCCGGTGGTGCAGG
>CM053570.1:28732800-28786173 GCA_028646485.1 Cryptoprocta ferox | reverse complement strand
ATATAATTAACATTAGAAATTTATAAAGTATGTAATTATGTAAAGTATGTAATTTAGGTATTAAAAAGGAAAAACTTATTAGTTTGGAAAAATCAAGAGACATGAAGTCAAGGACAAAAGCTTCAATAGTATCAAGACATTTTTACTCTTCTGATCTCTTACAGAACATAATTAGTCAATAAAATTTATTTTTTACTTTAAAAAAATAAAAAAAAAAATAAAACATAAACTGTAACAAAACATGAAGGGCACTATATCATAATAAACGGGGCTATCCAACACAATCTAACCATTATAAATATTTATGCCCTCAACTTCACAGTACCTAAATATGTAAAAGTATAACAAACATAAAGAAACTCGTTGATAAAATTCCCTACTATTATTGTATTATTAACACCCCACTTACATCAATGGACAAGTCATCAAAGCAGAAAATCAGCAAGGAAACAATGGCTTTTAATGACCCACTGACCAGACGGACTTAACAGATAGTCATAACATTTCATCCTGAAGCAGAATACACATTCTTTTCAAATGCACATGGGACATTCTCCAGAATAGATCACCTACTAGGTCACAAATCAGTCCTAAACAAGTATGAAAGACTGAGATCATACCATGCATATTTTCTAACCATAACACTATGAAAAATTAATAAATTGATAAGCCCCTAGCCAGACTTATCAAAAGGAAAAGAGAAAGGACCCAAGTAAATAAAATCATGAATGAGAGAGGAGAAATTTCAATGAACACCACAGAAAAAAAAAATACATAGAGACAAATGAAAACACAGTAGTCCAAAATCTTTGGGCTACAGTGAAAGCAGTTATAAGGGGAAAATTTACAGTAATACAGGCCTAGCCTCAAGAAACCAGAAAAATCTCAGATCAACAACCTAGTATTAAACCTAAAGGAGCTACAAAAAGAACAAACCCCAAAGCCAGTAGAAAGAGGGATACATTAAGGATTAGAGAAGAAACAAATGATATAAAAACTAAAAAGTACAAAAGATACATAAAACCAGGTTCTGGTTCTTTGAAAGGATAAACAAAATTGATAAGCTTTTAACCAAATTCATGAAGACTGAAAAAAATAAAATCAAAAATTAAGGAGAAGAAATAATAATGGACCCCACAAAAATACAAAGGATTATAAGAGAATATTATGAAAATTATATGCCAACAAATCAGACAACCTAGCAGAAATGTGTAAATTCTTAGAAACATATAACCTTACAAAACTGAATCAGGAAGAAATAGAAACTTTGAACAGACCCAATTCTATTAGTTTTTTTTTTTAAACCCACAAAACTCCCAATAAATGAAAGCCTAGGGCCAGATGGCTTCACAGGTGAATTCTACCAAACATTTAAAGACAAGTTAATGCCTATTTTTCTACAATTATTCCAGGAAACAGAAGAGGAAGGAAAACATTCAAATCCATTCTATAAGACCAGCATTATCGTAATACCAAAACATAACAAAGACACTACAAAAAAAGAAAATTACAGGCCAGTATCTCTGATAAATATATATGCAGAATTCCTCAACAATATGTTATCAGACCAAATTTAACAATACATTTAAAAAAATCATTCACCATGACCAAAGGATCTATTCCAGGAATACAAGTGTGGTTCAATATTTGTAAATCAATCAGCATGATACATCACATCAACAAGAGAAAAGATAAAAACCATAAGGAGATGCAGAAAAAGCATTTGACAAAATACAACATCCATGCATAATAAAAAAATCTAACGCAGTTTTAGAGGGAACATTTCTCAACATAATAAAGGCTATATGCGAAAAGTTCACAGCTAACACTCAATGGTGAAGAACTGAGAGCTTTCTCCCTAAGGTCAGAAACAAGACCCATGATGTACTCTCTCACCACTTTTATTCAACACAGTATTAGAAGTCCTAGCCACAGGAGTCAGAAAACAAAGTAAAGAAGTAAATTTTACTATTTGCAGATGACATGATACTATATTTAGAAAATCCTAAGGACTCCACCAGAATACTACTAGAACTGATAAATGAATTCAGTTAAGTTGCAGGATACAAAATCAATGTACAGAAATCTGCTGCACTTCTATACACTAATAATGAAGCAGCAAGAAAGAAAAATTAGGGGGAAAAAACCCATTTACAAGTGCACCAAAAACAACAAGAAATCTAGGAATAAATGAACCAAAGAGGTTAAAGACCTATACTCTGAAAACAGTAACCATTGATGAAAGAAACTGAAGATAACACAAAGAAATGGAAAGATATCCCATGCTCACCGATTGGAAGAACAAATGTTAAAATTTCTATGCTACCTACAGAAGTCTACACTTTTAATGCCATCCCTATAAAAATTCCAACATTACTAGAACAAAAATATCAAAGAACTAGAACAAAAGTACTAAAATTTATATGGAACCACAGAAGACTCAAATAATCAGAGCAATTTTGAAAAAGAAAAACAAAGCTACCAGTATCACAACTCCAGCCTTAAAGTTGTATCAAAAAGCTGTAGGAATCAAAACTGTATGGTACTGGTACAAAAACATACATGTAGATCAGTAGAGTAGGAAAGAAAACCCGGCAATAAAAGTATGATTATAAGGTTGACAAAGCAACAAAGAATATACAATGGGAAAAAGTCTCTTTAACAAACAGTGTTGGGAAAATTGGTCAGCTACATGGAAAAGAATAAAACTGGACCACTTTCTGATACCATACAAAAAAGAAACTCAAAATGGATTAAAGGTCTAAATAGGAGACCTAAAACAATAAAAATCCTAGAGGTGAATACAGGCAATAATGTCTCTGATATCAGCCAGAGCAGTAGTTTTCAAGATAAGTCTCCTAAAGCAAGAGAAATAAAAGCAAAAATAGACTATTGGGACTATATCAAAATAAAAAGCTTCTTCATGGGGAAGGAAATAATCAACAAAACTAAAAGGCAACCCACAGAATGGGAGAAGATATTTGCAAATGACATATCTGATAAAGGATTAGTGTCCAAAATATATAAAGAACTTATATGATTCAACACCCAAAAAAACAATTCAATTAAAAAATGGGTAGAAAATATGAATAGACATTTCTTCAAAGAAGCCATTCAGATGACTAAGAGACACATAAAAAGATGGTCAGTATTACTCATGATCAGGGAAATGCAAATCACAACTACAATGAAGTATCACCTCACACCTGTCAATATGGCTAAAATAAAAAACACAAGAAATAACAGATGTTGGCAAGGATGTGGAACAAAAGAAACCCTTGTGTACTGTTGGTGGGGATGCAAACTGCTACAGCCACAGTGGAAAAGAGTATGGAGATTCCTCAAAAAATTAAAAATAAAACTACCTTACAACCTAATAATTGTACTACTGGGTATTTACCCCAAAAATACAAAACACTAATTCAAAGGGATACATGTACGCTACATTTTATAGCAGCATTATTTACAATTTCTGTCACTCATAGGACACTCTTATAGGACTAAAAGAGACCTATATGCCTTTGCTTCTCTCCATATGTTGGCTTCCTCCCCTCCAAGTAGAATTACCTATGAGATGAGACCTACAGTCACGGGCCACTGTACCACCAGTTAGAAAGTTCTCTTTCCTTAGTTCCCAGGGGAACAATCATGGAGAAGACCTCAGATTGGTCAATCTTGGATCATGTGCCCTTCTGTGGCCAGAGGGATAGGATTCTAAGATTAGAAACCACCCTAAAACCTTAAGAATTGGTGCAAGAAGTGGTTCTATAACATAAGAGAGAAATGTTCCCCCACTAGGGCAAGGTGTACTGGGCAGACAATATAATTGGTGTCTACCACACCTGTACTTGCCTATCTAATTTTAAGGTTTATTGAAATGATGCATCTGAAACACAGAAAATACTGCAATGTAAAATCTTACTTTTTTAAAAAAAAAAAAGTTAATTTATTTTGAGAGAGAGAGAAAGAACACACACGAGAGTTGGGGAGGGGAAGAGAGAGAGGGAGGGAGGGAGAGAATCCCCAGCAGGCTCCACACTAGCAGTGCGGAGCCCGTTGCAGGGCTGGATCTTACCAATTGTGAGATCATGACCTGAGCTGAAATCTAGAGTCAAACGCTTAATCAACTGAGCCACCCAGGTGGCCCTGTATAATCTTATTCTAACTTGTTACTAATTAGGACTATATAGATGACAGATAGTCAAATGTATCAACATAATATTTTCTCCTGAATATATTTTTTCAGACCAGAATATTGACCCCCAAATTGTATTTGTATTGCTCCACTTTCCCATAGAGAAGTTCTCTTTTATAATAGAAAACTAGGAATTACACAAACACGCAAATCAACCACAGAGCAATTCTCTTATGAATCACACAGACTGTTAAATGCCAAACTCTTCTTTTCCCACTCATTCACTGTCTCGTGCCTCACCTAGTAGGCTATAAAGGTTATTTCAATGACCTCATGTTTTCAAGACCACCAGGTAGCAGCCACTCTCCTTGAGAATGACTCAAGAGATGTTTCAGTCTGGGTTGTGCAATGCAGTCTTGACCCCTGACCCAGTAGCATTTAGTTAGGGTGGAAGGGGCAGAACTTGTTTTTTATTCAACAAATGTCTATGAAAAACAGTCACTTATTTGACAAATATGGAAGTATACAGAGTGAAAATATGTAGTCCTTGCCCCTATTAAGACTGGCCCACAGTCCACTACAGAACATTAATAAGCACAAGATTCAAACTCAGTGGAATTGTCCTGTTAGAGCAGAAGTACTGCGTATGCTCTCAGAAGGGGCAGTGTCTTAGTCTGTTCCAGCTGCCGCAACAAATACCATAGACTAGTGGCTTAAACAACATAAATTCATTTTCTCAGAGTTCTGGAGGTTGGGAAGTCCAACGTCAAAATGCTGGCTGATTTGGTTCCTGGTGAGGCCTCTCTAGTTTACAGACAGCTATCTTCTGGCTGTGTTTTCATGTGGCAGAGAACATGGTGGCTCTTAAGGGCAGTCATCCCATCATGAGGGCCCCATCCTCATGACCTCACCTAACCCCAATTACCTCCCAAACGTCCCATCTCCAAATACCATCACACCAAGGGGTAGGGCTTTAACATATGAACTTGGAAGGGAAATAATTCAGTCTATAGCAGGCAGCAATTCTTGCTAAACATTTCTGGAGGAGAGGATGGTTCAGCATAACATAATAAAACCACAAGGCCAACCATTGCTAAAAGTTTTCAAGGTTGCTGCTTCTAGGTGGGTGGATTTTACACATGTGTATTATCCAACTCTAGGGGGCACCATTAAGGTGGATTGTTGCAGACTTCTGCGTTTATCATGATTTTCTTTTACGGAAGTAAATTGTTTGAAGGAGTACATTTTTCAAATAGGACTGAATATAATCATATTCAAGGCTGTTATTTTACTATTTATAGTTGCCAACATTTATTGTAGCTCATTGTGTGCCAGGGACTATGTGAGATCCTTTCAGTATTGTATTGTTTCACATAATGTGAGATAGGTATATCCCCATTTTACACCTAAAGAAACTGAGACTTAACAGAACGAGGTACACAGCTGCTAAATACAGACTGAGCAGGAGTTTGCATGCGATGGTCCTACCTTTGAGCTGGAACTGTCATCTACTCTGCTCTACTCTCTGTGCCTTTCTTGCTGGCTGACAAACCTTTCACCCATCCCTGAATTGGGTGCCAAGTCACAAACACAGATTTGGGTCCCCTTTCCTGCCAATGGACCAAATTTCCTACTGCAAAGGACAAATCTCTGGCCATGTTACTCCTGGCCCATCGTATGCTACCCTGATGCAGAGGGTGCCTGGAGCTGTCAGCATGCCAGGAAACATTTAGCAGGGCACAAGGAAGGGGGAAAAAAAAGTACAGTGTATGTGTGTTGCCAGTTATTTAAAATAGGCCAATTACCTCAAACTGTAAAAACATACTCAAGTTTAAATACCTACAAATCACTTTAACAAATTTAGTAACAGAAAATTCTCACTGCTTGCTCTGTTTGTGCTGTAGCAAATGGGGTTTGTTTGAGAAGCGTGTGGTTGAGTAACTGTGGGTTACATTAGCAGCGCTTTCTCTCTTACCCATGTATTCCTGAGTTCTGCAAAAAAAGGCCAAAGCAGTTACATTTGTGCAACCCACGTGCTGTTATCTTGTGAAGACTGGAAATAAATCTCATCATTTCCTAATCTGCTTTTCTACCTGTTTCTGGGTGGCATTTGTATTCATGAGCTTTAGTCCTGTGTGACCTATGGAAGGCTTGTAGGTACAGAGGGGAGACTGTCACTGAATGCACAGGAGCTGCAATGTATAGGTCAGGGAGTGGCCTGACAGCATGCCACAGTAACACGCGGTCAGCTAGAAGCCAGTCGTGAAGATAAATGAAGGACTACGTGGCAAAGACCATGCAGAGGTCAAGGAGAAAGTGGCCAACCCACAGCAAACATTTCCTCTCCTACTATAGCCCAAGGGAAATCAGTAAGAAGGAGGGGTGAGTTTCAAAACAATTACGCTGTGCTCATTCTAGAGTTATTATTCCATTTGGGGGTTAATTGCTATAGTGTGAACCCAGACACTGTCTAATTAGGAATAAGCTTGTACTCGGGAACAATTACCCAGCTAATTGGTCTAGTGCATGTATAGCTCTGAGGACCGGGGTGGAAGAAACAATGGCGAGAGAGTCCTTCCGAGTCTGGGGTGTTTCATAGAAACAACACAGAATGTCAGGGTTGGAAGAGACTGTAGAGATCATTTGAGTTACAGGCTCATTTTGCAAATGAGGCCCAGGCACACAGAAGGTTGGTGGCAGAGCAGTGCTAGAATGTAGTTCCCTCCTGTCTCTCAGCCCACTACTGGCTGGCTGATACCCACACTGTGACTGACAGGATCCAAATAATTGGAAATAGTGATATTAACTGGAGGTTGGAAGCCAGGCCCTGACATGGGGAGAGTTTTAAGGAGGAAGGGTGGGTTGCATGTAGTGCATCACCCATCCTGTCCACCAGATTCCAAGTTCTCTGGAAGATGTAAATGAGAAGGGGCCCACATCTACATAGCACTTCCAGTTTCTCATGTTTCTCAACAAAACCATTCACACTCTGACCATTTAACTGAGCTTCTGTTAAGTTATCTCCACCATGTACCAGGCCCTAGGCTAGGTACTAGGGAGCAAACAAACATAAATAAGATGGAGTCCTACCCTCATGTGCAAAGGCAAGGGTCAGGTGGGAAGCTTCTAGCACAACTGGCTTCCATGGGATGTGGTAAAATGGACAGATTGCCTAGACTATTGTCAGAGGAGAACATCGTTCCTCTGTCCATGTGTCCTCTACTACTCATGATCTTTAGCAGAGTCCCTTGTAGGGGAAAAAAAAGTGCTTATGAATCCACCTGTAGAAGTTAGGGTTAGTTTAAATGCAGAGAAATATCTTCTGGCTCAGAGAAAGCCAGTACATTTTCTTATATTTTCAAAATATACTCAGTAATATCTTCCTGCAATATATATATATATGCAATATATATACAAATATATATGCAATATATATAAATTTCATATATATATATATAGTTTCAGCTTGCCTGAATGAAGAGCAAATAGACTCAGTTATCAGAGGTCCTTTTAAGTCCCTTGACCATTTGGGGACAAGCTATTCTTTATTGGAAAGAAGACATTTTAAGAATATTCTTTGTTTTTTCTGTGGAAACTAAAATAGTTGTAAAGGGACTTTTCTCCTAGGAATTTTTAAACCTTACATAGCAACTGCATACGTATTTCAAGCAGTGTCAAAATTAAGTGTCTGCTGAGAGATGAAGTAAGGGAAGAGGTGTGGAGGGTGTAGAAGGGTAGTGTACATGGAGTGGAAAGTGAGAGCTGATTAGCTTTACAAAAAACTACTTGCTCAGCATGATAACACACACCAAAAGGTAGCCTTCATAGGCTGGCTTGTGTGTTAATGCATTGCTTCCTTATTCATTCAACAAATATTTGTCAAGTCCTTAAATGTGCCAGGCCCTTTGCTAGATGCTGAGTAAAGAGAATAAAGTAAAACACAGTCCCTGGTTTCATGAAATGGATGGTACAGTGGAAAGAAAATGTTACATAAGCACATGTATTGGTCAGCCTAGGTTAAGTTATGCTGCAGTAACAAATAACCTCCGCATCCTAGTGACTTACTACAGCAAAGGTTTACTTTTTGTTTGCATTAGGTCCATTGTAGCTCTGCATCCTGTCCTCTTCATTTTGGACCAAGGCTGAAGGAGTAGCCCCTGAGACATGTCCCCTCGTGACAGAGGAAAAGAGTGATGGCAGAACCACACAACGGTTCTAGCATTTTTTTTCCCCAGAGCACACTTTTTTGCCCAAAGCAAGTCACATGGCCTAACGTGATGTCAATCAGGTGGAGAAGTTTAATCCCCCCAATAGAGAGGAGCTGGTAGAAAGGACAGCAAATATTTTTGAGCAAGTAATGTAAGTGTACCAAAAAGTACAAGTAGAAATGTTAATGCTAATAAAAGCTCTGGGGACAAGGAGAGAGGGCTGTGATGGAGAATAACAATGGAGAATGATGTAGACTGATGGTGGTCCTGGAAGCTCTGGAAAGGCTTTTCTGAGGAAGTAACATCTCAGCTCAAACCCAAGAGATGAAGAGAAGTTACCCAATACAAGGGCTGGGAGAAGAGTAAGAGAGGAACAGCATGTGCAAAAGTCCTGAGGCAGAGGACTTTTTGGCATGTTTGAAATGTTGGCAAGAGGCAGTACCATGTATTGGCCAAGAGTGGAGCCATCCTGGATTTCAATCCCAGGTCTATCCCTTACTAGCCATGTCTTACTGACCTATCCGTGCCTCAGTTTCCTCATGTGTAAAGACTGGGTGTACTTGGCTTATGACAGTCACTATTACTAATGGAATGAAAACCCTGGTGGCTGCAGTGTAATGAGCCAAAAAGTAAAAGGAAGGTGGCTGGAGGGTACCCGCCTCTGTAGGGACCTGTAAGTCTTGGAAAGATTTGAATCTTACTCCTAGGAGGTACTTTAAACTAGGGAGTGACTTCGTTCAATTTATACGTTGTATTTTCCTATCATATTCTGGGAAGATATTCTCCATCTAAACAACTATCTGTTGTTGGAACACTGAGAAAGGATGGGCAAAGGGAGGCAGGGGTAGGGTGAAGAGAGAAATGAGCTTCAGACCAGGAAAGAATTGAGAGAGGGATGAGAGATGAGAGAGGGATGAGAGATGGGAGAAGAAAGCTGTCCCCCTCCCCAGTCTGCTTGATATGAGAAAGAAGGCATTTATTTTAATAAGCATGGGGAGAGGATAGAAGGGGGGCGGCGAGGGCTGTTCTTGTTAAGGCCTCAGTAGCTGAGCAGCAGGCACAGTGAGAGGCAGAAGACTGATGGGGCGGGCTGCAGCCTGGCTCAAAGGGGGTCCCCCTGACCTCTAGAGTGGTGAGGGGAGGAGGGGGCTCACCACTGCTGCAATGACACCTGTATGGAGATGCTTTAACACTTCTGGAGAGTCTTATTGAAAGTGGCCTGGTCCTCTGGCCTCCTCTGAACTACTGCATCCTCACACAGCCTCCCCCACCCCAGGAGCTTTGGGGGCTGCTGGGACACAGGGGTGAGGGGTTGGACAAGGCTCCAGGGAGTCTTGCACTGCAGTGCTTTTGGGGAGATGGCATCGCTTCATCAGCTGGATGACAAAACACTGTTAATGGCACCAATAAAGAAGTGTGAATGTAATTTTCTCCTCCTTGTTATTTCCACAGTATTTGGCATATTATTTAAACAGATCAACTGTCCAGTCATGATCCCTTCTGAAGCCAAGTCTTTCTTTTTTGTGCTGGAAGATTCCTAAAATGCAGGGCAGCTCAGCTATAAATTCATCAGTTGGAAACAGGCCATACACAAATGGAGCACGTGAGTAATACCAAATGAGAAAGTGATGGAGTTCACTCCAAGTTCTGAGAGCTTTCGAGGAGAGCGGTTATAGCCTTTGAAGTACCGGTGCTTCGGAGGAAAGAGCAGCTAGGGAGGAAATGTAGAACCCTACGTCTTATGCCACATTAAAATATATATGTATGTTAAGTTGGAGGAAGTATAAAGCTGAGAATATATGTGATCAGAATAAAGGCAATATTTTGGAGCTTAGAGCGAGCAGGTCTGACTACGGTCATCATGACTATTCCTAAGGAATTATTCTGAACCAGGCGCTGTTTGGACACTGCTATATTCACTCACTTAATGCTCCCATCTGAGCACTCTGCTTTCTAGGTGACATAACTAAATAAGGTGATTTACCTAGGGTCATATAGTTTATAAGCTTGGGCAATCTGGCTTCAAAATCCAATCATGTTACCGTCACACATGTATCCTAACATACAAAATGAGGAAGAGAGGCAGCTCAGACCTGAGCACTCACATTTAACTATACCCCCTAAATGCAAAGGGATAGGAAGGATACACACCTATGAGTTTTTACATATATAAAATATATACATTATACATATATTTAATTTTATACATAGACATGGACATTTTCAAGAAGGAAAAACAAACTCTTGTCTTTACAAAGCCGTATGAAGCGAGGATTGCAAGGTACTGGGTGGGCTTTTCACCTTAATCTGTATGGTTATAATTTTGACCGTGGCCATGTTTTACTACTGTGGTTAAACATGTTTTAGGTTTTTTTTTTAAAGATAGTTCTAATTTTTTTCCTAATTTTATATATGTACTAAGCCATAAATAACCGGAGGGTTGTTGATTAATTTTCAACAGAAAAAAATAAAGACTTGAAAAGATATGCTGATACATCATTTCCATGTGTGCTCATTTTTAAACAACCAAGATGGAGGTTGTAATTCCCAAAGCAGGGTGTTATGGCTTTGAAGTTTCAGGGTTGTCTGTTCATTAATTTCTCAGGGAGCAGGAGAAAAAAGATATTCAAGCCTAAGTTCTCAAAGCTTTAGGATATATTCTTCCCTTTGCTTTTTCCTACATTCTGTATCCAACCCTTTGGCTTCAGTCTTGCCTAGTACCATGTTTTAATTTTTATTTAAAAAAGTCAAGATTATTTGAACTGAATTTAGGGATAAATCTAATGGAAAGAATTATGTTTGACAACTTTATGAGTAGTATTAAAAATGATGATGCGTGTATAATCAAACAAATCCATCCATAATCACTTTCCAAAAATGCCAGGAAAAGTGATCGAGAAATGGACTCTGTAAAAGCATATTGTCATCCATTTTTGCCAAATAAATATAATTTCACTGAGGGCACTGTTGGGTCTCTTTTATGCATATCGTCTTTTTACCTTTGAGATCAGTCCCTTCCTCTCCACCTGTGGCCGACGAGATGGAGACCAGAGCAATTAGCCAGCTTAATTTGACAGTTATTTTAAAAGTTGGCTCTATAAATTAGGAGACAGCCCTGCCTAGGCATGTGGTTACTTCACAGGGGAGTTTTCCCCCAGTGTTTACTTGTCTATGTGAATTCCTGCTGTGAAACTAGTTGCACTGTTGATTTGGGCCAGAAAAGTAGTCAGATTTGTTTTGCATGAAGAAAACTGTGGCAAGATTTGGATCATCCTAAGCCAATCTATGAGCTAAATGCACAAATTACCACCTAATTGTTCCAGTCTGAATAAAACTGACAAATTCACTCCCATGTTGCCAATTAGGAAGACAAGTCCACACTGAGTATCAAACATTACAAAGAATTTCTGAAATTAATCTCCATCCCTAATCTATAGATTCACTCATAACCACCAATATATTTATTGAGCGCCCATAATGTGGCAGCCCCAGTTACAGACTCTGGCTATCCAAGGACGAGTCAGACATGAAATGCTTCGTAAGTCTCAGAGTCTGTGTGCTGTGAGCATCGACCATAGGGCACGAAGGAAGAAGAAATAAACATCCTTGGGCCAAGTGCTCTGCTATGAGCTTTAAACAGACTCTCTCATTTAATCCTCCCCACAACTCTGCCAAGTGGGTTTTATTACCTCTCCATTGTACACACCCTTAGAGAGCAAGTAACTTTCCCAAGAGCACACAACTGAAACAGGATTTGAACCTAGCGCTGCCTGACTCCCTGCCCACTAGCTTGTGTTTCATGGTCCCTTCATACAGAAAAAGTCCCTTTTCCTTCTAGTCTTTTCAAAACTTTGCAAGTTTATCATTTCCTTTGTTTTGCACAATATCCTTGTGAGATTGGCAGGTATGGTATTACAATTTCCATCGTACTTCCCAGGAAGCTGGGCCTTGGAGATGCCGAACAAGGACCTAAAGGCCTGAGGCCAGTAGGAAGGAGGAGATGAGACTAGAATGAGGACCATATCATGCTTCCTCTTCCAAGGCTTTCCTCAGCACGCCAGACCTGGATCTTATGCTGAGCTGAGCACAGATTTGAGTTCTAAGAAAGCAAAAATAAAAACATACAACACAGAATTGAGAAATACCCATAGGGAGTAAGAGTCATCAGCATTCTTGTTAGCTAAAAGCCACTGTTGATAAGTGATATACTGAATTGCAGTGGCATTTCTAGTGTGCATTACACGTTTATTCAGCTGAAAAGGAGGTGAGGTGGGGGATGATCAGAGGTCAGGGAGAAGGACTAAGAGCCAAAAAGCAGTGGGCTGAATGCTTTACGCCCCCGTGTAAATGCCTTGACCTCCTTGTCCCTCTGTGTGACCCTGAACAAGTCCCTTAACTTCCTTTTCCATCTCAGCTAGGAAATGTGTTTGTGAGGTCTGTGTGTGTGTGTGTGTGTGTCTGTGTGGCAGCGTGTGGGGGAGATGTCACCATACATCAAACGCTGTGGCTGAAGTGAGCTCCTTGGGGAAAATGTATCGCAGTCTCCTTGCCCCCACCAGAAAGATTTTCTCACAGTGTGGCGAAAGGTGCCACTTTTTAATAACATCATTGGAATATCAGCTTCTTGCAAGATACAGTGGGACAAACTGCGGCGTGCCATCTTGTGACATGATAAAAGAAGAGGCTCCAGTGTGAGCTCCCAGGCAAAGCCCCTCAGGAAGGAGGACCTGGTCCTGCTGGGGTCACATGAGCCAGAGGAGGCAAACTGGTGAAGGAGTAGAGACAGGAAGCTTGTCATAGTGTAGAATACATGCACAGACCTCTTGCAGTATGCAATACCTTCACTTTCCATACCTTGGGGTAAGTTTTTACTCTTTCTCTTTGAATTATCCCAGTGGTCGTCAGAAACGTGGGGGAGCACCTCTATGAGCTGCTGGAGCCAGCCGGCTCCTTTCCTAGCTCAGAGCGCTGCCATTGCAATTCAAACAGCGAGGCATTCCCAAATGGAGGAGGGCAAGGGCTTTGTTTATTCTTCTTCCCTTGGGGCAACAGCAGTATCTGACATCTGGGTAGACAGGTGCACATTGTTAGCCAGATGATCATGCACAGTTATAGACTACATGCCAGCCACTCACACAGGCTCAGGGCCATGAGCTGAGAAGGGAGAGGGTGGCACGGTTTCTGGGGCATCTGCCCCTGATGGCCACAAAAGAAGATTCCACATTCCTGTGGTCAGCGTGGTACGTGGGGGCAGACAGGTTGGAACCTGATACAGAAGGTCGGGTTTTCCCTTTATAGTGGACCACAGGGTTGGTTTCCTTTCCTACTCTCGCCAGCAACTCCTGCATCAACAAGGCAGACTGGTTTAAGACGACTCTCCTAATCAAGGAGGACTACTCTGACATTCAGGAGCACTTTATCCCCTAGAATCCTGGAACTCCTAACTCAGCTCTCAGCTCTTTGTAGGAATTCTAGTTCTGCCACTATGGGATCTTAGGTGATTCACTTAGTCTCTGAGCCTCAGTGTCCTCATCATAAGATGAGGATAAGAACACTTGTCCTATTCAGTTGTAGTAAAGAATCATTTGAGATGATATGTATGAAAGTGCCCGACAAACTCTAAAAATCAGTGTGAAAATGTAAGGAATTCTTATTTTTTTAATGTGTGAGGAACTGGAAGGGAATGGAGGCTTCCATAAACTAGTTACTACTTCTGCTAATGGCTGAGCCCCCAGAAGGCACTGCCTGGCTTGTGCTGGAGTTCTGGAGCCCTATACAGACCTTAGCACTACCAGAGTTCCACTTCTCTGTCTACTAGATGCTAAGTGCCTTACAATCACAGGAAATCGAAATTGCAAAGGACTTTAAGTTCATCTGGAACAGGTCCTCTTTGATGCTTCACTCCTCTCTACAAGTCAAAAAGCATGTATATCCTTTCTTCCCCACAAAATCTCACAGGGAGCTCAGCAACATGCCAATCATAGAAAAGATATTTCTTGAATGAATGGTTCAATGAATTAATGAAATAGGGTAAAGAATAATGCTGGTCAGAAATTCTTTACACATACTCATAGAGCATGTGGCTACATAGGAAGATAGCTGTGCCTATAAATGATAGTGCTAAGCACAATAATCTCATTTTAAACACCAAGTGCATATCATATCCTAGTATCCATGCTAAGAACTTTACAGAAAGATTTCATTTAATTCTTAGACCCCACTGAAATAAGAAATATTATCCTTTGCAGCTGAGGAAACTGAAGCTCAGGGAAGTTAAAAAGTTTGTTCAAGGGGTGCCTGGGTGGCTCACTCAGTTGAGCATTTGACTCTTGTTTTCGGCTCAGGTCCTGATCTCACAGTTTCCGCACAGGACGTGGAACCTGCCTAAGATTCTCTCTCTCTCCCTCTCTAATAATCATAATCATAATCATAATGGCATCTGGCTCTTGATTTCAGCTCAGGTCACAGTCTCACGGTTCATGAGTTCAAACCCCACATCTGGCTTTGTGTTGACAGCATGGAGCCTGCTTGGGATTTTCTTTCTCTCTCCCTCTCTCTGTTCCTCCTCTGCTTGTGCTCTCTCTCAAAATAAATAAATAAACTTAAAAAAGAATCTGGATATTTAAAAAAAATCACCCAGCTGGTAAGTAGAGAAACCAAGATTAAAATCCAAGACTGGCTCCTGTGATTCTCCTAGGGGTCTTCTTTCACTAAAACTTACTTCCTGTAATGTCCCTCTAAGACATCAGAATTCCTTTTCTTTCTTGGCTCCTGGATCCTTTGAGTCAACTATACCCTGTGCTTTGTTGTCTAGAGAGCAAAGAGAAGAGGAGGTAACACCACTTAACTTTCAATTTTACTCATGAGAATTTTGGCTCAACTGATCCTTGGTCATGTAGTCAATTATGAATTTTACAGAAGTGTCCAAATTGTCACAGCTATGGTTACACAGGCAAAACAAGTGTGATAATTCAGGAAAAGGCTGCCATGGTTGGGAAGGAATGAGAATTGTGACCCAAAGGCACTCATATTCTGGAATGTCACCTGTTTAGAAACCTTCCCTAACCCCCTATATAAAAGAGCACACTGTCTCTTGCATTCTTGATCCCCTCCCCTGCTTTATTTTTCTTCACAGCACCTATCACAATTTGAGAGGAGATAGGATCCTCATTACCCTTGAGCAGATGGGCTCCATTAAAGTAGGAAATTTGTTTTGTTCACTGCCATATCCCTAATGTCTAGAACAGGGTGTGGAACATAGGAAACACTCAGCAAATGCTTGTTGAATGGATGTACTGAACTGTTTTAAAGAAATATATAAACACCTAGGGTAATGACTTTGCTCTTTATGGATTGGAGTGTGAAATAACTGAAACGAAGATTCTTCTGGCTCTTTTCATTTCCCTGGTGTCTGATGACTAGGGTTTCTTTTTGCACAACCTTCAAAACAAGCTTCACTCGAAGTTTCCTGACACTCTGGTTTGTCTCAACATGTGCAGTGCCCCATGATACCCACAATTTGACATTTAGATTATTTCTTGCAAATAGTTTGAAGCAGCATCACACATCATGGGGTGACATGACTTCCCCCAGAGTAGCTGGAATGTGGGAGATACAATCAGAAATGCTCATTTGATCAGCTACATGTTCCCCATTCCTGGAGATTTACCATCACGTGCCCTGGAACTGGTCATACAAAGGTTTACTTCCCACTCACAGGCACAAGGTCAGCCAAAGACGGGACCAGTGTTCACACATGCCTCCAGTGGAAGACACTGCTTTAGGTTAAGTGTTGCACATCTTTGCATGAGGAGCTGGGACACTAGGATTTTATAGGCCACAATGACATCTCCCTGCAAATGAATTGGTGATGTTAATCTAAAGACTCATTAATGAGATACAAATGTAAAATAACTGTAGCTTCTTTACCAGTTACTGTCTCATACCACTTGTACCTAATTATAGAGAGGCTTGTTAAAACAACATGAAAACCCTAGAAAGTTCAATAGTCAGATAGTCAATTAAATGGATTGCTTTAAGGCACATGGAAAACGTGTTTCTCCCCAAAGTTGAATGAATCCCACATTCCTATGTTTCAGTCACTACTGATAACAGCACTTCCAAAAACCAGCTTCTGCCTCTTTAGAGCCAAAGGTATGTAGAGAATAGTTTTCTGTAAAATAAAACACACACAAAAATTAAAGTATTATTTTCTACATTTCTTCCATCATTCTCTTCTTTTTTCTCCCCCAACATCAGATAGACAGAGTTCTTATAAGTTGAAACTAATAGTAAGATTGGATCATTTGCAGAAATCAGCAGACCCTTTTGGATTAACATTTTTCATCACCACCCCCCCCACCCCAAATCTCTTAACTCCATAAGCAGGTCAATCGTTCCAAAAGACAAAGCCTCATGTCTTTAGTCTGGATTAAAATCTCTATCCTAAGAAAATAGACTATTTTTTCCTAAATGAATCACGAAGTCAACAAGTACTTTCAGAGTTCCCAGTACCAAGCTAGATGCTGCCGAGGATACACAGGAGGTATGACACATGGCCTCTGCTTTCAGTGTATTTGAGTTACTATTAGTCACCTTTCCAGAGCTAAGCTGTACAATACTAACAAGACTATTAGTTAAAAGCTCATGGAACTGTGGAACTGTGACTCAGAAGAGACTTAAAATAATAAGGATGCTTAAAAAAAGAAAGAAGCTATTGCAAATTGTAGTTCACGGTTGCCTGGTGCTTACTTAAAAATACCCATAAGCAAAAATCCTTCAAGCCTCAGTGAGAGTGTGTGGTTTTCAGCTTCCCAATCAGCTTGGATATCCATGGATCCCGCAGAGGGTTGCAGGAGGAGCAGCCACAGAAATAAACAAAAGTCTTTGCTATCACATGGCAAGTAAGTGTCGCATCTCTTGAGCATCCCAGGTATCTGGGGCAGCCCCCTGACAATGGATGAAACGATATCACATCCAGCCAGAAAACAACCCAGCAGAAACAGTGAGATGACACATAAACCCACAAGCTCGGCTTATAATGTGAAGCAACAATACATGAGCGCACTTTACTTCTGCAGTCACTCTAGAAAAAGAAAGAGAGTAAAATGTGTGAGAAAGCCACAGTTAAATTACTCACTATTAGCCCCTACAGTGTGCTTCCAACCTATGCAGATATGTGTGTCTACATACACACATGCACATGCACACATGTGCACATACATACACAAGAATATCACAGTTAAATTTTTTACTAGCATAATGAGGAAAGAGACCAACAGAAGGAGTTCCCTAGGCTAATTTTCTAGCCAGCAGCCATTGCAATGTTCCCACTAGGAAAGTGAGAAGGAGTGAGAGCAAAGTATAATAAATAATGACTGGCTCTGCTGGTCACAAGAAATTATCACTATGCTTGAGGGATCTAAGCATATGCTCATCCAGGAAACAAATCAGAGGTGGAGACTGAAGACAGGGAGAAAAGAAAACCCAGAATGGTTTGGACATATCTTTAGGACATATTCATTTAAATTAAAAAGAAAAATTTAAAAACCAATAGCATCACCAAAAGTTACATATGGCCAAACCTAAAATTGTCCAAACACCGTAGTTCTCCCAAATTCAAACTGCTTTTTAACTTGTAGCTTTATATAGCTTTGTAGGAGAAAACCAAGCTATTTTACATTTCTCATAGGCATCTGCTCCAATCCATGATATTTCTTTTGTGTCTGCTTCTATGTCTTAGCACAACAAAATACTCAGAATCCTTACTCTATGCTCACCTACAGAGATCTGTTCTGTGTAGCAGGAAAATAGGACCTAGAAAATTCAGGGAAATGCAGAGGCAAAACATTACCCAGCTCAGGAAAGTCAGTTTTGCCCAGGTTTCAGGGCTAAAATTTACTTTGATGTGTCAGAAGCAAAAAAGTCAGCATCAAACCAGGGTGGGCTTAAATGTTCATAGGATAAAAGGAAAGGCTAGGTATTATTCATCTCATATGACTTTCCTATAAAATGAAGAAAACAAAACCTATAGGTTAAAGGATTTCTTTTTTACCTAATTGATAGTCTGTGCCCAGTGTGTGACCATGTGTCTTGCATATAAAGAGACTCAGACATACCAGTAATATATTCCTCAACAGCCAGAGGAGTAATAGGGTCTGCGTTTACGTTCCTGCCTGAAACAACTGAAACAAATGAACAAAAACCAAGAAAAATAAATAAGACAATAAGACACTAGATATTAAGCAGTGAAGGAGAGTGATACTTGAATGAGGTGAGCCCTATGAGTAGCCCAGATTAGAATTTGGAAGGGTTTCCTGGCTACAGTACAGGGAGGAAGGCTATCCAAGATATTGTCTGATGGACTTACTGAGATGAAGATACAAAGCTGGGAGTCTAGGGATACCAAGGGAACTATTGCTTGTAGGGCAGAGTAGCAGAGGGAGAGGTGTGCCGAAAGCAAGCCCAGGATAACTTTGAGGCTTTTTCTTGAGTATTCAGCTGAGTAATGACCCATACATGTATGTCAGAAAACTACCAAGAAAAAACCAGCAGAAAATATTAGAAGGAATATCTTAGTTCATACAGGTTCAAGGATAGTGCCTGTTACCAGCAGCCAGAAAGTTCAACCATAATTTTGAATTGGATTGAAGAATCAGAAGGGGAGTAGTACTTTAGTAGCGGGAGAGAAAAAAATTAACCCTATACTACTTCCACCTAGGGCTTAAAAGCAAGATAAGAAAGGATCAAACTGTCTGCAAGTGACTTAACCACATCTTAAAAAACGTTCAAGAAGATTTACAGGAATACAAAATATACAGCACCTAACAAGACAAAATTCACAATGTCTGACATCTAGTCAAAAATTACCAGGCATGAAAAAAAGCAGGAAAATAAGACATAACAAGAAAAAGCAATGAATCAAAACTGACCCAGAAATGACACAAATGACAGTATCAGTATATAAGAGATTAAAATGATTACTATATCTCAATTTCATATGTTCAAGAAGCTAGAGGAATGACTGAACATAATAAGTTCAAATGTGGAAGCCACAAAAAAGTTTCATATCAAACTTCTAGTAATTAAAAAAACAACCATGTCTGACATGAAAAATACACTAGATGGAATTAACAATGGATTAGACATTGCCTAGGATTGAGGAACTAGAATGCATAGCAATAGAAACTGTCCAAAATGAAACACATTTCATTTTGAAATGTGAAAAAAGACTAAAGCAGAATATCAGTGAATTGTGGTATAACCCCATTTTATTTTATTATCTCAGGGGGACAAGAGAAGGAGAGAAACTGAAGAAATTAAAGGCAAAATGGCCAAAAGTCTTCCAGATTTGATGAAAACTTTAAACCCACAGTTCCAAGAATCTCAGAGAATCCCAGCACAAGAGACATAAAGGCACATCATAATCAAATTGCTTAAAACAAATTATAAAGAGTAAACCTTAAAAACAACTAAATAAAAAAGACATTGTGTATGGAGGAACAAAGATAATGATGACAGAACATTTTGCATCAGAAACAAATCAAAATACAAGACAGTGCAGGTACAATTTTAAAGTGATGAAAGAAAAAATCCTCAACCTACAAGTCTTTACTCACTAAAAATATCTTTCAAAAGTGAATGTGAAAGTTGTTAGTGTTTCTGGAAATTTTAATTGTACAGAGATGAATAATGAATAAACAAAGTTTGGTATAGAAAAAATTAATGTGAAAAAAAAACTTTTTAAGATGTGCAAAAGCTGAAAGAATTCATCACCAGTAGACATGCACTACAAGAATTGTTAAAAGAAGTCCTTCAAGGGGTGCCTGCGTGGCTCAGTTGGTTAAGCCTCCGACTTCGGCTCAGGTCATGATCTCACGGTCATAGGTTCGAGCCCCGCATCGGGCTCTGTGCTGACAGCTCAGAGCCTGGAGCCTGCTTCGGATTCTGTGTCTCCCTCTCTCTCTGCCCCTCCTCACTCATGCTCTGTATCTTTCTGTCTCGAAAACAAATAAAACATTTAAAAGAATTAAATAAATAAAAGAAGTTCTTCAAGCAAAACAAAAATGACACAAGATGTAAATTTCTGTCTAAACAAAGGAATGATGAGCATCAAGAAAAGGTACTATGTAAGTAAATACAAAGTCTTACTATTAAATCTTAAAATCAACCATTTAAAGCAAAAATAATAACAATCTACTGTGTGGTTTATAACATAAATTAAAGTGAAATGTGTAACAGCAATAGCTGAAAGGCCTGGAGGGGGAAATGCAAGTACAGTGTCATACAATTCTTAATTATATGGGAAATGGTATAATTTCACTTGAAGATAAATTGTGAAATGTTAAAGATGTGTACTCTTAGGTGTATAAGGATGTATAAGGTGCAAAACCATCCTTTAAGATGATAAAACAAAGGGTTATAGCTAATTTTCCAAAAAGAGGAAGTAAAATGGAATCATAAAAAATTCAATCCAAAAGAAAAGAAGAAAAGTATGAAAAAGCATCAAAAACATGGATGAATAAATAGAAAACAGATTGAAAACTGGTAGTTTTATCCTAAACATATTAGCAATTCATATTAAGTGTAAATGATCTAAATACCTCTCTTAATGTCAGATATTGTCAGACAGAATAAAAGAAGCCCCAACTCTATACTAACTACAAGAAACCCACTTTAAATATAAAGACATAAATAGGTTAAAAGTAAAAGAATAGATAAAGAAATAAAGTTTAAAAAAAAGCTAGAGTGTCTAAATTAGTATCAAAGTAGATTTCTGAGGGAAAAATGATATATATTATCAGGGATGAAGAGTTTTCTTTAATAATAAAAAGAAGGCCAATTCATGAAGAGTTCATAAAGTATTAAATGCTTTTGCACCTAATAAAAGGAAATAAAAATTGGTAAAACAGAAAGGAGAAATAGATAAATCCACACTTCAAGTGATCTGTTTCAACACCTTTCTTTCAATAATTATTAGAACAGGTAGACATAAAATCAGCAATGATATAAAAGACTTAATGCTATCAACTAATTTGACCTGACATTTACAGTGCGTTTCACTGAACAAAGTAAATACATATTCTTTTCAAATGCATATGTAACACTTACCAAGATAAACCAGATTCTGAATGGTAAAATGTCCTGATAAATTTAAAAGAACTCAAGCAATACAGAGTATGTTCTCTGACTGAAATGAAATTAATAATCAATAACTGAAAACTTCCTGGAAAATCTTCCAAATATTTAGAAATCAAACAACACAGTTCTACATTACTCATAAGCCAAGGAAGAAATCAAAAGGGAAATTAGGAAATATTCTGATTTAAATGAGAATGAAAAGACAAAATATTACAATTTGTGGGATGCAGCTAAATTAGTCTAAAGTGAAATTTATAGCACTAAAACGTCTATAGTAAAAAATAAGAAAGGTATCAAATAAATGATCTCAGCTTCCACCTTAATACCTTTAACTTAAAAAGATTAGTTACATTAATGCTGAAAGCAAGCAGAAGTAAAAAATAAATATAAGAGCATAAAAAATGAAATAAACAACAATAAAAGCAGAAGTCTGCTCTTTGAGAAGATCAATACAATTAATAAATTTCTATTTGGCCTAATCAGGGAAGAAAAGGAAAGACACAGATTACCAGTATGTAGAACAAAAGAGATAACACCTCCGTAGATTCCACAGATATGAAAATAGTAATATTATAAACACTTTACCAATATATTCTACAACTTAAAAAGGGGGGCTAACTCCCTGAAAGATACAAACTACTGAACAGGTGCACTCTACCAAGTACTACAAAACCTGAATTTTCCTCTATCTATTAGTAGTGAAAAACTATTCACAAAGAACTTTCTTACAAAGAAAACACAAAGCTCAGGTACTTCACATTAAATTCTACCAAAGAACTAAGATGGAAATTATACCAATTCTAGGCAAATTCTTCCAGAAAAGCAAAAAGGAAGAAGGTATGGAATCCAACTCATTCTAAGATGTCAGCATTACTCTGATATTTTGATAAACCAAAGACAGTACCCACAAGACCATAGATGCAAACATTCTTAACAAAATATTAGCAAATTGAATTCAATAATACATTGATAAATGATAAAGCATCATGATCAAGTGCCAGTTCACTCCAGAAATGCAAGATTGGTTTAACATTAGAGGAGAATTATATGGAATTTCCCATATTAACAGATCAATTCAATATATAAGGAAAAAACATTTGACAAAAAGATGACATTTATTCTGACAAAAACTTTGTACACCAGGAACAGAAAAGAACTTCCTCAATCTGATTGGGACGCCTATATCTAGCATCAGAATTCATGATGAAAGAATTAATAAATGCCTTCCTCCTAAAGTCAGGAACAAGCCATTTGTATTTGATATTATGTGGGAAGGACAGATGGCAAAAGGAACACAAGGAAAATTTTTAGGGGTGATAGAAATGTTAAATTATCTTGATTTTGGTGATGGTATGGGTTAGTAGGTGAATATGAATACATCAAAACTTATCAAATTGTACATTTGAAATAAGTGCAGCTTACTGTATATAAATTTTACCTTAATAAACCTGGGAGTGGGAGGAGTAGCAAGACATATGATGACCATCCTCACTGTCAGATAATCTGTTTACCATAAAGCAAAAAACTTTGCTTTTGTAAATCAATAAAACATAGTAAGTTCTCACATATACACATCTACTCTGTGGAATATTGCTTCTGTGGGATGTGAAATTGTTTCGGACAATTAATTTTGGAAATTCTGCATTGGACACAGTTAAACATGTTTCCCTAATACAAGACTTCTCAGAGCCCTTAAATATTTTACACAGTGAAACTAAGAGGAAAAACTAGTGCAGAGCATTTCTTAAATGTGTTTGCCCATATAACCCATTTTTCAATGAGTATTTTAAAAAACTAGTGATCTGCAGATCACATGTAGAGAAATATTTGGATAGAAGGGGCAGGTACCATTAAGTACAAAAGATCCAATTCTGGAGAAATCACATGTGAACTGTAGTTTCAAATGTCAAGATAGTTTTATTTTAACAGCCCAGCACCAAATTCAGCCTTCCTTATGAATTGCTGCCTTAGATACAACCTCCAAATTTTTAAAACCTTTAAAAGTCATATCCAGATTATCCTGATTATTACTTATAAAAATATTTTAGATACATTTGGATAAAAATCAGTCCAGCAGTAACAAAACTCCCTTCCTTTATACTTTCTAAGGTCTATGAGGAAATTAAATACCCCATTAATAAAAGGTATGAAAAATCTTAACAAAGTAATAACTAGTTGCTTCATCTTCTATTTTAAGTGAATACTGAAGACAAAGTCTTAATTATTCACAAGCCATTCTCCACAATAGAATAGTACAAAAGTCATCTGACAAGTATGATCATCATAATAAAAGTAATAATAATAATCACTGTAGCCTACAATGTTTTAAAAAATCCCTTTAGACACAGCACAGGGAATAAATGGTGTAACAGCACTGTGTGGTGAGCATAGCATAACACAGAACTTGAACCACTGTGCTGTACACCGGAGACTAATGTAACATTCTGTGTCAAATATACTCAAATAAAAATGTTTAATTATTTATAATTTAATAAAACTTGCTTAATTTTTGCCAAAATACTTAATGTATGTTCAGGTATCCATAAAATTCCCCAAATTATTTTCTTTAATTGCACTATTTGTCTGCTTAGCAATAAAGAGCTCAAAAGACAATATCAGAATGGAATTGGGTTGGCTGTAATCAACAACAAACTAACCAAAGATTTAAGTAACATAATTCTCCCTTAATACAGGAGAAACCCTGGTCTGAAATAAAAACTCTTTTAAGAGGTTTTTGCATGGCATAAAGACTTCTTGCCAACAACTTTATATGAATGTATCAGTTAATTTCAGACTTCTAAAGTCGATCCCTACTGGGTAGATTAAAGTTGCATGAATTTATAATGAAAATACCTCTAGGCCTAACTCTTTATGCTCATAAATGCATGTGGGCCTTATAAATGCCAGTTTCCTGGGTCACATGCATGGCATTCTCAGGATCTAGGTCTATCTCTATTTAAAGCCATTCAGTAACCCTTCTACTCAAAATATCTTCTCATTACTTTGATTTGGGTACTGTGAGTGCTCTCTCACCATGACATCTTAATTTGTATGATGTGTACTTTAGGATTAGGAGGTATCCCTGACTTTACTTGTACCTCAGTTCCCCAGTTCTGACTTCTCAAAGAGAAATTCAAGCATATACCACACAGTCAATATTTTAAATAAGGTCATTCCATGTTGGCAGTCATTTTCATTGCATAGAACTTACACCTAGATGATGGTGAGTCTAAATTCTGCTAGTTTTGGTTTGTATCGCCTTTTTTTTTTTTCTCAGTTTCCTCTGTTAGTGGGAAGGCAAAGTCTATGTCTGGTTCGGAAAGACTGCCCTATCTTTGTTTCACTTAATGTCACAACAAGGAGAGTAGAGCACATTTGGTTACCAAATAGCTTTGCTCTAGGGCAATCACTAAGAAGCATTTAAAAAAATATATAATCAATATGCTAAGAAGGGGAAGAAAATGGAATCATATAAAATCCTAAATTAGAACCACAGAAGGCAAAAAAAAAAGTGTGGAAGACAAATATAGGAACAGAGAACAAGGGCAACAGGTAGAAACTAGTAAAAAATATGGTAGATATTAATCTACATATGTTAATAATCATCTTTAATGTCAATAGTCTAAACACATCTATTAAAATACAGAGATTTCCAGAGTAAATAAAAAATAAGACCCAAATATATGTTGTCTACAAGAAAACCACTTTAAATATAAAGACACAAAGATTAAAAGAGAATAGAGGAAAAACATACTATGATTAATCAAAACAAAGTGGAACTAGTTATATTAATTTCAAAAGGATAGACTTTAGAGCAAAGAAAGTTATCAGGAATAAAGAAAGTGATTACATAATGATAAAAGGCTACATACTCCAAGACATAACAATATTTAATGTGTATGAACCAAACAACAGAACATCAAAATACATGAGGCAAGAGCAGATAGAACTGCAAGGAGAAATAAATGAAACCACTATTACACTTAGAGCTGTGATATCACTCCATTACAAACAGATAGATTGAGCAAGCAGAAAATTAGTAAGGACAGAGTCAATCAGATGGATGTAATTGACATCTGTAGACTACTTCATTCAATAATAGACAATTACACATTCTTTTCAAGCTCTCACAGAAAATTCACCAAGATAGACCACATACTGGCCCATAAAACACACCTAAACAAATTTAAAAGAACAGAAATCATACTGTCTGTTCTAATACCACAATGGAATTAAACTAGAAATCAGCAACAAAAAGATAGCTATAAAACCCCCAAATATTTGGATATTAAATAATATACAGGTTAAGAAAGAAATCTCAATTTTAAAAACATTTTTTTAATTTTTAAAAATTTATTTAAATCCAAGTTAGGTAACATCTAGTATAATAATAATTTCAGGAATGGAATTTAGTGATTCATCACTTACATATAACATCCACCAGTGCTCATCCCAACAACTGCCCTCCTTAATGCCCATCACACATTTAGCCCATAGCCCCCACCCAGTACCCCTCTAGCAACCCTCAGTTTGTTCTCTGTATTTATGAGTCTTTTATGGTTTGCCTCTCTCTTTTTATCTTATTTTTCCTTCCCTTTCCCTATGTTCAACTGTCTTATTTCTTAAATTCCACATATGAGTGAAATCATAATATTTATCTTTCTCTGACTGCGTTACTACACTCTAATTCCATCTACGTTGTTGCAAATAGCAAGACTTCATTCTTCTGGATTGTCAAGCAGTATTCCATTGTATATATATGCCACATTTTCTTTATCCCTTTGTCAATGGACATGTGGGCTCTTTCCATAATTTGGCTATTGTTGGTAATGATACTATAAACACTGGGATGCATGTGCCCCTTCGAATCAGCATTTTTGTATCCTTTGGATAAATACCAAGTAGTGCAATTGCTGGGTCACAGGGTAGTTCTATTTTTAACTTTTTGAGGAACCTCCATACTGTTTTCCAGAGTGGCTACACCAGTTTGCATTCACACCAACAGTGCAAAAGTGTTTCCCTTTCTCCACATCCTTACCAGCACCAGTTTCCTGAGTTAAGCCATTCTGACAGTTGTAAGGTGGTATCTAATTGTGGTTTTGATTTGTATTTCCCTGATAATGGAATGTTGAGCATCTTTTCATGCGTCTGTTAGCCATCTGGATGTCTTCTTTGGAAAAGTGTCTTTTCGTGTCATGTCATCCATGTCTTCATTGGATTATTTGTTTTTCGACTGTTGAGTTTGGTAAGTTCTTTATAGATTTTAGATACTAACCCTTTATTTGAATGCTATTTGCAAATATCTTCTCCCATTCTGTCAGTTGCCTTTTATTTTTTATTGTTTCCTTTGCTCTGCAGGAGCTTTTAAAAATATTTTGAACTAAACTAAAATGAGAATAGAATTTACCAAAATTTGTGGGATATACTCAAAGCAGTGCATAGAGGGAAATTTAAAGCATTGAATATCTAACACTAGAAAAGAAGAAAGATCTACAATCAATAAATAAGCTTCCACCTTAGGAAAATAGAAAAAGAAGAGAAAATTAAATGCAAATTAGGTAGAAGTATAATGAAAATTAGCTCAAAAATCAATGAAATTGAAAAGTGGATATCAAAAGAGGAAATCAACAAAACTAAAACTTGGTTCTTTCAAAAGATTGATATAATTGCCAGGTTAACTAAGAAAAACAAAAGAAAAGACATAAATTACTAAAATCAGGAATGAAAGAATGGATATCCTTACAGATCCCATGGAAATTAAATGGATGATAAAGGAATATTATGAACTCAATGGCCCATGAATTTGATAAACTAGATGAAATGGACCAATTCCATGAAAGGCACAACCTGCCAAAACTCACGTAAGAAATAGACAATCTGAATAGATCTATATCTATTAAGGAAATTGAATCAACAATAAAGAACCTTTCAATACAGAAAGTGCCAAGTCCAGATAGGTTTATTGATAAATTCTACCCAACATTTAAGGAAGGTACTATACCAATTCTCTATAATCCCTTTCAGAAAATAGAGGCAGAGGAATACATCCTAACTCATTCTGTGAGGCTGGTATTATCCTAATGCCAAAACTAGATAAAACACACTACAAAAAAAGAAAACATCAGATCAGTATATAACAAATATAGATGCAAAAATACTCCATAAAATGTTAGTAAATCAGATGCAACAATGTATGAAAAGAATTATATACCACAACCAAGTGGGATTTATCCCAGTTATTCAGAGCTGGTTCTACATTCCAAAATCAATTAATGTATTCCATCACATTAACAGGCTAATGAATAAAAATTCCATGGTCCTAGCAATAGATTAGAAAAAAAAACCTGACAAAATCTAGTACCCATTGATGATACTCTCAGAAAACTAGGAATAGAGAACTTCCTTAATTTGATAAAGAACATATACAAAAATCTTAGAGCTACAGCTAACATCATACTTAATGATGAGAAACATGAAGCTAGGATAACGAACAGGTCATAGATCTCCCCTCTTGCCACTGCTTTTCAACACTGTAATGGAAGTCCTGGCTAATGTAATAAGATGATAACAGGAAATAAAAGCTGGAGAAATTGAGATGGGAGAAATAAACTTGTCTTTACAGATGACATTAATAATATATGTAGAAAATCCAAACGTGTCAAGAAAAATGCTCCTGGAACTAGTAAGTGATTATAACAAGGTTGCAGGATGGAAGGTCAATATACAAAAGCCAATGACTTTTCTAAATACAAGAAATGAAAATGTGGAATTTAAAATTAAAAACACAATTCCATTTATATCAGCACGTAAAAAGTGAAAGAGGTATAAATCTAACAAAATATGAAAAAGATCTGTATGAGGAAAACTACAAAACTCTGATGAGAGGTATCAAAGAACTAAGTAAATGGAGAAATACACATGTTCATGGATAGGAAGACTCAATATTGTCAGATGTTTGTTTTCTCAAATTTATCTATAGATTCAGTTCAATCCCAATCAAAATCCCAGCAGCTTATTTTGTGGATATCAACAAACTGATTCTGAAGAATAGCCAATTAAAATTTAAGGGCAAGAACAAAGAGAAGTGAAGTTCATGACTCACCCTAAAACTATATTAATTAGGACACTGTGGTCTTGGATAAAGAATAGACGAATAGATTCATGGAATACAACAGAGAGCCCAAAAACAGACCCATATGTATATAATCAACTGATCTTCGGTAAGGGAGCAAAAGCAGTACAATAGAGCAAGGATAGTCTTTTCAACAAATGGTGCTATAACAACTGGACATCCATATGCAAAAAATAAAAAATAAAAAAGGCAGCAGCTAGACACAAGCTAGACATAGGCCTTACACCTTTGAGAAAAACTAATTCAAAATAGATGATAGATCTAAACATAAAATGCAAAACTACAAAACTTCTAGAAGACATTACAGGAGAAAATCTAGATGACCCTTGGGTATGCGATACTGTTTTAGATACAACACTAAAAATCCAATCTATGAAAGAAATAAGTGATAAGCTGGACTTCATTAAAATTAAAAGCTTCCACTCTGCAAAAGACAGTGTGAAGAGTTAGAAGACAAGCCACAGACTGGAAGAAAATATTTGCAGAAGACATAGCCACTGTCAGTGTAGCACTGATATCCTACACACACACACACACACACACACACCCTTAAAACTCATTCATAAGAAAGTGAACAACCCAATCAAGAAAAGTGGACAAAAGACCTAAACAGATACCTCACCAAGGACATATATAAATGGCAAGTGAGCATATGAAAACATGTTCAACATATGCCATTAGGGAATTGCAAATAAAACAAAAATGAGATAGCACTACACACCTATTAGAATGGCCACAATCCAGAATATCAACAATACCAAATTATGGAGAAGATGTGCAGCTTTTGTTATTGTTGGTGGCAGTACAACATGTTCTAGGCACTTTAGAAGACAGTTTGGCAGGTTCCTACAAACCTAAACATGCTCTTATTATATGATTCAACAATCCCACTCCTTGGTATTTACCCAAATGAACTGAAAATTAGGTCCACACAAAAACCAGCACATGGATATTTACAGCAACTTTATTTATAATTGCCAAAACTTGGATGCAATCAAGATGTCCTTCAGTAGTTGAATAAACTGTGGTACATCAAAATAATGGAATGTTATTCAGCATTAAAAAGAAAATAACTAGCTAGACATGAAAAGACATTAAAGCAACTTAAATGCATATTACTAAAAGAAGCCAATGTGAAAAGGCTACATACAGTATGATTCCAACTACGTAGCATTCCAGAAAAGGCAAAACTATGGAGCTAGTAATAAGATTAGTGTTTTCCAGGGATTGGGGAGAGGGAAGGATAAAGAGGAAGAGAACAGAGGATTTTTTGAGTGATGAAACTATTCTGTATGATATATAATGCTGGATACATGTCATAATACATAACACATCTGTCAAAACCCAAAGAGTATGAGTAGTGAACTCTAATGAAACTATGGACTATGAATGAAAATGATGGGCCAGTGTAGGTTCATCAAATGTAACAAATGTACCACTCTGGTAAGGCATGTTGATAATGGGGTAGGCTGTGCATGTATGGGAGTAGTAGGTATATAGGAACTCCTATATCTTCCCCTCAGTTTTTCTGTTAACCTAAAACTTCACTAAAAATGTTAATTTGTAAAAATAGGTAAAGGACTTGAACAGACATTTCTCCAAATATATACAAATGACCACCAAGCCTATGAAAAGATGCTCAACATCACTAATTATCAGGAAAATGCAAATCAAATTAAAACCACAATAAACCAACACATACCCATTAGAATGACTATCAAAAACAAAAGAAAAAAAACAGAAAACAACAATTGTTGGCAAAGAAATGGAGAGATTAGAACTCTTGTGCACTGTTGGTGGGACTGTAAAATGGTGCAACAACTATGGAAAATAATGTGATGATTCCTCAAAAAATTAAAAATAGAATTACAGATGATCCAGCAATTCCACATCTGCATACCCAAAAGAACCAAAAGCAGAGTTTCAAAGAGATATTTGTACACCATATTTACAGCATTATTCACAACAACCAAAAGGTAGAAGCAACTCACATGCCCACTGATGGATGAAGGGATAAACAAAATGTGGTATATACATACAATGGAATATTATTACACCTTAGAAAGGAAGAAATTCTGACACACGCAAAAACATCAATGAACCTTTAAAAAAATATTTATTTTGAGAGAGAGTGAGCATGCAAGGGGCAGAGAGAGAGACAGAGAGAGAGAGAGAGGGGCTCTGCATTGTCAGCACAGAGCCCAGTGCAAGGCTTGATGCAACAAACCAGGAGATTGTGACCTGAGCCGAAACCAAGAGTCAGATGCTTACTGACTGAGCCCCCCAGGTGCTCCAACATTGATGAACCTTAAGGACATTATGCTAAGTAAAATAAACCAGTCATGAAAAGACTAATACTGTATAATTCTACTTATGTAAGTTACCTAGAATAGATCGATTCATAGACAGAAAGCAGAAGGTTGGCTGTGGGGGGTGGGGGGACTTAAGGATAGGAAGAATGGGGAATTGGTTTCTAATGCATATAGAGTTTTAGTTCTGCAAGATGAAAAGAGTTCTGGAGATTGGCTGCACAACAATATAGATGTACTTAACACTAGTGAAGTATACACTTAAAAATGGCTATGATAACTTTTTAAAAATTAAGGCAATATATCCCCATAGCTAAGAAGGTTGGCTTTTGGAATCACCTAGATCCATTTAGTAGCTTTTTAACTTGGAAAAGCCACTAATTTCTCTAAATCTGACTCTTCATGTACAAAAGTAGATAATAATACCTTCTCTTATGGCTTTTATGAAGATTAAATATTTAAAAATTTTTGTACAATACTTGTACAAGATCAACATTCAATACCTGCTGGTGGTGGTGACAGAACCACTATTGTACACTAAGCACACAAGCTTGAGGAGAATGTAAAGGAATTGCAGGCCTTTCCTTTCCGGAGTTTACAGCTATATTATCATGCAATGTCAACATATGAATACATTTTTACTCCATGACTTAAAGCAACAAAGATTTATTCTCTTACACTTCTAGAGGTCAAAGTCCAAACTAAGTTTTATGGATCTTAAATCAAGGTGTCCACAGGGCAGGTTCCGTCTGTGCCATAGGATACACGGAGCCAGCAAATGCTGGAAGAGACAAGGGAATGGATACTCCCTTAGAAACTCTGGAGGGAGGCAATGTGGCCCTGCTGATTCCTCAGTTCCGGCCAATTGATACTGATTTGGGACTTCTGGTCTCCAGAACTATGAGAGAATAAATTGCTGTTGTTTTAAGCCCCAAAGGTTGTGGTTATTTGTTACAGCAACCATACTAAAATCTGACATGATGTCCAGGTGGAAGGAATTCAGATGTGTAGTTTTGATGTGTGGGCCTTGATATTTTTAAGTGTGGTCTCTAAGGCAGCACACTGGCATCACTGGAGAGTTCATTAGCAAGGTAGCAGCTCAGGCCCCATTCCCAGATCTACTGAATCGGAATCTACATTTGAATAGGATTCCCAGATGCACATTAACATTTGAGACACATGCTCTGGAGAATTTCAGAGCAACCAGACCGGAGGAACCTGGGTATCTGGAAGCCCTCACAGAGCTACCCAATCCTTAGGGCATATCCCAGCTCAGACCCTTACGTAGGGGAAATGTTTTATTTAGGTCATTTTTAATTTAGACTGCTGAAAGAGCTAAACCAATATCCTGATATATCATCTGTATGCCAGACAACACACAAATGACCTGAACAGAGTCTTTAACATTCAACCATGTACATATAAGGCAAGCATTTCATTTCACATGCACATGTAAAATAATATTACCCACCACAAAATGTTGCTGCTATTTAACTGAAACCATCATTTTGCTATTCAGAAGAGCTATAGTGATTCTTCTCTTGGGGGATTATGGCTAATCATTTTCAGGCTTTACTATTTTTTCTAGGCTAGCACAGAAACCACACCTTCAGTCATATAGCCTTTCATTCTTCATGTGTTAAAGGCTTTTCATTCTTCAGACATCATCATAGGCCAACTGGACTTGGAGGCAACATTTTAAATCATTTCACTCATTTGGATTGTATTAGTTAAGGGGAAAAGGCTGTCTATGGGTTCTGTAACACTACCTTTGTCATAAAGCAGGTATCCATTAAGTGTGGATTTGTTTATGGACTTTTATTCCATTGGTCTATTTTGCATTAATGCCCCACATCTCTGTACTGTACTTTTATATTCTGATACCCTGCAGATAAAGTTTTCCAACTTTCTTCCTTTCCAAGACTGTCTTCCCCAGAAGTTGGCAAAACAACACTGGGACTAATGACTGACTTTGCAAATAAAGTCTTTTTGGAAAATAGTCATTTTTCCTCATTCTCATATTACTTATAACTGCTCCCTTGGTTACAACGGCTACAAAGCTTAGGCTTTGATGACATTTGATCCTTTCCATTCCCATATAAATTTTACAATTACTTTTTTAAGGTGTAGAAAAAGAACTTAAGATACTGTTTAGGATTACACTGAATTTACAGGTCAATTTAGGGGAAATATTACATGTTGCTGCATTGACTATCCCAGTCCATGGATATCGTACATCCATCTTTTTAAATATAAGATTTTTGATTTCCCTTAGCAACATATTTTTCTTTATATTATGAAAATCTTTTGTTATCCTTTTTCTAGGTGTTTTATTACTAATACTATTGTATATGTATTTAAAATTTTTCATTTTCTAATGTTTTGTTACTCGTACATAGAAATACAGTTGATTTTTGTATATAGACTTTGTCTCATGAGCATTTTTATCAAAAGAGATGTTGACTTTATCAATTATTTTCCTACATTTATTTAAATAAGCATATGGGTGTTCTTTATGCAATTAATATAGTGAACATATTAAATTTGCTAATGTTAATTCAATCTTTCATTCTTGTGGTAAATATCACTTGGTCATGATGTGTAACATTTTTATATATGGCTGGATTTTATTTGCTAACATTTAGTTTGGAATTTTTGCTTCTATGTTCTTAAAAAATATTGTCCTATAATTTTGCTTTTTTCTAAGATCATTGTCATATTTTATTTTCAGAATATGTTAGCCTCATAAAATGAATTGGAAAGTGTTCTTTCCTTTCTGTTCTCTCAAAGAGTCTGTGTAATACTAGTATATGTTTAATCCTTAAATATTTAGGGAAAATCACAAATGAAACCATCTGTGCCTGGAATTTTCTTTGTGTGATGGCTTAATTTAAGTAAATTCAATTTCATATAGATAGATAGACAGATAGATATGACTATTCAGATTTTCTTTCTTCTTGTGGTGTTTTGGTAAATTGTGTTTTTCAAAAGCTTTATTCATTTACATTTTCAAATGTATTGAAGTTTTCCAAATATCCTTTTATTATCTTTCTAATATCTGTAGAATTGGTAGTGTTATCTCCTTTTTTATCCCCAATGGTGGTAATCTGTGCCTTCTCATTTTCTTAAACAGCTTTTCCAGGTGCTTATAATTTTAGAATTTTAAAGAACCAACTTTTAGTTTTATAAATACTCTTTCTTATTTCTTTTCTATTTGATTATTATCTGTTTTTATTTTTCATTCCTGTTTTCTTTGGGTTTAATTTTCTGTTCTTTTCTAATTTCTTGAAATGGATACTTAAATTACAAATTTTCACTGCTTTACCTGTATCCAACACAGTTTAATATTTTTTATTATTCATTTAATATTATTTGCTAATTGTGATTTATTCTTTGGGTTGGATTCTTGGGTTGTTAAAATGTGTCTTCTTTAACTTCCAAACGTAGGGATTTATTAGCTCTCCTTTATGCTACCAATTTCTAGTTAACTCTACTGTGGTAAGAGAATATATTCAATTAATCCTTTGAAGTTCATTAAAGTTACTTTGTGACCTAGAAAATGGTAAATTTTGGTAAATGTTACATTTCACTTGAAAAAGAATATGTGTTTCTCAGTTCTGGATATAATTTTCTAAATATGTCAGTAGAAGTTGTTGAGTTCAAATCTTTTATGCCTTTACTGATTTTTTGTCTATTCTAATGGATATTAAAATAAGTGTGTTAAACTCATACACTATGATTATAGATATGTCTATTTCTTTTTTATTCCAATCAATTTTACTTTGTATATTTTGATGTGGTATTATATTCATTTATAATAATTATATATTTCTAGTAGGTAAACCCAATATATCATCTACAAAATGTTCTACTTTATCTCTAGTAATAAATCTTGCCTTAAAGTATACTTTATTTAATATTAGTGTAAACACAGCACTTTTTGTCAGTGTCTGCATGGTATATCCTTTTCCTATACTTTTGTATTCAATCCCTCTTTATTCTTAGATTTAATATGTCTCTTTAAGTTGCACATTATTATTTTTTATGTAAACAATTATTGTTCTTTGAGTGTTTTATCTTTAACATTTAAATTACTGATCCAGTCTTTTTAAAATTTATCGTCTTATTCTTTGTCCCCTATTTGACCTCCTCTGCTCTATGGTCCTTATTTCTATCTTCTTACATTATTTTGGATTAAAGACACATTTTCATTACTCATTACATACTTTTCTTATCTTACTAGCTATATATTTTTATTTTATTAAAGTATAACTGACATAAAATGTTCTATTACTTTCAAATACACAATATATTGAATCAAGAATTCTCTACGTTACTCAGTGCTCACTATGATAAATTATGTATTCTTTCATTATTCATTTAATGGTTACCCTACAAATTACAAGACATTTTTCACTTAGCTTTATTTCTTCCTGCTGTTTGTTTTCTTATTGACACATATTTCAATATTTTAAATAGCAAACATTTTATTTTTAAATATTTATTTTGAGAGGGTGTGCATGCACAAGCAGGGGAGGGGCAGAGAGAGTGAGTGAGTGAGAGAATCCCAGGCAGGCTTGGCACTGTCAGCATAGAGCCCAAAGCAGGGCTTGATCCCATGAACTGTCAGATCATGACCTGAGCTGAAATCAAGAGTCGGACACTCATGCAACTGAGTGACCCAGCTCCCCCTTAAATAGCAAACATTTTAAACCTCACAAGTCATTATTTAATATTTTTATACAGAAAATACTCATTTATCTTTCTCATTGTTTTTATTTTCCAATGCTTTTCATTCCTTTCTGCATTTTGTGGCTTCTGTTTAGTGTTAAACATTTCCTTTTACCAAAAGAATTCAATTAGTGTTTCTTTTAATACAAATTGCCTGATAACTAGTTATCTGTTTTTGTTTGTCTGAATATATATTTACGTTGCCTTCATTTTGAAATACATTTTTTGCTAGGTACAGAATTCTAGGTAAATATTTTCTTTCAATTTATCAAAGATGTCTTATTGTATTCTGGCTTCAATTTTTCCTATAGAGATGTCATTTGTAAGCCTTACTATTATTTCTTTGAAGGTAATGAGTCTTTCTCTTTGGATTTTCTCTTTGTGTATTTTGTTGTTGTTAGCAGTTTCACGATGATGTGTTTATATGTTTTTCTCTATGTATCATGTTAGGGGGTTATAGATTCATGAATCTATAGCTTGGTACCTTTTATCAACTTTATAAGATTATGATAGTTATTTCTTTTTTAAATTTTTAAAAATATTTATTTTGGGGAAAGCACAAATGCAGGAGGGGCAGAGAGAGGGGGACAGAGGATCTGAAGCAGGCTCTACACTGACAAGCTGACAACAGTGAGCTCGATATGAGTCTCCAACTCAGTAACCATGAGATCATGACCTGAGCCAAAGTCAGACACTCAGCTGACTAAGCCACTCGTGTGCCTCGGTAGTTATTTCTTTTAATACTGATTCATTCTATATTATCTCTCTTCTTCTACTGGACTCCATTATACAACTGATATATCTTTTCATGGGTCCCATCAGTCCTTCATGTCTTTTCCTGTACTTGCTAACCTTATTTCCTTCATATTTTAGTTTTTTTAATTGACATATCTTCCAGTTCAGTAATCCTTTCTTCAATGCTCTTTAATCATTCCTTAAATCCAGAGACTATTATCTTAATTTTCACTTTTTGTATTTTCGGCTATAAAATATCTATTTATTTTGAGGGGATTAAAATGGTGCAGTAGTAAGGGGACCCTGAACTTGTCTCATCCCTGAAACACAGCTAGGTTAGCATCAAACCATTTTAAACACCTAGGAAACTGATCTGAGAATTAATGCAACAACTGGCATAATTTGAGTGAGAGATCATGGCAGGTACACAGTGCAGAGAGGTGAATTAGAGGAAAGAAAAGCTGCTGCAGTGCCGGGGGGGGGGGCTGTTTTTTGCAGAGAGAGGAGAGAGAGAGAAAGAGAAAGGGGGAGAGAGTGCAGTGCATCAGGATCATAGAAGAAAAGCACTCCCCCTGAAAGTGGCTGGAGAGAAAGAGAAAAAATGAAAACACTCACAGGAGACTGGACAAGAAACCTGTTCCCTAAACCCATTGACAAGGAAAAAGGAGAGGGTTTCAATACTGCAAATTTTCTATAAAGGGTGGAGCACAGAATCTGAAGTTTTGGAGCTTAGTGCCTGGTGGTGCTCTAGTGAGGAAGCAGGGTGAATCCCTGGGAACAGGTAGCATGGTCTGAGGGGCCTATGTACCCCACAGGGAGAAGTGGCTCCCCTGCTTGGAGTGCATTTGGCAGAGGTGATACAGCCTCCCCATGGGCAAAAGTCCTGGTGGACCCTGGAGAGCTGCTACGTTTACTGAGATTGGAACAAAGACCCAGAGTGCAGCAAAACCTGGCACCAGCTGTGTGTTGTGATTTACCATGAACTCTGAGCCTCTGCCACTGTGCAATTGCATGAATGTTTTCTAGGCCAATTCAATACCCAGCCACTATATGGTGAGAACCTCCCCTGGAGAATCAGAATGGGTCCAAGCCACAGGGGTCTCTGAAGTGTGGGGTGTTGAAACACAGCCCCATATGAGATGAAACTATGGAGGGAGGTGCCACCTGACAGGCAGGCAGCTTGGATACAGACAAGGTAAACGCAGGGAGTGGATGGAAACCTGAGACAAAGGAGAGGTGACTGATCATGTGTCTGTGAGGGCGTAAAATCTCTGTGCTGGAGACCAAAGAGCGGGTGAAGCCATTTTCACCTCTAGCACACCCACGCTGATTGACCCTAGTGAGCTAAGCAGCACCAAGTGGAGAATGGACCCGTTACACCAAGCCTTGCCAACGTGCTCCCTCAAGGCACATTCCCAAGAAGACTAGCACAAATCCCTTCCACAGTGTAATGCAAAGTTTCAGTTCTAGGGGAAACTGAATCTAGCTTCATTCAGGTTTCATTTGTTTGCTTGTTCATTTGTTTCCTTTGCTTCTGTTTTTATGTTGCTTTCTTTCCTTCTTGGATACAGAAAGAGCAAATTTATTTTATTTATTTTATTTTTATTCTATTTTATTGAAATTTTACAAGTTTTTATTTATTTTTTGTTATTTTTTTACTTTTCTTTCTCTTTTTTCTCTTTTCTCTCAAGCTTGTCTCAACAAGCAGACTGAAACACATCTAGATCTAGCTTTCTTCATTTTTGTTTTGTTTTTTATTTTACTTTTTATTTTATTAATTTTTTTCTTCCTCCAAAATGATAAGATGAAGGAATTCACCACAAAAGAAAGAATAGGAAGAAATGATGGCCAGAGATTTAATGAAAACAGATATAAGTAAGATGTCTGAATTAGAACTTATAACCACAATTTTAAGAATACTAGCTGGGGTTGAAAAAAGCATAGAAGACACCATAAAATCCCTTTCTGCAGAGATAAAACAACTAAAATCTAGTCAGGATGAAATTTAAAAATCTCAAATGGATGCCATGACAGTGAGGATGGACAAAGCAGAGCAATGAATCAATGATATAGAAGATAAAAATATGGAAAATAATGAAGAAAAAAAGGAGGGAAACAAAGGCAAAAGATCACAGTACAAGACTTGGAGAACTCAGTGACTTATTAAACAGGAATAACATTTGTATCATAGGAGTCCCAGAAGATGAAGAGAGAGAAAGTAGAAGTTTATGTGAGTAAATTATAGCTGAAAACTTCCCCAATCTTGGGAAGGACACGAACATCAAAATCCAAGAAGCCCAGAGAACTCCCCCTAAACTTAACAAAAACCGACCATTGCCAAGGCATATGATAGTCAAAATCACAAAATACAAAGACAAGGAAAATCATGAAAGCAGTAAGGGAAAAATGTCCTGAACCTACAAGAGAAGACAGATCAGATTCACAGAAGATCTGTCCAGAGAAACTTGGCAGGCCAGAAAGAAGTGGCAAGATATATTCAATGTGCTTCATGGGAAAAATATACAGCCAAGAATTCTTTATCCAGCAATGTTACCATTCAGAATAGAAGGAGAGATAAAGAGTTTCCCAGAGAAACAAAAGTTAAAGGAGTTCGTGGCCACTAAATTTTAAGGGGGATTCTTTGAATGGAGAAAAAAACAAAACAAAAGACCAAAAGTAACAGGGACTAGAAAGGACCAGAAAACATCATCAGAAACATCAACTCTACAGGCAACATAATGGCACTATATTCATATCTTTCAATAATCACTCTGAATGTAAATGGACTAAATGTTCCAATCAAAAGACATAGGGTATCAGAATAGATTTTTAAAAAATCATTTATATGCTGCCAACAAGAGACTCATTTTAGACCTAAAGACACTTGCAGATTGAAAGTGAGGGGATGAAGAACCATCTATCATGCAGATGGACATCAAAAGAAAGCTGGAGTAGCTATACTTATATCAGACAAACTAGATTTTAAAACAAAGACTGTAGCAAGAGATGAGGAAGGGCACTACACCATAATAATTGTAAATATATATGCCCCCAACTTGGAAACACCCAAATATATAAGTCAATTAATCACAAACATAAAGAAACTAATTGATAATAATACCATAATAGTAGGGGACTTTATACCCCACTTACAGCAACAGAAAGGTCACCTAAAGACCCCACTAAAAAAGGAAAAATACAGATCAATCTCCCTGATGAATATGGATGCAAAAATTCTCAACAAGAATCCAACAATACACTAAAATAATTATTCACCATGATCAAGTGGGATTTATTCCCGGGGTGCAGCACTGGTTCAATATCTTCAAGTCTATCAACATGATACATCACATTAATAAAAGAAAGGAAAAGAACCACATAATCCTCTTAAAAGATGCAGAGAAAGCATTTGAAAAAATACAGCATCCTTTCTTGATAAAAGGGATAGGGATAGAAGTAGGGATAGAAGGAACATACCTCAAGATCATAAAAGCCATATATGAAAGATCCACAGCTAATATCATCCTTAATGGGGAAAAACTGAAAGCTTTTCCCCTAAGGTCTGGAACACAAAAGGGCTGTCCACTCTCACCACTCTTGTTCAATATAGTGTTGCAAGTCATAGCCTTAGCAATCAGACAACAAAAAGAAATAAAAGGCATCCAAAATGGCAAGGAAGAAATGAAATTGTCACTCTTCGCAGACAACATGATACTCTATGTGGAAAACCTGAAAGACTCCACCAAAAAACTGCTAGAAGTGATACACAAATTCAGCAAAGTTGCAGAATATAAAATCAACATACAGAAATTAGTTGCATTTCTATACACCAAGAATGAAGCAACAGAGAGAAACCAAGGAATTGGTCCCATTTACAGTTGCACCAAGAACCATAAAATACCTAGGAATAAACCTAACCAAAGAGGTAAAAGATCTGTACACTGAAAACTATAGAAAGCTTATGCAAGAAACTGAATAAGGCACAAAGAAATGGAAAAACATTTCATGCTCATGGATTGGAAGAACAAATATTGTTAAAATCTTATACTACCCAAAGCAATCTATACATTCAATACAATCCCTATTAAAATAACACCAGAATTCTTCACAGAGCTAGAACAAACAATCTTAAAATTTGTATGGAACCAGAAGAGACCACAAATAGCCAAAGCAATCTTGAAAAAGAAAACCAAAGCTGGAGGCATCACAATTCTGGACTTCAAGCTGTATTACAAAGCTGTAATCATCAAGACAGTATGGTACTAGCACAAAACCAGACACATAGATCAATGGAAAAGAATAGAAAACCCAGAAATTAACTCACAAATGTATGGCCAACTAATCTTCAACCAAGGAGGAAAGAGTATCCAATGGAAAAAAAGATGGTCTCTTTAGCATCTCCCAAATGGTGTTGGGAAAACTGGACAGCAACATACAGAAGAATGAACCTGGACCACTTTCTTACACCATACACAAAAATTAATTCAAGACAAATGAAAAACCTAAATGTGAGACAGGAAATCATCAAAATCCTAGAGGAGAAAACAGGCAGCAACCTCTTTGACCTTGGCCACAGCAATTTCTTACTAAACATGTCTCTGAAGAAAAGGGAAACAAAAGCAAAAATGAACTATCTGGACCTCATCAAGATAAATAGCTTCTGCACCATGAAGGAAACAATCAACAGAATTAAAAGGCAATTGACAGAGAGGGAGAAGATATTTGCAAATGACATATCAGATAAAGGATTAGTATCCAAAATCTATAAAGAACTTAAACAATTCAACACCCAAATAAACAAATAATCCAGTGAAGAAATAGGCAGAGGACATGAATAGACACTTTTCCAAAAAAGACTTCTAGATGGCTAGCAGACACATGAAAAGATGCTCAACATCACTCATCATCAGGGAAATACAAATAAAAACTACAATGAAATACCACCTCATACTGGTCAGAATGGCTAAAATTAATCAGGAGACCACAGATGTTGGTGAGGATGGGGACAAAGGAGAAGCCTTTCGTACTGTTGGTGGGAATGCAAACTGCTACAGCCACTTTGGAAAACAGTATGGAAGTTCCTCAAAAAATTAAAAATACAATTACACTACAACCCAGCAATTGCACTACTAGGTATTTATCCAAAGGATACAAAAAAGCTGATTCAAAGGGGCACATGCACCCCAATGTTTACAGCACCACTATCAACAATAGTCGAATTGTGTGAAAAGCCCAAATGTCCATTGACTGATGAATAGACAAAGAAGATGTGTTATATACATACAATGGAATACTACTCGGTGATCACAAAGAATGAAATCTTGCCATTTGCAACAACTTGGATGGAACTATAGTGTATTATGCTAAGCAAGGTAAGGTAGTTGGAGAAAGACAAATACATGATTTCACTCATATGTGGAATTTAAGAAACAAAACAGATGAACATAGCAGAAGGGAAGGAAAAATTAAATAAAAACAGAGAGAGAGGCAAACCATAAGAGACTCTTAAATACAGAGAACAAACTGAGGGTTGCTGGAGGGGTGGCTGGTTGGGGGATGGGCTAAATGGGTGATGGGCATAAGGAGGGTAGTTGTTGGGATGAGCCCTGGGTATTACATGAAAGTGATGAATCACTAAATTCTACTCCTGAAACCAATACTACACTATATGTTAACTTGAATTTAAATTAAAAAAAATTAACAACATATCTATTCATTTTTATAGATTCAATTTCTTTCCTGAGTTTTTACATATTTTTCTTCCTACAACGTATCAGTCAAAGTAACTTCGGGATCCCTAATGATTCCAATATCTAGGTTTCTTTTGAATACTTGTATTTTCTGTTTTTCCCCCTTTGTTTTCAGTCATTTGTTTATGTCTTCTGATTTGCCTTAAAAAGAAAAAAATAAATAAATCCCAGACATAGTGTTTGAAACAGAGAAAATTTCAGGGTCTTGATAATGTAATTGTCTTCCAAAATTAAAGTACATTTCTTTCTAGCAGATAATTTAGCTTGGAAAGTATCTCCTTAATATGATCAATAATTTAAAGCTAGGTTGCAGTCTTTATGAGACTTTAAGTGTGCCCTTACTTGTAGGATTTAAGTCTTTACAGGTCTGGAGTATTATACAAAACCCACTATCTTGGCAGACTCCAAGCTTCAAATTTTGTCTCTCCATCCCCATAAAACTGCAGTTTCTTGGTTGTCCCTTATAAATTGAAGACATAAGAAAGGCTGCGTGTTATTCTTACCACTTTCCACTTTTCCTTATGTCAGAGATCTTGGTCCCTTAAATCTTGAATGCCCTGATAGTTCTATCTTCAAATAGATCCTTAAAAAATGTTTATACAGCTCTTCTAGCTGTTCTCAGTAAGACAAGTCATTATCCAGAGCCAGAAGAAAAACACTCATCCCTAGACTTTTTAGACCTATACCTCACCTTTTGTTTGTTTGTTTTCAAATTCAGAGTTTCTACAGTACAATTTATCCAGAAAATATCCCTTTGATCTCTTGCACAGAAGTGTTTTGTCTGGCTTGATAGGGATAGAAGCTAGGGGTTCAATATTACTGTTTAAGGAATTTTAACCAGTTGCTCTGATGTCAGCACCACTTGTCAAACACCCTGCCCCCACCTCCCACACCAAACACACACACTTCTATGATTCCAGGAATCTCCAAGCCTATGTTTTTCCAGAGTTCTGTGAAATGAATCAGCTTATTTCTCCTAGTTTTCTCCTCCTACATAGGCCTTAAGCTGCAGCTTCCTCTACTCTGCCAAGGCAGTTACCACTTTTGTATCAATTTGCATGATTAAAAAATGGGTTGAAATCTTTCTTCCTTTTATATATCCTTTTCCATTTTCTTTCCCCTTATGGTTTATGCTTTTGTTGTCAATTTATTGAGTTTTGAGATAGAAAGGAGTTAAGTGTGTGTGTGTGATTGATTTGCCATGTTATCTAGATGTCCCCTACATGATATTTTATAAAATGATGTAACTAGGTAGGCATTATCCATGGTAGCAATGCAAGCAACTTAGTGAGACAGTGCTCTTTTACATCAGGGCCATTTCATGCATTTATTTTGAAAAGAAATTTCCCAGTAGATATTTAAGTTTACAACCCCTGCTGCAGTAGAATTAGAAGTAGTGTATTTCCAAGTCTCTTCTTGTCTCCTCAAAAGATGTATTTCCTCCCTCCAACTTTTTGTTTTATTTATTTTTTTTAATTAATTTATTTTTGCAAGTCAGAGAGAGACAAATCATGAGCAGGGGAAGGGCAGAGAGAGAGGGACACACAGAATCGGAAGCAAGCTCCAGGCTCTGAGCTGCCAGCACAGAGCCCGACGCAGGGCTTGAACCCACGAACTGTGAGATCATGACCTGAGCCGAAGCCGGACGCTCAACCAACTGAGCCACCCAGGCACCGCAAACTTTTTCTTTTAAAAGCACAGAGGCAGAGAGAGAGAGAGAGAGAGAGAGAGAGAGAGAGAGAGAAAATATGATAATGATGAATACTGGATCCAAGATTTCAACGTCAGAACACAATTATACTTAAAAGGTGTTAGGGATTTACAGTTGGGAAGTTCCTTTCTGAGGGAAGAGTTCTAAGCCTATTGCAATGTTTGGTCAAGATTTTTCAAGCTCTGATTACTAGGCAGCCAGTATGGTAACAAGGAATGTTTGAATCATAAAATATTAGAAATGGAAAGAATTTAGAAGTCATCTTAGATTGAATTTCTTGTTTTAAGTACGAATAAACTGGTCCTTTGCAAGAGTAAGTGATTTGCCCCAAGTCAGTCAGCTAGCAGTGTGGCACAATAGATAAAAGCCCTAAAAGTGACACAGAACTGGATTTTAAACACAGCCCTGCAATTTATTACCTCTGAGACCTTGGGCAATTAATATGCATCCTTCTTGGAGCATCAACACTCCCATTTGTAAAACTGGAATAATAACGGTACTCAGGATAGCAGTAACATTTAAAGGAGATGGTATGTTTTTAAATAGTTAATGTATTATTTGGCTTACTGTGGTAACACCAATACATATTAGTTATTATTGGCAATTAAAGCTGGCCAGTGGTTAAACCAAGAGTCTAATTAAGAGGACTCCTGATTCTCAATTCAAAAACTTTCCTAACACTATTAGCATTTTCCTCAGGAGGTATCCCTGAAGTTCATGTTCTGTGCAATCTGGCTTGCTTTTGTCACTTTCTGTATTTCCCAACCCCTGTTTAATTGTGATATATTAATGGGGTCAATGCTTGGCTCATAGCAAGTACTCATTAGGTTTTCACTGATATGCATTGTTTTGAGACTCAATTGACAACACTTATTATATGTAGTAAACCGGTCAACAGAACATGGCAATGTTTTTATGAAATAACTAAATGAATTCCACTTAAAGTGGCCCCAAAATCTTATAAAATGTTTGAAGTGTAACGTGGTACAGTTTTTTTTGTTTTTTTGTTTTTGTTTTTTTGGTGTTTTTTTTTTTTTTTTTTGAGAGAGAGAGAGAGAGACAGTATGAGCAGGGGAGGGTCAGAAAGAGAGGGAGACACAGAATCTGAACACAGGCTCCAGGCTCTGAGCTTAGCTGCCAGCACAGAGCCTGATGCGGGGCTGAACCCATGAACCATGAGATCATGACCTGAGCTGAAGCTGGATGATCAACCGACTGAGTCACCCACGTGCCCCTGAAGGGAAATTTTGCACTAGACATTGCAATGATGTTTAAATGAGCATAAATCCAGAAAACTAAGAAAGTAAGAAAATGTGATACAAATAATTTATAATATACAGAATAAAATAGAAATATAAAATATATAAACAATAAGAAAGTATAATTAATATATATATATATATAGAAAAAGGGGGTCACCTGGGTGGCTCAGTCAATTAAGCATCGGACTCTTTTTTTTGACTCAGGTCATGATCTCATGGTTCATCACATTGAGCCTCTCTGTCAGCACAGAGTCTGGTTGGGATTCTCTCTCTGCCCCTCCCCTGCTTCCGTGGACATGTTCTGTCTCTCTTTCTCTTTCTTTCTCTCTATCTCTCTCAAAATAAATAAATAAACTTTAAAAACAAAAGAAAAAGGATCTTTATCTTAAAATTACATACAATAAAAAATTATGGAAAAAATGTCTAGCAATAGGGAATTGTAAAATATATTATAGCACATTTATATTATGGATACAAATGCGCCAGTTAAAAATTCTGTTGTATTACACTGTTTAATTACATAGGAAAATATATTATTTAATAAAAAGACTAAGTTACCAAAAAGTATTTACTGTATGGTTCCAACTCAGTGAACATAATCAACCTTTATCTCCCTTTTTCTGATCTGAACTGCTTTACCACTTGTGGTGTTAATAAGGCAGTAATACCTAATTCTCAGAGAGTCATTATCTCTCTCCAACGCTCCCCACTATTGGTTATTATCAAGTGTTGTTGCATGGCCTGCAATACCCCACAAATGGGTTTACTACCGCTTTCATCTATATGGATGTTCCTCCAAGGCAGTTTCCTAAAAACTGTTCTTGACTTTCCACTACTGTATGCCCACGACTGAGCACAAAAGGAAATAAAAAAAATATTTGTTGAGTTAATAAATGAACACATAAATCTTTGACCACTACTGCAGAGATTTCATTGCTGTTCCAGCAGTAATTTCTAAGGTCTTGGGGTAGCAAGAGAAAGGATGTTCTGTTGGTCAGTTGGACAGTGCTCTTCTGGGCCAGCTTATACTAGGCTTTATCATGTCTGTTTTTGGGGGTGGGGGGAGGTGAAGAGGGGATGAGCTGGAGACTGGATGATCTAGAATAGCCTCATTCACAAGTTTAGGGATTGGTAGCTGTCAACTGGGAAAACAGAAGCAAACAGATGTCACACATCATCCAACAGGATAGCCAAGAATTCTTCACATGGCAGCAAAGATCTAAGAGCAGCAAGGAAGGTAAAGCCTCAATACACAAGCAGTTTTCACGTTTGCTTATATGAAATTTGCTATTTTATCATTGGCCAAAGCATACCACAGAGTGAAACCCAGAGGCAGTATGAGGGGACTATCCAAGGAGGTTGATAAATAGAGGCATGAACGTATTTCCTCCTAGGAGGAAGAAAATTTGGCCCTTTGGCAAGTTTTCTCACCCGTTGTGCCATCACTCATAGTTACTGCTTTCTAGCAAAAAACAATTTTAAGTTTCTGCTTCATGGGATTCCTTGAAGTAAACAGACACACATATATAACACCTACATATATATACACACACTCTAATTATATAAACATGAACATAAGCGGTGGTTATCACCCTACCTCAACCCCAAACTCAATAGAAGACAACTAAAATACAGTTAAAAATTTCTGAGCGCTCACACACATTCACCCACAAGAAGACCATATAGCTTAGTGGTTAGTAATATGGGCTCCAGGGTCAGACTGTCTGGGTTGTTTTGGCTCCACCTCTTACTGGCTCTACGACCTTGTGCAAATTAAGGAACTGCTCTGCGCCTTAATTTCCTCATTTGTAAAATCGTGATAATAGTACCTTCCTCATGGGGTTCTGAGGGATAATGAGTTTGTAGAGCCCTTGCAACAGTAGGTTCTCAATAAACAAGGCTAACCTCATCAGTCTCCTTAGTGGGGACTGGGAAGGGCCCCAGGGTCTCAGCAGAACAGTTGAGAGGTGATAACCAGCTTCTCCTGCTGAGGGAGATGGCTGAGAAGCTCCTATTTTTCCTGACTCCCAGAAAAGTTTCCAATAGCTACATTAGTTTTCAGTATTTTGGAGAATACTTTCTGAGGCTCTGAACCAGAAACACAGCCCCTGCAGTTCTTTACATTATACTAGACACCTAAGAGGTTTTGCAAAAGTAATGACGGAGGTTTCTCCCGGGTCCTTTCTGAAATGCACTTCATTTGCCTCACAAAGAGTTGCGAGGGTTTCAATATCCCTTTTTGGAATATCTCTTGTGGCAGGCGGTAGCATTACTACTTCCTTTATTTCACTTACTAAGTGTCATGCCTAGTTCCAACCATTTTGTACATATTAACTCATTTAATCTTTTTAATAACCCTTGTAGTAGGTTCAATTACTGTCTCCATTTTGCAGCCAGGAAAATTGAGGCACAGGCAAATCAAATAACCTGCCCAAAGTCAGCAAGTAGAGCAGCAGACCCAGCACTCAAACGCAAGCAGTCTGGACCAGAACCTCTGCTTTTAACTACTACCCTGTGCTGCCTTTCTCAGTGAAAGGTTATTATTTATTAAGCGATCCCTATGTGTCTGTATCAAGCAAAGGGACTGCCATTCATTGTGTCGTTTAATTCTTACAAGAAGGAATTATTATTCCTTTTCTCAAGATTGCTTTGGCTATTCAGGGTATTTTGTAGTTCCATATACATTTTAGGATTTCTATTTCTGTGAAAAATGCCTTTGGAATTTTGATAGGGATTGTATTGAATGTGTAGACTGCTTTGGGTAGTATGGACATTTTAACAATACTAATTCTTCCAATCCATGAGCACGGAATATATTTCCATTTATTTGTGTCTTCTTCAATTTCTTTCATTAATGTCTTATAGCTTTCAATAGACAGGTCTGTCACCTCCCTGGTTAAATTTATTCCTAGGTATTTTTATTCTTTTTGATGCAGTTGTAAGTGGGATTGTCTTCTTAATTTCTCTTTTTGATGGTCTCTTCTTAGTGTAAAGAAATGCAATAGATTTGTGTGTACTGATTTTGTATCTGAAAACTTTACTGAATTCATTTATTAGTTCTAACATTTTTTTCATGGAGTTTTTAGGGTTTTCTATATGTATTATGTCATCTGCAAATAGTGGCAGCTTTATTTCTTCCTTTCCAATTTGGATGCCTTTTCTTTTTCTTCCTTAATTGCTCTTACTAGAATTTCAAATAATACATTGAATAAAAGTGGTGGGAGTGGACATGCTTGTCTTGTCCCCAAAATGAGAGACAAAGTTTTCAGCTTTTCACCATTAAATATGATGTTAGCTGTGGGCTTGTTATACATGGTATTTAATATATTGAGGTATGTCTCCTCCATACCCACTTTGTTTAAAATGGGTTTTTTTATGTTTATTTATTTCTGAGAGGGAGAGAGAGAGATAGAGAGGGAGCACAAGCAGGGTAGGGGCGGAGAGAGAGAGAGAGAAAAAAGAGAAAAAGAGAAAAAAAGAGAAAAGAGAGAGAGAGAGAGAGAGAGAGAGGGAGGGAAAGGGAGGGAGGGAGGAAGAGAGAGAGAGAGAGAGAGAGAGAGAGAGAGAGAGAGAATCTCAAGCAGGCTCTGCACTGACTGACGAGCCCTATATGGGCTCAAAGTCATGAATGGTGAGATCATGACCTGAGCTGAAATCGAGAGTCAGACACTTAACGGACTGAGCCACCCAGGTGCCTCAAGAATTTTTCTTATAAATGGTTCCTCAATTCTGTCAAGTGTCTTTTCTGCATCTGAGATGAGAGGATTCTCATCCTTCATTTTGTTGATGTGGTATATCACACTGACTGATGTGCAAGTGTTAAGCCATCCTTGCATCTCTGGAATAAATACCACTTGATCACGGTGTATGATCCTTTTAATGTATTGTTGAATTCAGTTTGGTAGCATTTGTTGAAGATTTTTGCACCTATGTTCATCAAGGATATTGGTCTATAATTTTCTTTTGTGTGCCATCCTTGTCTGGTTTTGGTATCAGAGTAATGTTGGCCTCATAAAATGTGTCTGGAAGAATTTCCCCCTGTTCTATTTTTGGAAGAGTTTGATAAAGATGTTATCAATTCATCTTTGAATGTGTGGTGTAATTCACCAGGAAAGCCATTGGATCTCAGACCTTGTTTGTTGGGAGGTTTTTGATTATGGATTCAATTTCCTTGCTAGTTATCAGTAGTTCACATTTTCTATTTTATCGTGATTCAGGCTTAGTGGGTTGTAGGTTTCTAGGTATTTATTCAATTCTTCTAATTTGTTGGCATACAATTGTTCACAGTGTCTTATAGGCCTTTTTATTTCTGCAGTATCAGTTGTAACAGATCTTTCATATCTGATTTTGAGTCTTCTCTTTTTTTTCTTGGTAAGTCTAACTACTTACCGAAGTTTGTCTCAGTTGTCTTATCTTTTCAAAGAACCAGCTTTCAGCTTTACTCATTTTTTCTACTGTTTAGTCTTTCATTTATTTACACCCTTATCATTTTATAGATGTGGAAGCTGAAGTTTATTGAGTGTCAGTAACTTGGCCACGCTTCCAGAAGTGATCAGTAGTAGAAGAATGCCTATTGTAACGCACACACTATCTCACCTCCCTAAAAAGTATTTGATAACTAAAAACAGTGATATATGCTCTTTCCTCAAGTGCAAAACATACCACTACCCTCCCCACTTTTTCATGGATTAGACTAAATCAAGCTAAATTTAGTTTCCAGGAAAACTCATTTCATAAAAATATGAAGGTCTGACAATAGGCACATCATTTTACATTTATTATGACTCATTCATTCACTTATTTCACAAGTATTTGTTTAGAGCTTCCTCTATGCCAGGTACTGCTTGTGTTTGATCAGATCGGTGTGCCAAAGACACAAAAACCACAGAGCTCTTTTGTTTAATGGTGTTTGCAAATGTGGCTCCTAAGACACAAGCCTCTGGGTATGAGAGCCCTAGTTAATTCTTTCCCACCACATCTGTGTGCAGTTGTGCACTTATCCAGGATGGGCAGTGGGTTCAGACTCCTGAATGATGAACGTCAGATGGTGTGAGTCAAGTTCTCAGTGGATTTAAAAGAGATTTTGTTGCTACCTACTAGGAAGAAGTACCTTGCCCGTTCAGGTCATTCTGCTATAAATCCCTATTCTGTAGCCGATTGCAAATTTCATAGGCATTTAAATGTGCTGTCCACTCCTGGAGAATAATTACTGCTATTTAATTGTATTCATAATTTAGCATACACCTGAAAAATATGCTGTGAAATATCGGGGGGATCCTTTAATACTGGTGTTCCATTTACAAACTGTCACATTTATAAAGTGTCTTTAATCTTCTAGGGTCTGCTAGAATTTTTTATTACAGTCTGCTTTGTGCTTTAAATATTAAAGATTCGGCAATACTTCAAAAGGTGATAATGCCTGATGCTCTGATGGAGCTTAAGCCTCACCAGCTAAATATATTGAGGAATGTTCAGTGGCCCTGGCTTAATTAAACATGCATGTGTATTTTCAAATGCAATATTTTTCTGCTTGTTAGGTTTCTGACAAACCTCCAAACAGGTCCAGGTGGAACAAAGCATGTAAACAGGCTTGTGAATGAAGCTTAAAGCACTCAAATTAGCACCTTCCCTCAATTAATATGCAAACCTTGGAATCTCTGCATTCGATAATGCCATTGAATACTATTTGCAGCTTAACAGCGTATCTTTGTCATTTCATTTTTCTAAAACATGTCCAGTTTAATTATGTGAAAAGACATTGTTGACGGCTTTTTAGCCAATGAGATGGTATTTGTTCTCAGTAACTTACTCTTCTCTCTGGAACATAGCATACATTACAAGGCAGTGGCAGGCTTTAAATGTACCATTTGTTTTCATTATATAGCACTTAAAGGTAGACTTCTTCTAATTCAACATGCCATGTTAAGGCAGCCAGATTTCTCATAAGCCCTGAGACCAAATTACCTATGGCTGTGGATACTTGAAAATTACTTAAGCACCTTTTGCTATTTAAAAAAATGCATTAATGCAAAATCTCTCTATTACTGTGAAAAGAAATCTCCATTTGGCATTTGCCACACTTTGGATTTCTCTGAAAAACATGTTTCAGAGAAATTTTATTTCGTTTTCAAACATGTACATGTAAATTTTTGTCACAAGAAATGAAATATTAAGCTCCGATTTTCAACCCAAGACTTCCACACATCTTCTCACAGAGACATATAATATTGCCTAATATTAAAATCCCCAAATAAATAACACTTTGAGTAGCTGCTCATCTATTTGGAAATATTACTAAAGCTACCCAAACAGAGATTGGCAGTGGTTTGAAAAGGGAACAAGATGTTTTACAGATGAGCAAAAAGACTGGCTTTGAATGATGCAACTTGCTGTAGAACCAGTCGTAACAATTGCTGGGCTAGCAAAAAAAAAAACAAAAACAGAGTAAAAATATATGTGGAGGCTTCCAATAAAAGTTCAATTATTATGCTGTAATAGGTAAGCTTGTGCAAAAAAAATTTTTTGAAATAAAAAGGGTCTGTAAGATCCGAGGCAATATTAGAGCAATTTTCTAGGTGAGGCAGTGCTAGTGGGATATGACAGATGAGGTATTGTTATTATAATACCTAAGGCAAAGCAGCAACCACACAAAATGATAGACAAACCTGAATTAATATGATATGATCGGCAAGGTGGCATTTGAATATAATCTTCCTGTATTGTGGAGAAAGCTGCATGCATATTACACAGTGAAAGAATCGTGTGCGATGCTGTAGACAGAAGACTCAGTGGGAGGAAAGAAAATACAGGCAAGATTTCAGAAGATGTCTGTGCTTTGCTGGGTAAGGAGTACGCTTGGAAATTGGATTTGTAAACAAATTAAAAGCTGAATTTCTTTTCCTAAAGCAGCCTTCAGTGGGTGTTGACAATAAACACTTAACCTTGGCAATTGGAGGCCTATTGAAACAAATAATAAGGTGGAAATGGGAGGTGCAGAGCACATTTTAATTTTGCTTCCTGTTTGATAATCCATAGTTAGTGTTCCTACACTGGATCTGTGAGCCCAGTGGCCATTTTAGATCCCCGGATGGGAAAATGTTGCCTTCCCTGAGAATTTCGGCCATCTTCAGCTTCCTTGACCTATGATCACCACCTCTAATTAAAAGTCTTAATAGCATCCAGGCCCTAATCACACAAAAGAGACCACAGCCTATGGAAAGGGTAGGGCATTTTATGAAAGCACCAGAAACTCTCAGAGATCTGAGCCTGCAGAAACTGCCTGCGTGATCTTTAATGGATTTTTAAAGATGACAAGAAAGGAAATGGGAAAGTAAAGCAACGGAAGGCAGAAATTCCCTGAAGGAGCATTCTGAAGTAAATCAGTGCAACCGAAAAAGTGAACTCCTAGGGCCTGGGGATATCTCCCAGGTTTTTCAGCTGGACACTTATGGCCTGTTGGGTCCCTGAACACCTCTGCTCTGGGCGGACTTTGACAGAGCAAGTCACAGAAAGATGAACGACAGCACCTGAAGTGCTGTTTGCGGGGCAGAAAATTGCTCCCTTTGCACGCTGGGCTGCCTTTGCTCTCTGTCACATGACTTATTACAGCCTCCCCATATAACAGGGCCATTTATGTATGTTAACTTGGTGAGCTGTAATGGTATTCTTCGCCTCCTTTTTCACTGCTGCTTGGGCAATTAAAAACAAAGGAAGCAAATGAGGTCAGCACTCGTAAAACCTGAGTCTATAGGTGACAGACACCCTGAGACCAAATAGCCTCAGATGCTGCTATTTCCCTGCTCATGGTAGAAAGAAACCATGAGCAGGGAAGTATCTCTGCTTCCTGGGCTTTTACATAGGTATTTATTTTTTCAGGTGAGAAGCTGATTTTAGGTTTTTTTCTTTTTTTAAATCAACCTGAATAAGGGATCTTTTAAGGAGTTTGGTAATGCTGCTAATGCAATTATGTGCCCCATACAGCAAAGGGAAATAAACGAGAGATTGTTCTCCTTAATCTTCTAGCGCAAAGACCAACATTTTAACCACACGGTAGAATTTTATCTCTAGCAGCCCTTGAAACAGCAGCTGTACTGATGTTGTACAATTACAATAAGTGTTTTGCAATGTTCCACACACAGGTATACAAGGATACCTCACCCCATTTTTCTGATCCCCATCTTGTTATCACAGTGATTTTTGAAAAGCTAATTAGAAGAACCTTCTTGCTTCCCCTAGGCATGATTTAAATAACGCACTGGTT
>CM053570.1:28675300-28727800 GCA_028646485.1 Cryptoprocta ferox | reverse complement strand
GTGACAACTAAACTGGAAAGATTTAACATTTATTTTTGTGAGACAGAGACAGAGCACGAGAGGGGAAGGGACAGAGAGAGAGGGAGACACAGAAGCTGAAGCCAACTCCAGGCTCTAAGCTGTCAGCAAAGAGCCTGACATGGGGCTTGAACCCACAAACCGTGAGATCATAACCTGAGCCAAAGTTGGACACTTAACTGAGCCACCCAGGAGCCCCTAAACTGGAAAGATTTAAATGTTTATGTAAACGTATGTATGTGTGAGGGTGAGAAACGGCATCTCTTATATAGGCCAGAGGGAGAATGAACTGGTACAGCTTCTCTAGGGGAGAGTTGGGCACCAGGTGTGAAGAATTTCCAAATATTCATGCCCTTTAGCCTAGTGATTCCACTTCCAGCAATTCATCCTAAGAAAATAGTCATGGATATATGAGTAATACAGTAGAGATTAAGCTAAGGAGAGTTGTTTGCAATGATATTCATAAATAGTTAAAAGCTGAAAATTAGCCTCCTAACCACAGAGTAGTAAAACAAATTACTCTACAGTCATACAATAGAATATTTTGAAAGAATTAAAATGTATTAGGAAGAAAAAGCATGATCCCCAACTACACACATACAGCATGACACCCCTTTTGTTAAAGAAAATAGTCCCTGACATTTGTGGTGCACTTGCTCTGTGTGATAGGCACCATGCTAAGCACTTTACATATGTGATTTAATTTAATCTTCGATGAACTTTTGGCTACAGGTTATTATCCCTATTTTGTAGAAAAGAATATGGAGGCTTAGTTTAAATAACTTTCCAAGGCCAAGAAGGTAGTAAGATTCGAAACCATTTTTATTTTTTGAGAGAGAGAGAAAGAAGGAGAGCAAGCAAGCACACGCATGGAAGTCAGGGAGGGGCAGAGGAAGAGAGAGAATTTTAGGCAGGAGCCTGCCATGGGGCTCGATCTCACCACTGTGAAATCATGACCTGCGTGGAAGTAGGATGCTTAACCAACTGAACCACCCAGGTGCCCCCAAGTGAAACCATTCCTATTTGATGACAGAGGTTGTGGTCTTCAACAGTAATGTTAGACTACTTATATAAACATATAAAACACTCAAAATTATAATGTTAAACAGCAGCTCTTATTATTCCTGATGTTGGGATTACTACTATTTTCTTTAAGTTTATTTTTCAAGATACCTAACATAAACACCTAGCTCTTAAAACTGGATAAAAAAGATGCTGAAATTTGGTAATGCCTCACTGACCTTTTCTCCATTTATACTCATACACAGATACACAAAGTAATATATAATCTGTTCTTTTTCAAACACAAATTTTCTTTAGCCTTGAAAATGTTTGTCATCAGCATCCTGTCTAGGTGTGTGCTTCTCCCAAGAGGCTCTGAAGGATACCACTAAATGTCGGGGAGTCCCAGCGCTTGCCTTTGAAGCCAGGTCAATTTTCCTTCTCTTGCCTAGTTGCCAATTAACAAAGCTCCATCAGATATCATTAGCACCAAAACCTTCAGTCTTTGTGCACTAAAAATGATCATTCTTATAAGCTCATTCCTGTTTTTCAAGCCTTATTTATCACTGCCCAGGATGTGAGTGCAACCTTTTCTCTCGAAGTGAGCTACGTTTTTTCCCTGTTCTATACATCATCCATCACTGGCAGTAAGAGCTCAATGACTGGATGTTCGCTGCAATTCTGGGGATGATGATGATGAGGATGATGATACTAGAAGCCAGGAAAGCTATAGTTCATTCTGCCACAGCCATGCTGCCTATATCCAAACACAGCATGGGCTATTTTAACTTGAAAGAAAATAGGTGAATACAGTGGGAAGGTGTCACATTTATATCCTTAATCTCTGGCACACATTTATTGAACAAATATGATGTGTCATGTGCTATACTAGACATTAAGTCTACAAAGATGAATAAGGCCTCGTCTCTGCCATGGTGGAGCTAATAGTCTAGCCAGGGAGAGAGTGCTAAAAATATAATTGGGGGCCTTACTGGGAAGGACCTTGTTAAGGAGTTTTGATCTTATCCTTTGAGTATGGAGAGTGCTCAGGAGTTTTTAAGTCAAATCATGACCGTCTGATTTGCTAACAGAAGAAGTACTCTGACGAGAATGTGAAAAATGGAGTAGTGTCCAAGAAACCATTTTGAGATTGTAGATTAGTGAAGGAAGAAGTTATGCCAGTCTGAACTAGTGCAACGGGGATATGGATACATTTTGGATGTTGACAAGTCTTCCTAACCGCTGGATTGTCAATGTTTAATGAGGAAGTAGGAGAGGTCATAGTTGTCTTCAAAGATGTTAGCTTGAATCATCAGTAGATGGTGATACCACTCACCACAACAGGAAATACAGAAGGAAGATTCTTAAGCTGTTTTTGGAAATGCTAAGTTGGATGTTTCTAAAGGATGTTTTGTCAAGGCTTTTTAAAAAGCAACTGAGGGGTGTCTGGGGAGCTCAGTTGGTTAAGCATCCAACTTTGGTTCAGGCCATGATCTCATGGTTCGTGCGATTGAGCACCACATTGGACTCTGTGCTGACAGTGCTGACCCTGCTTGGAATTCTCTCTTTCTCCCTCTCTCTCTGCCACTCCCCTGTGAGCACATGCATATGTGCACTTTTTCTCTCTCTAAATAAATAAACTAAAAAAAGAGAAAGCAATTGGGAATGCAGGTGTAGAACTCATGAGATAGGTCAGCAATGTGTTGGGTGTGATTCTGTCATACATGTATGAATGTATAAATTTCAATTAGCAGTGAGGGTTTTTTCCCCCTTCTGAGAGAGGAAGCCAAATTGGGTTTTGCAACCTCAAAACCTTTAGATTCTCCATTCTCCTACCCTAACATGCTGATGTAACTAGGTATGGTTTTCTAATTATTTAATTGTTATAAATTCCTCAAGGGCATACATGAAATATAATAAATTTGCTCAATGAATTAATGGTTGCATGGAATGAGGGCATGGGAAACATGAAGAGATTATATAGTCTATTTTTCTAAGAGTTGTAGCTCCATAAGCAGCAAACAAAAGAAGCGTGGCCTACAGACATCCTCAGGGCAGCGGAAAGAGTGAACCATTCACAGCCTGCCTGGTCACCACTCCATCCTTTACCCTTTGCTTCCCCCTCTTTCTAACTCTTCCCAAACCAATCTATTAACAAGCCACTGTATTAGTTCCGGCCAGCGTCTTCTCATATGGTTTTACTACAGCAACATCCCAATGGCACCTCTCTAGTCTTGCATAGTCTAAGGCGTCACCCATGCTTCAGCCACTACATTATTTATACACTAAATCTGATGTCAATCCCTGTTCAAAACATTTTAATGGCTCATATTATAACTGTGGTAAAAGTTTGTAATAGCTGTCTAAAACCCTCTGTTTATTTCTCCAGCCTTACCTCTTATCAACCTGCCTCCTTCTTCCTTCCATACTCATGCTCTCTAGTCACACTGAACTCCATCTGTCCTCCATGTGCCTTTTCTTTTTTAGCCTCAGGACTTTTGCACATGCTGTTCCCACAGCCTAGAGCCCTATCACTTTCTTCTTGACCCTCAACCTAACTCCTATTAGCCTATAGGTGTCTGCTTAGTTTCCACACCCATCTCCTCTCCCCCCACCCCCCACCCCCCAGCATATAGAACACTTGCCCTGATACTCCAAGCCTTGGTTTCATGCTCCTGATAGGTCTCTCCATGGTACTCTATGCTTACTCTCCTGATAGTACTTATCACACTGCACTGCTACAGCCTGTGGACTTTTCTTTCTCAGTGGATTATGAATTCTTATTCTCTGTTGTTCTTCCCCAGCAATTAACGCAGTGCCTGACACATAACAAGCCTCCTACAAAAAAAAATCTGATGGATGGACAAATGTCCTGCAGAGATAGAGGAAATATGAGCTTGTTGCCAGGCAAAACAGGCTTCATGCTTTCTCTGTATCCTGTCTGGGTTGAGCCTGCAAATGAGGTCAATGTTTAATCAATTGGTCCACTAAGTGCTGTTAAACTATAGCTTCTCATGCAGAGCCAGAGATGAAAGAAAACTGAAGTTGAAATTTTCCTCAGAAAAAGAGCAAGCACTAATATTTCAAAGAGAAGACGCTTAGATGAAACATATCCATCTCGTGGTTGTACTGGCAGGTGGGAGGTTATTAGCATCCCTGATAAGCAATGAGATGGAGCCCAAGGCACTTCCTCTCTTCTCTCCTCCCTTTCTCTCTCTCCTCCTTTCCTCTCTCTCTCTCCCCTTCCCCCTTTCCCAAACAACAATCTTAAGAGAAGGAAAGTGCAATTACACAGTGCCTGTTTAAAATTTAAGAAGACAAAAATGAGTTGAGGGTTTATTTTTTCCTTTTTGCAGGAAACAAATTAGCCCACAGTAGACTTGTGCCTGCAAGCAGCCCATTTAATTTGGTTATTTCCTATGCCTTGAGCCTAGCTTTTTCCCACTAATTCTGCCGGCCTCTTTCCATATCAGGGCTGATCTCTTCGCTGTATCCAGAATCATGTGACAAGCGGCAGTCCTGTCTGTATTTTATCTATTTAATCATCCCACCACCTTGTTCCCCCAAAGAATCCAAGGTGATGAGTCATTTTTTATAAGCAGAATCTCTTCCCTAAATTGGATGCCCACTGGTTTCAAGCAGTGCTTACTAAAATTTCAAACCCTCACCATTAAGTGTATAGTTAAAAATCCATTCATAATGTTCATGATTCCAACATGTTTGGGTTATTGAGGACATAAGCCTAAAAAATGACCATACAAAGAGTCCCTGCCCCTGGCTGTCTAGCTGTAGATGATCCCTGTGCACTGTATCTATTTTGAGCTGGCAGAGGAATTCTGATCTTCATCCTGAGCTCCAAGCCCTTGTGCCCAACTCCCTTCCAGAAATGGTCATCTGATGGCTCTACAGGAATCTCACATTTGAGATGCCCAAAATTCACCTCCTCATCTTACTCCCAACATAGTACAGTGGCCAAGAGCATAGAATCTGCTGCTAGTCTTCCTGAGTTCAAATCCCGGCTCTACCATTTACAGCTGCACGTACACAAATGATTTAACCCCCGTGTGCCTCCATTTCTTCATCTATGTGGATAATAACAGTGCCTACAACACAGGGCTGTTACTAGAGATCAAGTATTTAGAATGGGGAACAGCACAGTGTGTTCAGCAACGACGGGCTCGTGCTGTTCTGTCACTGTTAACTCCCTCCTCCTCCATTCTGTTTGGTGAATAGCATTGGTATCTGCCAAGCCTTCAGAAATAAAAGTCAACCTGGCTCTTCCCAATCTCTCACTTCACCTATAACTAGTCTTCCAAGTCTAGCTCACTTTAAATTCCTAAAAACCTCCTGACTCTACCTCCTTGTCTCCACCTCCAGGGACAAAATTTTGACTGAAGCTTCCTTTGTATTCTTCCCTGGATGAATGTGGTTGACTTCCAAACTATCTCGGCTCCTCCAATCTTGCCCCCTCGGTACTAACCACTGTGTCACTTCCCTGTGGAAAGACACCTTCCTCAACCTACTACTCTAGTGCCTGTAACATCAGTCTTCATCTCCCTGATCTCCTTCCCCTCCCTGTCTCCAGCCACAAGGAACTAACCAAGGGTGGATGCCCAACACAGCATGCGCTCTCGCGCCCGGCATTTGCACAAGTCACTCTCCGGCCTCATGATTCATCCTCTGCCTTCTTTACTGAACTGCCAGGCAGTTTACTGTGCTTGTCCTAAGGCCTACCGTTTCTCTGAACTCAGCAGCACCTGTGTATGCCTCATCATGGCCCTCACCACACTACATTGCACTTGTCTGTTCACTTGGATATCTTCTCTACCCCCTTATTCCCTTGATCAGGAGTCCATTTGGTATGGTTAAGAGGAACATGGAAGTCATTCTGCCAAGTTTGAAACCTGGCTCCTAGTACTTCCTAGCTGTGTGACTTTAGGCAAGTTACCTCACCTCTGTACCTTCATTTTCTTATCTATTAGAGCAAATTAAAAGTCTCACCTCATAGGAACAGTTTGAGAATTAAATGAATTCCTTGGAACCATTGCTGGAACATAATAAGATATAAATAAAAGGAGGCTATTATTATTGCTATTATTATTACTATCCCTGTCCTATTATGAATTGGGACCTCAAACAGTACCTAGTAAAAAGTCAGCGACATAAATACGTTTTAAGATAAAAAGACAGTGCCCCCAACTTGAGCCTGGTTTCATTGCTCATCACTGGGTAGAAGATATTTGGAAGCACTTAGACTTCACTGCTCCCACTTCCCCAGTGGGCCAGTCCCCTCAGGGAAGCACTCAGGAGCCAGTTCCCAGGATCCTGGGTGGCTTGGTACAGGACGAAGAGTGTACACTTTGGAGCCAGAAGTCCTGAGTCTGCCACCATAAAACCCATTATACTCCAGACAAATTCCTTAATTTCTCTGCATCCTCATCTATAAAATGGAAAATCATACCTACTCTGCAATGAAATGTAAAAGGCAATTGGCCTTGTGCTGGCATGTGGTAAACAGCGTCTACTAAAGTTAAAAAGGAGGCAGGTGGGTGGCTCAGTAGGTGGAGTGTCCAACTTCGGCTCAGGTCATGATCTCATGGTTCGTGGGTTCAAGCCCCGTATCTGGCTCTGTGCTGACAGCTCAGAGCCTGGAGCCTGCCTTGGATTCTGTGTCTCCCTCTCCCTCTGCCCCTTCCCGCTCATGTGTGCTCTCTCGCTTGCGTGCGCTCTCTTTCTCTCTCTCTCTCTCTCTCATCAACAAACATTTAAAAAAAATTTTAAGTTAAAAAAAAGAAACAAAATTTTTCTCAGCATTATTGCAGAACCATTCTAACTAATCAAAACACCCAAAAATCTTACAGAATAAAGTTGTTAAAAGTGAATATTGGCATAATGTTAACAGGGAAGGAAATGGTCATTAATGAGAACTCCAGGTATGTTTTTGAGATGAGGAATTTATGTAAAATAAATCCTTTCTGATAATTTTCTGATTCCCTGAAAGTGAGATCCTGGCAAGTACAATCTTGTAACAAAAAGTTACATGTGGAACTTCTTCATGTGGAAGAGCATTGGTTATTTAAAGCCTGTTCTGGTATCTGTCTTTGATCCGTGCTGGGTCTTCCCCATACAGTAAGTGAGCCACATATGACCATGATTCCTATATAGACCTTGACTCCTCATCCCACACTGGCCAATGGGGCTGTTCCCCTGCTATATTCCTAATGCCTAATAAATATTTACTCAGTTATTGAGTGAACACATGATCTCTTCTTAGCTCAGTGACCAGAGTTGTTTGGTTACAGGCAAAGGCCACAGCTGTGCTCACGTACAATTGCTAGAAATTACTTGTTCACCACTGCTTATCAAATAGGTCATCCACCAAGAGAGAATATTTTACATGTGTGAGCTACACTCTGCTCAAGTGAGGGCTCCACCCTGTTCTCCTAAATCATTCACTGTCTGGCCCCAAGAGATAAAGTTTGCCTCTTTCTTTCTCTTAAAAAACAAAAAAATAAACAAAGAACACTATAAACAAGAAACAGTGGCTCCATAAATAACTTCATAATAAAGAAGATTCTCTCTCTATAGCCCCCAACCCCCTTATCAAGAAAAAAAAATCCTTAGTAACAAAACAAAAACAACCCTTACTGAGCATTTTCAGAGCATAATTTGTAGAACTCCTGGTAAGAATTCCAGAAGACAGGTCCCTCTCTATTCTGAGCAAGCTCTGCTATCCCTGTGTCTTCAGGATGATTCTGCTGAGCTTCAACATGGCCAAGGAGCTGAGAGCATAAAGTCATCACATGACCAATCATGAGTTCTGGGCATCTACACTCCTTCTGGGCTTTAATCTCATTTCAAAGTTATTCTGTGGAGCACTTTAAAAAAAAAAAAAAGTCTTCTGTTATGGTAGGCCAAACCTGGTATACAATTAAATGCTTAAGATATGATCGTTTTGATGTTAAAGTGAGACAGTTCAGTACAGAGCACAAAGCCTTGCCTGTGGAGTCAGGAGTCCTAGGTTCTAGTCCACTAGGTAGTTGTAGGACTTTAGGTACATCACTTAGTTCTCTAGGCCTCAGTGGTTTCCGTTGTAAAATGAGGTGAATTAGTCCAGACCATCTCCAAGTTTCCTTCAAGGGTGAAAATGTATTTAAAGCTATGCATATTTAGCACATCAACTTTATCATATAATACTCCTTTTGAATTACTAACATAATACATCCTAACAGTTCCATTGTAGAAGCTAAATTAAAGGGCACTATTTTATCTGGAAAATCTTTTTCTAGATTATTTTTCCAAATTAGTATATAGGGTAAACCATAAGTCCCTGTTCATCTATGTTTAAAATGGCCACAAATGTGTATGTACCTTAATAAAGAAGACATGAACTGTAAATGACATCTACAAGAAACTGGGGTATATTTTCAACATTTATTGTAACATAATGAATAATAACTGTATTAATACCTGTGTGTGGAGTCACTGATAACATATTTCCATGACAGATGGACAGTGACACTGGGCAGATTCAACATAATAGTAAAACATTTGTTATTTAGAATCTCCCAGAAATTAATATGAGAAACCAACCAATCATGAATATAAAAGCACTTTTTCTTTCAGCTGTGATTTCACTCACAGCTGAAATAAAGCAAAGCAAAAGATGTTAAGAAACAGAAGCACCCCATTTCCTCTTGGCTTTACTGCCTTACACACATTCATTCACCCTCCTTCCAGTCTCAATGGAGGTAAGACTCATTCTTGCAAAAGTCAGTTTCTCTCCCTTGTACTGATACTAGTTTTGCTCCTTGATGGACATGTGCCTAACTCCAGAGTTGCCACACTTTCTCTCATTCATATATCCTCAACTAGTCCTTCCCTCTTTTCTACTAACACATACAGTTGCCCTGTACAATTAGAATAATTTGCTTGGCTATAATGCAACCCATATTAAAACTCCTTCAATTTAGAAGAAGGAAAGCTTCCAAATACATTCTATTGGGCCAGCATTACCCTAATACCCAAACCAGACAAAACACTACAAAAAGGAAAACTACAGTCCAATATCCCTGATGTACACAGCTGTTCATTTGATATATCCAGGGATGCAAGGATGGTTCAATGTTTACAAGTCAATAAAAGTGATATAACACATTAACAAAATGAAGCATAAAACATACAATCACCTCAAATAAATGCAGAGAAAGCATTTGACAAAATGCAACATCTACTTATGATAAAAACTCTCAATAAAGTGGGTTTAGAGGTAATATACCTCAAGCCATATATATGAAAAAGTCACAGCTAACACTATACTCAGAGGTAGAAAATAGAGCTTTTCCTCCAAGATGAGGAACAAGACAAGATATCCACTCTCACCACTTTTATTCAACACAGTGCTGTAGGCTCTAGCCAGAGCTATCAGACAAGAAAAGTAAATAAAAGGCATCAGAATTGGTAAAGAAGAAGTAAAACTGTCACTATTTGAAGATGACATGATACTTGATACAGAAACCCTAAAGATTCCACCAAAAACAATTAGAAGTACTAAACAGATTCAGTAAAGTTGCAGGATACAAAGTAATACACAGAAATCAGTTAGGTATCTACACACGAATAACACAATAATAGAAATAAAATTTAAAAAACAATTCCATTTACTATTGCACCAAAAAGAATAAAATATCCAGTTATAAACTTAACCAAGAAGATAAGAGACCCATACTCTGAAAACTATAAAACACTGATGAAAGAAACTGAAGACAACACAAATGGAAAGATACTTCATGCTTAAAAATTACAAGAATTAATACTGTTAAAATATCCATATCACCCAAATCAATCTATAGAGTCAATGCAATCCCTATCAAAATACCAACATCATTTTTTCACAGAACTAGAATGAACAATCCTAACATTTGTATAGAACCACCAAAGACCCTGAATAGCCAAGACAATCTTGAGGATGAAGAACAAAGATGGAGGTATCACAATCCCCTATTTCAAGATACATTACAAAGCTACAGTAATCAAAACAGTAAGGTACTGGCACAAAAACAGACACAGAGTTCAATAGAAGAGAATAGAGAACCCAGAAATAAACCCACACTTATGTGGTCAATTAATCTATGACAAAGGAGGCAAGAATGTACAATGAGGGAAAAGGCAGTCTCCTTAATAAATGGGGCTGGGAAAACTGGACAACTACACGCAAAAGAATGAAACTGGACCACTTTCTTACACTATACACAAAAATAAACTGAAATAGACTAAAGACTTAAGTATGGGACATAAAGCCATTAAATTCCTAGAAGAAAATATAGACAGTAATTTCACAGACATTGGCCTTGGTAACATTTTTCGAGATACGTCTTCTTCAGTAAGGGAAACAAAAGCAAAAAAGAAAAGAAAAGAAAGAAAGAAAGAAAAGAAAAAAACCCTGAGACTACATCAAAATAAAAAGCTTTTGCACAGCAAGCCAACAATAAAACTAAAAGGCAACTTACTGAATGGGAGAAGATTTTGCAATGATATATCTGATAAGGGGTTAATAACCAAAATATATAAAAGAACTTACACAACTCTAAACCAAAACAGCCCAAATCATCTGATTTAAAAATGGACACAGGATATGAATAGACATTTTTCCAAAGAAGACATACAGGCCACAGACACATGAAAAGATGCTTAACATCATCAATCATCAGGGAAATACAAATCAGAACCACAATGAGGTAACACCTCTCACCTGTCAGAATGGCTAAAATCAAAAAGACAAACAGATAAAAAGTGTTGACCAGGATGTGGAGCAAAAGGAACCCTCATGCACTGTTGGTAGGAATGTAAATTGGTACAGCCACTGGGGAAAAGAGTATGGTGGTTTCTCAAAAAACTACAACTAGAAATACCATATGATCCAATAATGTTACTACTGGGTATATACCTGAAGAAAATTAAAACATTGATTCAAAAAGATATATGCACCCTTATTTTAGTGCAGTGCTATTTATAATAGCCAAGGTATGAAAGAAACCTAAGTGTTCATCAATAGATAAAAAAATAGACCCCTTGTGTGGATAGACACACAATGGTGTATTGTTCAGTCATAAAAAAGATGAGATCTTGCCATTTGTGACAGCATGGATGGACCTAGAGGTATTATGCTAAGTGACATAAGTCAGAGAAAGAAAAATACCATGTTTTCACTTATGTGGGGTCTAAAAATCAAAACAAATGAGTTAGCAAAAAGCAGAAACAGATCCATAAATATGGAGAACAAACTGATGGTTGCCAGAGGGGAAAAGGGTAGAGGGATGGGCAAGATGGGTGAAGGGGAGTGGGAGATACAGGCTTCCAGTTACAGAATGAATAAGTCATGGGGATAAAAGGCACAGCATAAAGGAATACAGTCAATCGTACTTAACAGCACTGTATGGTGAAAGAGGGTAGCTACACTTGCAGTGAACATAGCTTAACATATAGACCTGTCAAACTGCTATGTTGCACAACTGAAACAAATACAACATTGCATGTCAACTATACTTCAATTTTTAAAAAATCCTTCTATTTAATATATATCTTTATAGTGTATCCACATGTGCTACCTCCATTATCTCTCCAGTATTTAACTTCTTAGTCTCCTAAAAGTCATTCCCTTCCCTAAAAGTCATTCAGGCTACTGAAACGGCTCTCAAGTGCCCTCAAAACCACTTCCCCTTTCCTCCATTCCAGATTCAGAAAAATGGTACCAGTAAGTGGCCAGTTGGACAGGTTTCAAACTTTGGAGTCATCTTATGCCTTCCTGAATTCTAGCTTCAAATATTTCAGTGTGTGTTCCACGTAGCTACTTGGACGTTATACTGGTCACGGTTCCTACAGGCAACAGATGGCTCACTGAAGGGGTCTCTGAAGAAAGTTTAAAAAGGGAACTCTTTACAGAGGGGTGGGTGGGCAGGGACAGGGAAACCAGCAAGATGATGAAGCCCTTGGGAAACTAGTAGGAACAGGAGCCGTCATTACTTCCAGGTTTAAAGAGTATTACACGTTGAATTGTGTCCCCTCTCAAAAAATTCATGTTGAAGTCCTAATCCTCCCATACCTTAGAATGTGGCAGTTAGAGGGCGGGCATTCATGGAAGTGATTACATTAAAGTGAGGTCATTAGGTGGGCCCTAATCCAAATGCTTAATGTCTTTATGAGAGAAAGTTTGGATGTAGACACAGACGGAGGAAAGGGAACATGGAGACACAGGGAGAATGGCCAGGTACAAGCCACGGAGAGGGGCTGCAACAGTTCCTTCCCTCATTGCCCTTGATTTCAAACTTCTAGCCTCCAGAAGTCTAAGAAAATACATTTCTGTTGTTTAAGCCACTCAGCGTGCAGTACATGCTTTGTTACGGCAGCCCTAACAAACTAACACAAAGAGGAAAGAGAAGGGGGCTGCTGACAAGAACAATAGCTGTGCAAACGAGGCCATGAAACAGGAGCTATGGCCTCAGGTAGAGAAATACAGCCGCCGACAAACAACACCACAGCAGGGAGAGAGCGGTGGGGGGAAACCATCGCCACCTCTCTTCCCTGCCCCCTCATCTGTCTGTCCCCCAATGGTGTCACCAGAAGCTAGATGCCAAGGGAGCTTGGGTGACGAAGTCTATAGCGGTCAACTACCTAGCACACAAAGCAAAGTGCGAGTGATTCTAGAGGGTACAAATGGAAAATATTCAACAAATATGTCTACGACTGCTTACTGCTCTCAAATGTCACAAGCCTAAAACAGACTGTTTCCCATCCATCACCAAACCTACTTTTCCCTTAGTTGTCCATCTCAGTGAATGTAACTCCATTCTTCTAGATGCTCAGGCCATAAATCTTGACGCCATCCCTGGTTCCATCAACAGACTCCATATGAGCTACCTTAGAAATTTTCAGACTCTAACTACCTCTTACCAGCCCCACGTAGATGCTGATCTCAGCACCATCTCTGGTTCAGGAACTTGCCTGTGGCTATCCCCTTACCACCTACCCCCTGGCCAGGCTCTACCTTTTCCAAAGCTGGGGTTGAGTGGGGCCCCATCTCCACTGTGCATCATCATTAGAGGAAATCTCCCAGACCCAACATCTCTCCAGATGTTAGGAAAACCACCATAGAGTAAGGTTACTCGCTCTGCCTCACCTTTAGAACATCAAGCCCTCATCCTTTCCTCTCTGAAAGCTCCAGCCTGCTCACCTGATGGGCTTCCATCTTCAAAGCACAGGGTCTCCCCTGGTGGCTCACAAGCAAATTTCCATGACACAAAAATACATACAGAAGCATGAGTTGGTTCCCCCCACCCCCGAATTAAAACACAGCCTTACTGATTTTTCTGGATTTATAAATAATGATTTTTATTACTAGAAAGTCAAGTGATTCAGAAAATTATAAGCAAAAAAATAAGATCCCTTTAGTTCCACTGCTGTGAGATATGAACAATTCATGTTTATGTGACTATGATTTCATACAGGTTCTTAGGCACATAATACACACATATGTAATTTTATATAAATGGGTTCACATTATACAAGTCATTTAAAAATTCTAAATACCTTTTCTCTGATCTTCAATCTTTCTGTTTACTTACCTCTCCCTTCCCTTTCTCCTGACCCCTATACCTTACCTCACCCCTGATCAAGGAATCAAAGTTCACATTTTGGTATACAGTCTTATATACTTTTCTCCATGCTTATAAATCATGTGTGAATATTTAAGTACATGTATTGAACTTTGGGGTAATTTATAGTAAAAAAAAAAACCCTTAGATTCTATAATATTTCCTTATTTATATCTCATAAGAAAACCCTTCTAAGTTACCTAGTATAGATACAACTCATTTTTTTCAATAGCTGCATAATGATATGGATGCACCACAATTTATTCAACCAATTTGCTATTAATGAACTTTCAGGGTGTCTCTGATTTAATCATGCACATGATATTATAATGTTCTTTTTCAAACTGGCATATTTATTTCTAAGGAAAAAATGTTCTCTAGGTGAAGTGATATTAAAATATACATGTATTTTTAAGTTATTATAGATACTGCCACATTATAAGGCTCTAAGATTATAATGCTTCAATTTCAATGTATACTATTAATGCTACTCTCTGATTAAAACTGAAAAATACAACATAGTACAAAAATGGACAAAGTAACAATTCACTGAAGGGTAACTCCAAATAGCTAATAAATATAATGCCTCACTGATCATTAGAGAAATGCAAATTAAAGAAAGATAGATCATATCCTACTCATCGAACTGGCACAAAAGAAATAAAGAAGAAGAATAAAAATAATACTAATACTAAAATACACTGATGATGCACATGAGGTAAAAAGGGAAAAGGGCATTCTTTTAACATTAGGGGCACTAATCATTTTCTGTTCTATTTGCTTGAAATATTTTTTTCAACTTCTTTCACATCTTTTGACTGTATAGTATTTTGGGCCACATTTAAAAATCCAAGTTTTACACAGTCGTATATTTTTCCTTTAAGGCTTATAGTGTTCTGTCTTGCTTCAAAAGATACTGTTTACCCCATCCTCTCCTAATTTTTCTTCTAAATTTTTACTGCTTTTTATTTTATATTTAAATTTGTAATATCTTTGGGATTTATTTTTACATGTAAGGAGAGAGGAGTATAATTTTAATTTTCTTCCAGATGGAAAGCAAGTTATGTCAACATTGTTTATTAAGTCAATTATTTTTCTAACCTGAAATTGAAATATCACCTTTGGCATATGTTAACTTCCCATAGTCACTGGAATTTATTTTTTGACTCTCTATTCAATTCCATTGGTCTTTTAAGTCAATATCATATTGCTTTAATTACAGTGGCGCCAGAGCATGATTTCATCTCTAGTAAAACATCACTGCTTTTATTTTTAATAATTTTGTTGATTATTTTCAGACATTTAATCTTGCATGGGCTTTTTAGAAATTAGTCTTTGTATTTTGAAGTAATTATAGATTCACATGCCATTTGAAGAAATAATAGAGAAATCCTATGATTCTCCCAATGGCAGCATACTGATAAACTATAACACTGTATCACAATCATGGTATTGACATCGATAGAGTCAAGATATGGAACATTTCCATTGCCACAAGGATCCTTTGTGCTGCCCTTTTATAGCCACACCTACTTCTCTTCTGTTCCCACATACTCCTTCATATCGGGCAACCACTGATCTGTTCTCCATTTCTATAATTTTGTAATTTCAAGAATGCTATATAAATGGAATCATTGCAGTATATAACATTTTGGGATTGACTTTTCCACTCAGCATAATTCCCTTGAGATTCATCCAAGTTGTGGCCTGCATCAATGGTTCATTTCCTTTTGCTGCTGAGTAATATTCCATGGTAACATACCACAATTTCTTTAACCATTCACTCACTGAAGAACATCTGTATCATTTCCAGTTTACAAATTAAGTCGGTCTGGATGTTTACATCTAAGTTTCTGTGTGAATGTTTTCACTTTTCTAGAATAAATGACCAAGAGTAGAATTGCTAAGTTGAGGTTCTATGCTACTTACATGTTTAGCTTTATGAGAAATGGCCAAACTGTTCTCAAGAGTGACTACCATTTTACAAGCCCCCCAGCAATGCATGAGTGGTCCTGGTTCTCCTATGCTTATCAGCATTTGATGTTGTCACTATTTGTTATTATAAACATTTGGATACATGTGTAGTGCTGTCTCATTAATGGTTTTAATATGCATTTCCCTAATGGCTAATGATATTTACCATCTTTTCATGTGTTTCTTTTTCCAACTATAGCCTCTTCAGTGAAATGTCTGTGCCTATCTTTTGCCCATTTTCTAACTGGATTTTTGTTTTACTGTTAAGTTTTGAGAAGTCTTTAGATATTGAAAGTAAATATCTAAATTGAAAGTAAGTTTTGAGAAGTCTTTAGATATTGAAGTTACTGTTTCTTTGTCAGATATGTGGTTTGCAAATATTTTATCCCAGTGTGAAGCTTGTTTCTTCATCCTCTTAAAAGGGATGCTCCCAGAAATTTTAAAGTAAAATTTATTGATGCTTTTGGTATCAAATATATGAAGTCTCTGCCTAGCCTTAGATCCTGAAGTTTTTCTTTTATTTTCTTCTTAAAAGTTTTATTTTTGCATTTTACATTTAAGTCTGTGATCCACCTTGAGTTAATTTTTGTATAAAGTGTGAGACTTAGATTGAGGTTCACTTTTTTGCCTGTGGATATCCAATTGCTCCAGCACCACTGTTGAAAAAATCTATTTTCCTGTATTGAATTGCTTTTGCACTTCTGTCAAAAATCAATTAGGCATATTAGTGTGAGGATATTTCTGGTTCCTTTACTCTTATGTCCATTGATCGCTGCGTCTAGCCCTCTGCCAATATCACACAGTCTTGATAATCATAGTTACATAATGTTCTTGAAATCATGGAAATTGCTTTTCCCCACATTTTCAAAATTATTATACCTATTCTATTTTCTTTCCACAGATATTTTAGAATAGTACTGCTTATCTCTAGAAAAAAAAATTTAAATTTTTTATCAATTTGGGGGAGAACTGATATCCTTACTGTGTTGGATTTTCCAATCCATGAAAATCTCTCTTTATATATTTGGATCTTCTTTGATGTCTTTTGTCAGCATTTCATAGTCTTCATCACGCAAATTCTGTACATTTTATTAGCTTTATAACTAGCCATTTAAAGTTTCTGAGCAACTCTAAATGATAGATTTTCAATGTGTATCCATGTCTTCATTACTAGTATACTTAAATAAGGTTGACTTTGTGTATTTTTATCTTCTATCTTGAACTTTGCTGGATTTACTTTGTGGTTCTATAGGGTTTTCATTTTTTAATATTTATTTATTTTTGAGGCGCACACACACTCACACGCGTAGGGAAGGGACAGAGAGAGAGAGAGAGGAAGAAAGAAAATCTCAAGCAGCCTCTATGCTGTCAGTGTGAACCCTGAGGTGGGCCTAGAACCCATGAACTCTGAGATCACTACCTGAGCTGAAACCAAGAGTCGGATGCTTAACCAACTGCACCACCCAGGTACCCCCACAGGGTTTTTGTTGTTGTTTTGGGTTTTGTTTTGAAAATGATTATGTCATCTGCAAATCAAAACAGTTTTATTTCTTACTTTATGCTATGTATCTTTTCTTTCTTTATCTTGCTTTACTGTCATGGCTAGAACTTTTAATACTTTGGATAAGAGTAGTAAGAGTGGACATTCTCCCCAGTTTTAAAGGGAAACCACTCAGTATTTTACCACTAAGTATAAAGTTAGCTGTGGGGTTTTCTGTAAATTGGCTTATTGACTTTTTTCACCATTGGTTGAAAATTGGTAGATTTTTCAAATATTGAGCCAGCCTTGTATTTCTGGAATAAACTCTACTTGGTCATGATGTATACTTCATTTTACACAATGCTGAACTCTGCTTATTTTTGTTCAAGATTTTATGTCTATATTCATGAGACATATTGGTCTGTGGTTTCCGTTTTTTGTAGTGTCTCTGTTTTTTTATGTGAAGGTAAATATTAGCTTTATAAAATGAATTGGGAAGTATTCCCTCCTTTTCTGTTTTTTTTTTCTTGAAGAGATTATATAGAGTTGTGTTATTTCTTCCCTAAACATTTGGGCCTGGAGAGTTCTTTTTTGTGAATTTTTAGTTGTGAATTCAATTTAATAGTTATAGTACTATTCAAATGATCTAGTTCATGTTGAGTGAACTGTGGTAATTTATGTTTTTCAAGATGTTGGTTGATTTCATCTAGGTTGTGTGTAGTTATTCATAGTATCCTCTTGTCATTGTTTTGGTGTCCACAGGCTTCATAATAGACGTCCCCTGTCTCATTCTTGATTTTGGAAATTTGTATCTTCTCTCCCTTTACTTTTGTTCTCAGTTTTGCTAGTAGTTTTTCAATTTGATTGATTCTTTTTCAAAAACCAATTCTTTGTTTCACTGTGTTTTTTTCCTATTGCTTTCCTGTTTTCAGTTTCATTGATTTTTGCTCATATCTTTATTATCTTCTTCTTTTCCCCATTTTCCATTTATTTTGCTCTTCTCTTTCTAGTTTTTTGAGGTGAAAGCTTAGTTTATTGATTTGAGACTTCCCTTCTTTTCTGATATAAGCATTGAGTACTATAAATATAGTTCTATTTCAGCACTACTTTAGCTGTGTCCCTCAAATTTTTTGTTGTATTTTCATTTTCATCAATTCAATGTATTTTTTTTTATTCCTTTTAGGTTTCCTGTTGACCCATGGATTATACAGAGGTATGTTATTTATTTCCCAAGAATTTGGAGATTTTATTATTGTTCTCTTACTGATCACTAGTTTGATTCCACTTTAGTTAGAGAACATAATCTGCATGATTACAATTCTTTTTTTTTTTTCAAATGTTTATTTATTTTGAGACAGAGCAGGGGAGGGGCAGAGAGAGAGGGACACACAGAATCTGAAGCAGGCTCCAGGCTCTGATCTGTCAGCACAGAGTCTGACACGGGGCTCAAACTCGTCAACCACAAGATCAGGACCTGAGCCAAAGTCGGATGCACAACCGACTGAGCTACCCAGGTGCCCCTACAATTCTTCAAAAACTGATCACGTTTGGGGGTGCCTGAGTCAGTTAAGTGTCCGACTCTTGATTTTGGTTCAGGTCATGATCTGCAGTTCGTGGATTGAGCCCCGCATCAGGCTATACAGTATGCTTAAGATTCTCCCTCTTCCCATCTCTCTACCCTTCCTGTATTCATGCTTGCTCTCTCTCTCTCTCTCTCTCTCTCTCTCTCTCTCTCAAAATAAGTAAATATTTTAAAAAATGATCACGTTTGTTTCATGGCCTAGTATATAGTCTCCCTTGGTATATGTTATGTGAGCACTTAAACAGAATGTGTATTCTTCTGTTTTGGGATGGAGTGTTCTACAAATATTGATTAGGTCCCATTGTTTGATGGTATTGATTTCTTCCATATCGCTGATTTTCTGTCTAGTTGTTCTATCAATTGATGGGAAAACAGTGTTGAACTCTCGACGATAATTTTTAATTCTTACAGTGTGTATCTGTTTTATTTCACACATTTTGCAGGGCTTTTTTGTGCATACACATTTAGAATTCTGTCTTATTGATGTATTAACCCTTTTATCATTATATAATATTTCAAATCTGATGTCTGAAGTCTGTTTTATCTGATAGTAAAGTAGCTACTCCTGCTTTCATTTTATTAATGTTTTATGCCATGTCTTTTCTCCAATCTTTACTTTCAGCCTACCTATATCATTATAGTTGAAGTGAGCTTGTTGTAGTAGTGTATTTTTAGGTAGCTTTTAAATCCATTCTGCCAAACTTTGTCTTTTAATTGGTTCATTTATACCACTTAAATTTATTATTTTACTCTATTTAATTTTTTTAAATTTACATCCAAGTTAGTTAGTATATAGTGCAACAATGATTTCTGGAGTAGATTCCTTAATGCCCCTTACGCATTTAGCCCATCCCCCCTCCCACAACCCCTCCGGCAACCCTCTGTTTGTTCTTCATATTTAAGAGTCTCTTATGCTTTTGTCCCCCTCCCTGTTTTTATATTATTTTTGCTTCCCTTCCCTTATGTTCATCTGTTTTGTATCTTAAAGTCCTCATATGAGTATACCACTTATATTTAATATAATTACTGACATATTAGGATTTAACTCCGTCATTCATTTTTTGTTTTCTTCTGTTGTTGTTGTTTTTTTCCTGCTTTCCTTTGTGATACATGAACATTTTCCACACTACCTAAAGCAAAGTACAGATTTAGTGCAATCGCTATCAAAATACCAACAGCATTTTTCACAGAACTAGAACAAACAATCCTAAATTTTGTATGGAACCACGAAACACCCTGAATAGCCTAAGCAATCCTGGGAAAGAAAAAAAAAAGCTATAGCCATCACAATCTCAGATTTCAAGATATATTCCAAAGCCACAATAATGAAAACAGTGAGGTATTGTCACAAAAATAGACACATAGATCAACAGAACAAAATAGATAACCCAGAAATAAACCAACAATTATATGGTCAATTAAGAAGGGAAGAACATATAATGGGGGAGAAGACAGTCTCCTCAATAAATGGTGCTAATAAAGCCGGACAGCTACATGCAAATAAATCAAAGTAGACAACTCTCTAACACCACACACAAAAATAAATTTAAAATGAATTAATGACCTACTGTGAGATGTGAAACCAATAAACTCCTAGGAGATTATATAGGTAGTAATTTCTCTGACATCAGCTGTAGCAACGCATTCTAGGTATGTTTTCTGAGGCAAGGAAAACAAAAATAAATTATTTAGACAACAAAATAAAAATGAGAGAAGATATTTGAAAATGATATATCCAGTAAGTTATTAATATCCAAAATAAAGAACTCATACAACTCAAGACCAAAAAAATAAACTATTATTCTAAAAATGGGCAGAAGACATGAATAGGCATTTTCCGAAAGACATACACATGGCCAAATGACATGAAAAGATGCTCAACATCACTAATCATCAGGGAAATGCAAATCAAAACCACAATGAGATATCACCTTACACCTCTTAAAATAGCTAAAATCACAAAGATAACAAATAACAAGTGTCAGAGAGGATGTGGAGAAAAAGGAATCTTCATGCACTGTTGGCAGGAATGTAAATTGCTACAGCCACTGTGGGAAACAGTATGAAGGTTTCTCAAAAAATTAAAAATAGAAATACCATATGATCCAATAATTCCACTACTGGGATTTTACCTGAATAAAATAAAAACACTAATTCAAAACGATTTATGCCCCTGTATGTTTATTGTAGCATTATTTACAATAGCCAAGATATGGAAGTAAACTGGGTGTCCATCAATAGATGAATGGATAAAAAAGATGTGAGGTGTGTGTGTGTTTGTGTGTGAGTATCATCCAGTCATAAAAAAGAATGAGATTGTGCCATTCGAAACAACATTGATAGACTCAGAGGGTTTTATGCTAAGTGACATAAGTCAGACCGAGAGAGACAAATACCATATGATTTCATTCATAAGTGGAATCTAAAAAAACCCCACAACTGAATAAACAGACAAAGAGCAGAATCAGACCTATAAATACAGAGAACCAATAGTTGCCAGAGGAGAGGTGGGTGGGGAGTTGAGCAAAATGGGTGAAGGGGAGTGAGAGAATATAGGCTTTCAGTTAGGAAGTAAGCATAAAGAGTGTAGTCAATACACAGCATAAAGAGTGTAGTCAATGATATTGTAATAATGATGTATGGAGACAGACAGTAGCTACATTTGCAGTGAACACAGCATAATGTATAAACTTGTCCAATCACTAAGTTGTAAACCTGAAGCCAATGTAACATTGAGTGGCAACTGTATTTAAAAAAATTTTTTTTAATTAAAAACATGCAATGAGGCAATCGTTTGGAAAAAAAATTTCAGTAAAGCTTTACCCAACTGAGTTTTACACAGTATCTTCCATCCATACTCAGACTGAAAAATCACAATGAAAACAATAAAAGGAGAAAGAAACACAAACGGTCTACAGACACCTGGCAATCAACTAGCCACTCATGCAGATATGTTTGATATTGCCTCTGCCCAACTTCCGGGCAATGTCCCCAGGGTCCCAAGTGGCACGAAGATGTAAAAAATATTGTCTAAAAAGGAGTAGGGTAATTCGAGGACAATTGGTGCAATATGGAAATCAGTCCATAGACTTTAGCTCATTTTTCTAAGTAGTTCTATATAACATTTCATTCTTTCACTTCTTCTTAAAGGCAGGGTTCTAGCCTTCTTTAATATTTTCTCTGTGTCTTTCAGTGAAGTGATCAGAGACCAATGGTTGGATTCCTGAGCAAAGGCCGTTGTACAGAGACCTTGCATGTAGCATCTAGTTTAACTCTCTCTTCCAGAGACAGAAAATGAAAACCCTCATATCTATTCCCTAGAATGTAAAAATCATTGCTTCACGGCTAGTCCTGTCATTTGGAAAGTGTTAACTGGTTGAAGTAAGATCATCTTAGCCTTCGTTAATGTTGTGTCCCTGTTCTTTTTTGCCACAGAAAAAGCACTGTTATAATTGAAAGGCAGCTCCACAGCTTCCCAGGTAGGGATGAGAGAAGTATTGCTAATTTGCTCAGTGTTACACTTGCTTAGTTCTTCATTAGACCGAAGGGGAAAGTCAAAGCTTCCGGGAAGCCTGCTGGGGGAAAGAAGTATTCCCAATTCCAGTTGTTGCCTAAGAACCCAGGCAATCCCAGAGGGGAAAGGACAGTCCTTACCAAATAATGCCACCATAAAGCATAATCATTCCAAATTTCTACGTTCATTCATACAAAATATTACTGAGCATCCAAGATGTGACACCGCTACTCTAGGTACTAGGGACACATCCATGAACAAGAAAGGCAGAGCTCCTGTCTTCAGGTAACTTACACACCAGTGAAGAAGGCAAAGATACGATGTATTTTCAGTTATTAATAAGAAGCACAAAGAAATGCAATGCAGGCGAGGTGATAATTATGGGGCAGAAGTGCTACCTTAGGTAGAATAGCCATCTTGAAGGGATGGCATTTGAGCGGAGACCTGAATGAAGCGGGGAGCAAGCAAAACAAAGTTCTAGGGGCAGAGATTTTACGAAGAAGTACCAAGGCTTAGAGGCAGGATGTTGCTGGGTGTGTTTGAAAACTGTCAAGGCCACTGCGCCTGCCTTTAGCTTCTGCTTCGGAAAGCCCAAACTCACTGTCTCTGTCTGTCTGTCTGTCTGTCTCTCTCTCTCTCTCTCTCACACACACACACACACAAGACCAACACATGGATGCCCCCATCACAGAAGCTGGTGATCCACTCTGGTTGGCGCACAACCTGTAATTTTAAACAGTGGCCTTCGTGACTCACTCTGTCCAAGTTCCACAGTACTGTTTTCTCCACATCCCTTGCTCTCTTTCCTCCAGACAAAAGGCGACTGTCTGCCTGCAAAAGTTTTGCTGAGCTGACATACAAATTCAGAATGCAATGAGTGAGGGCCTGAGACTTGGAGGCACACTGGCTTACAAAAAAGACAAATTAATTAACTTGTCAAATCCTTTTTCTCAGTAAACATGAATACAATTGATTCTTGCATAATACAGGTTGTTTCTCAGTAGTACCAATCATCCATTTTCTTCCTTCTCTCCCCATTCTATTTCCTGGTTCTTAAGGTATCCACAAATTCGGGTGGTATTTGCCAGTTACACATGGAAACTGAGGAACGTTTCACAATATGAAACAATAATATATTTCTCCTAAGTTTGTATATATGTGGGTCCAGATGTATCAGGTGTGAAGCATGATACTGAGACAACTAAACATTAAATTCTAGAACTGTGTATATTTTATATTAGAAAAATACTATAGAATATTTAAATGTTCAAAAATTAAATAATTTTCAGCTTTGCTAATTTTCTTTAAAATTGTGTTAGTCATTGTAATTTCTATTTGCCTTTTAATCTTAATAGATAATTTGACATTTTAGGGAAAAAAACTAGCCTTCAAAAACATTGGCAATATTTTCATCTTTTATTTTTATTAAACACTGAGATCTATACAATGATAATTCAGATGTCTGAAATTTTACAGACTTCCAGTCATATAAATCCATAAACCATAGCTTTTGCTTTTGTCATTAGAAAGGTATGTTTGCCAAAACATATTTTGTTTAACAGTTTATTAGCTTGGTTTATAGTTTTTAATGTTTAGGGTATATGGAATGTGGTCCTCAACTTTTACCACTTGTCTGGGTCCCACAAATGTTAGGAGACAGTCTGGGCCGATGAACCTGGACTCTGGCTGGATTACATGGGACTGAATAAGCCATTGTAAGAAGTTGGAATGTGATTCCAACTTTGATGGGAATCCCACCCAGATGGTTCTGGACTGGATGGTAGCCAACTGGAAGCTCATCCCTAATGTGTAGAACTAATTCAACATTGATTTTTTTCTTTTCTTTTCTTTTTTTTTTTTGGAGAACAAGGTATCAAATGAAGGATTCTTCCACCCCCTACCGCTCTTGACTAGAAGCACCAGAACTGTTGCATGTGTCACAGGGATTGCAGGACCATCTTGGGCTGTACCACCACATTCTGGGAGTGTCTGGTACATCCAACATATGAGGCACAACTTAAGTGCAACAGAGCTTTTTGTTTGTTTGTTTGTTTGTTAAAGAGGAAATTTCCCTGGGCCACAATTTTCTTCTAGGAGGCCTTTACTTCGTTCATGTAACCAAAGGACAGAACAGATTGATTTTTGCAGGATGAATCTATACCATGTTCAGACGATATATTCTCTACCTCATATCACTTAGTATCCTGGCTCTTCCACTGTGTAGTTGTATGACCTCAGACAACTTACTTGACTCTTCTCTATTAGCATGGAATTTAATGATAATGTCTGCCTCACAGGATTGAATGATATAGGGGCGCCTGGATGGCTCAGTCAGTTGAGCCTCCGACTTTGGCTCAGGTCATGATCTCACGTTCGTGGGTTCGGGCCCCACGTCGGGCTCTGTGCTGACAGCTCAGAGCCTGGAGCCTGCTTCGGATTCTGTGTCTCCCTCTCTCTCTGCCCCTCCCCCTCTCATGCTCTGTCTCTCTCTGTATGAAAAATTAAAAAAAAACATTAAAAAAAAGATTGAATGATATAAACTACATGCAAATTTAGGACAGGGTCCAGCACTATTACTTAAATGTATTAATTATTTATTGTTATTTTCATCTTCTTTGGTTATCAAGTGATGACTGAAAAGGCCCAATTTCAATTCTGTGAAATTCTTTTTAATTTGCAATTCACAAAGACAGGGGCTTTCCATAGTTGGGCAGTATTCAGGCAGGACTGCCTAATTATCTTTGCAGAGCACTGCAGAAGGAAGCACAGCCTGCGAGGGGAATGGAGTTTCCTGAGTTCTCTTCTAGTGTCAAGATTCTATGATTCTTACTATGAACTCAGCTTCTTGGGTGTTCTACAGCATTATAGAGTTTATAATCTCACTGGAGAGATTAAAATGACTCATCTAAAATGGATAAGAATAAAGGAGAAGGTGATCCTGATGAGAGGCACTGAGAGTGAATGGTTCAATGGAAGGATCCATGAAGGAAGCAGACAGGAAGACCTCATGGACCACGTGGAATTTTCCTCAATTCATAACAGAGAAATATATTGGTTGGGTACAGAGGAAGGAGTGTGACTAAGGAATGCCTATGTCATGGCCCTCAACCTCCCCTACCAAGTCAGAGCTTCACATGTTCTCCTCTCCCCAACACTGCTGTTCATGTTGCATTCAGAGACCCTCCATCCTGTAGCCCTCAGCAGACAGAGGCCTGGGCTTTGAGGAACATCTGTGGATGCTTGAAAGACAGAAGAGGTGGGGATGTATTTTTCCTTCTCCCTACTGGGGTTTAGATTGTTCCTCATTCCCCTTAACCCAATGAGCCCAATGAGCCCAATGAGCCACCCTGGTTCCATCACTGACTATGCTACGTAGAACCATGCTACTCAGCGTCATTCAAGGACCAGCCACTTTGGCTTGTTAGAAATCAAGCATCTCTAGCTTAAAACCTACTTGAATCATAATCTGCATTTTTTAAGAGCCCCGGGTGAGTTGTATGCACATAGAAGTGTGGAAAGCACTATTACAACAATGGTTTTCAAATCTGGGAGAGCTGACACCTTGGTCACTTTTCAGGCCTATTGAATCAGAACGTCTAAGATGGGTTCGTGGTAGTCACAGTTTTTAAATGTGTCATTTAAAACATTGGGGGCAAATGTGATAACCAATCAAGTTTCACAACCATTGCTTTAGGAGAAAATCTCACCTAGGTATCTAGCACCAACTAGCACCAAATGTTAGCAATTGTGGGGGAAAAATTATGTTAAGCCCCAAATGATTATGGAGACCTTCAGAAGTCATCCAAGCTCCCCAAAGCCCTGGGGAGTGCTCTTTGTAGGATTTGGCAAAATATTTTTCTCTGTAAAGTGGGGATATTAAAGTATCCCATGAAGTTACTGAACACACACACCCTCTCTGTATTATGAAACAAAGCTCTGCAATTCTTGCAAATGTTGATAAACTGGATTTGGTTGTTGACTTTTACCTAGAATGCTCTTCCCACAGATATCCACATGGCTCAATGTGGTACTTCTTCAGCTGTCTGTTCAAATGTCATCTCATCCTGGTTAGGCTTTCCAAATTCCTCATGTAAAGTAGCATAACTTGCCACCATCATCACCACCACTTATTATCCTTTTATCCCTCTTTTTATTCTTCTTCATAACATTTATCCTTGTCTGACATTTCAAATATTTAATAACTGTCTCCTCCAACTAAATTTTAAGATGCACAAGAAAGAGACTTTGTCTTTCTCTTTACCATTATATTCCCATTGCTAGAAGAGTGCCAAGCAAGTATACAGTTGGTATCAGTAAATATTTATGAGGTGATTGAATTCATAAATGCACTTTGATGCTAACATCCCTTGACTCTTTAAGTATTCCTGATTAAAAACGAATGAGTTTTTTCAGTACCCTACCCATATTGTCTTCTGTGTGAAGTCTTCCCTGACAAACTTCTCCTGCTCCAGAGAGAACTAATGATCCTCTCCTTTGTCTTTTATATATTCTTTCCTCCTATTATCAGTCAGTGTATCTTTCTCAACTTTTCTAAAGACTATAAGTTCTTCAAAAGCAGGAGCCATTTCTTTTTTGTTAACCATTTTAAGTAATCTCTACCCTCAACATGGGACTCGAACTCATGACCCGGAGATCAAGAGTCACATACTCTACTACCTGAGCCAGCCAGGCGTCCCCGAGGGAGTCATTTCTAACTCATCTTTGTGCCACTGGTCATAGTGTTTGTTGAATGAAAAATGAGTGAATTCTTCCACCATGAAGGAAGAACTCATATACATATTCAACAAAATGGTCTTTCTGATTCCAGAGTTGTATCTGAGGAAGAAGGGGGGAAAAACCAAACAGAACAAAACAGATCTTCTTAAAAAGCTGTTGACTTCCATTCCTGCATTCCCAATCCTATATCACATCTCTCTATCAAGATCAAAATGAAAGGCCATTGCCTTCATCATGAAGTATGATGCCAGTAAGCCTAGAGCAGGGCAGAGGAGACCTGGAACTGCCGAGGGGACGGCCAAGTCCAGAATCATAGAGAAGCCAGCAGAATGCTTTCCAAAGTATTATGACAGCCTCTGAGTCTCCAGTATAAGGGGCCAAGTGCATCAATCTTTCAGCAGATCTGCTCAATTTGCCAGGAGAAGCATGCAAAGTACATTTATTTCCAAGGGCCTGAGCTGCTGTACTAAATAACAAAGAAAAGAAAGAGCAAGGAGAACAGAGAACAGATGCTCTCTGCCTGCCATGTTCCTCACCCTTGCAGCAACAGCTGTCAGGATTGTTCCTATCTCAGACTCTCTCAGGTCCAGGAATGCTGCTTTCCCCAAGGTGGCAAGTTTGGGCAAGACGACACACCCTCACTTTCAAACATCCCTGAGTATCAATTCAAAACCTTCTAGGTCAACACTTGGAAGGGTTGAGGAAAATCGATTTAGGCTGTTTTAAATTTGGCTTTATCAAATCTTATTATTTAAATAACTAGTGTTTTCTTTCCTTTTTAAGAAAATGTTGCTTCTAACATCTTGAAAAAGTCCTTTACGTTCTTAAATAAAAAGCTTCTCTTTAAATAGATTGCTTCTGTCTCTCATATGATGAAACCAGTTTCCTCAGCTTTTTTTCATACAGTCAGTATTTACTGCCAAACCAGTCCTGGACACCACTTTAAGCACAACATGGAGCTTCTTTTCAGTGGGGGAGACATTCTAATGCTGGGAAGTAAAGGTCTGCCAATACTGCTGTCACGAACAACCTATTACTGACAAAAAAAAGAAATGCAGATCATTTCATCATTAATTCCAAGATGCACCCAATTACTGGGCTTCTGCTATTTATATATTTGCCACACATAAACATTTTCTATCTGGTCCTCACTAAACATGTCCCAAGTGCAAGTCACAAACCAGCCCCAAGTCAGATTAGGGACATACAGCCTCTGCCCCGATTGCTTGCGAATGAGCTGATGAACATTCATTTGCTGCTCCCCATTTAATTAATTCTGATGGGCTATTGATGTACCACAACTGTTTGTCCTAATAATGAGCTCCAAAATTAGAACGGCTGCAACCCACTTAGACAGCTGCCACAGAAAATAAGCATTTAAAAATGCTCTTGGTCAAGGCAATGGGGTAGAAATGGCTGTAGTTCAACAGTAAATTCACATGATTATGTCACACGAGTTTTATTTTTCCATTTCAAGCACAGTTAACATACCAGCAGTGATGACCACAAGAACCGTTACTAGCTGTAAACTTAAGACTGCTACTTCATATCAGTATAGCTGGGATACACATGCAGCCTGAAGTGTGCTAATAGTGGAGTCAATATAGCAACAGGCACTAAACAATTTAGGTCAGTTCCTTGCAATGTTTAATTAGACTAATATATCTGTTTGCAATTAATAGCAGATGTGACAAGCTAATGTGTCCATGTACAGACAAATTAACCTCTGCCCATCAGCTGCTAGGATCTGTGAGAAAGCTGTCATGTTTTGCCTCCATCCATCCAAGACTAAATAAAACTGCAGGATAATTATAAACATAGACGTTAATAGAATATACACTTCACATGAAGCACTGTCCATAGGAAACCATTTTTCAGGCAGGCTTTTAACAACAGGAATGAACATCTGTGTTACCCTTTACATTTTATAAAATATGGTCATATAGATTAGGTCTTTATTTATGATTCTGTAATTTTTCAACTGTTGTAAAAGAGGCCCATCTGCTCCTAATGCAGTTAAGGCTTCTGTCACTGAAATTTGGTGTTTTCTCCTCAAAATAGAGGATCCTACACTGTAGCTGGAAGCAATGCCTACTTCCCTATTTTGATTAATCGCTGTTATCCAATCCTGGAGGGAGAACTTAGGCAACAAGACAAATTTTCACGGGTCAAGAACTTTGGCAGACAGGAATTCTGGGTGTTGGGTTTGTTTGGTGGGGAAGAAGGTCAGGGGCAGGACTCAACTCAAATCATTGCTACTCCTCCCAGTCTTCCTTCAGAAAAGCCACGGACCTACCCAGAACCCACAGGGGAAATACCCAGATTATCTCAGAGCTGAGGCATCTAGCTTTTGGGGGTAAGAGAAGAATTAGGTCTTGATTCTTGGTTCCTGAATGAGTGGCAAGGAGCCCAGTGTGGTTGCAGGGCTTGTAAATTACCATCTCACAGGGGCATTTAGACTGGAATGACAGAGGCTCTTAAAGATGTAACTGTAAGACGTCAAATTTCCCTTCCTATCCTGTGAGCTGAAGTCAGCTTCCAAAATCCTCCTGGCCTCTCTCATGCCCCTGTTTGCTCCCACTGTGCCAGCAACCCTCCACTTTAGTAGGAAACTGGGGATGGCGTGGGAAGTGCCCTGCTACGTGTGCACAGAATTCAATGACACACTCCCACTCCACTGTACAGAGTTGGACAAGTCTTGAAAATCAACCACCTAGAGGTAGTCACTTACAAAGTGATTTTGGCATTAGAAACCCCTACAAGTCACAGCTCCTGCTAAGGAAAAAAAGCCCAGCTTGAGACCTCAAAAACTTCAGAGGGATATGGGAAATGGGTAAATGCAAAAAGGATAAAGCCCCCGGGATTATTTAGTCTCAAGAAGAGAAAGAAATGGGTCACTTAATGTCTCTTTAAATATAGAAAGGATTATTATTCAGAAGCTGTATCCAGATGTATGAACATTTCTCTACTGAGGATAGAATAGGAAACAATGGGCTTTAGCTGGAAAAAGAAAGGATATATATGTATAAAGAGGGGCTTCTTGACATGTGTGGTTATAAAGCATTGTAATGGGATACTAGAGAGGCTGTCAAATTCACTTCCCCACAGAATTTTAAGAACACGACAGACACCTCTTGGTAAAAATGGTTTAGATAAAACCTCCCTGGAGGTTGGAGGATGGATCAGATGACTTCTCAGGGGCCCTTTCAGCCCTATGTGTTTATCATTTTAAAACTGGACTACAACACTTTTTCAGATAAGCCTTATCTGGTAAACTAGAAGCTATATCATTTCTTCTCCCCACCCCCTCAAGCCCTGTCTAATCTTATGTTCTCTGTTTATACCTTGCTTTGCTGATGCCTACTTGACACTTGTTCTTTGGATATTGTGCTCACTGTCACATGGCACATGCTATAAGGCCAAAAGACACTATCGAAGATGAATGGGACATTTGCAAGGACACAGAAAAGATGGTTTCTTAGTACATCGTACAAAGGTACTGTAGGCTCCCTGCACTTGGAAACAGAATGTCTAACAAAGCAAGCCTGATTTTAACCATTTTTTTTTTTTACAGTGACTTAAATCTCAAGACACCAAAATATTTTGCTTGCACTGGGGAGACCTTCTGTCCTAACACATATGGTTTGATTTTCCTCAGACTTGGTGCGCCTTTGAAGTCACACACCCCCATTTACTTATAGTACCATTGTGAGTGGCTTGTGCTGGAGGAGACCCAGGTGGGCATCATAGTCCTCCACAGCTTAAGGCAGACTTGAGAGCACATGAATGATGCTTCACAACATGAAGGGCTCTTCTGAAACCCTGCACTTTTCCAGTTCCAGATGGTTGCCTGTCTCCTATAATTCAGAGTTTAACCAATGCATGTTGGCTTCCCACGATATACCCTAACAAGAGAAGGTTGAAAATTAAGAGTCTGAGATTTACAAGGCCAAGAAATTAGCTTAGGTCACCTGAGAATTACTCAGTTAAAGTCATTTGAAAAATAATTCAGTCTCTTAACTGCCAGCAGGGAGAAACTCTGCTAATTTAAGGAGAACAAAACTATCAGCTTTAAATTGAACTAAAACCACCCACATGCAAAATGCAGAGTACCTACATGGAGAGCAGTGCATGTACAAACAAATAAGCCAATTCATAAGTAAGTCACACTTTTACTTTCGTAGTAGGTACAAATCTTCAGTTCGTGCATGCAAGAAATGTCACTATTTTTGTTATTTTTGACAAAATTTATTTTGAAGCCCCATTGGGCAGGCTGTGAGAAACAAACTCTCAGGCTGTTCCAGGTCTCCCCCGTATCCTCCTGGGAAATGAGGAATTCCAAGATACTTGTGGGGTATCAAAGCATTAGCTGGGAGCCTCTGGTTCACAGCGGCATCTGGTACCCAGGCTAGCACCCACCAACATATCTACTGTCCCATCTGGTCTTTGGTCACCAGTCTATGCACGTCACTAATGCATTCTCCTTGTCCTCACTACAAAATGTCAGTTGTCAGTTGTCTCTCCCAACTACTTCTCTCCCCACTCAGTGGGTGGGAGACATTATTATACTGCTCCCATTTAGGCCGGGAATTCAGAATTGTTTTTGGTCTCTTTGTGCAGACAGGACCAGCTACCTAATTTGTGGGGCCCACTGCAAAATGAAAATGCTGGGCCCCTTGTTAAAAAATTATTACGAATTTTAAGACAGCAGAAGAGCATTAAACCATGGGCAAGGCCCTTTGTGTGACTACACAGGTAACTCCAGAAGCCAGCCCTGTGTGAAGACACCCTACTCTTCTTGCCACATGCCATGCTGGATGTCAGCAGTAACAAGACGTTCTTCCTAAATGAAGCACAGGACGAGCTGTTCTCAAGAACTCAAACCTTCCTGGAGATTCTGCCTCTGCCAGTACTCACTGCAGGGCGGAAGTGGTTGGTGCACAGGATACAGGTCTCCTCCTCTCAGGCCACCTTCTTTCTCTTTTCTTTCCCTCCACACAAACCAACCTGTGGACACCATCAAGTCTTGGTGTGTGACAGCCTTGGCTCTTTTCTATTGTTCTAAACCTATTTTTTACGGTGGGGTGGGAGACCAGAACTGCTTATGGCCCAAACCCTTTAGAGCTTAGACTTTTGAAACTAAACCAAATGAGCAGGCTATCTTAATGCAAAGGCCTTTTCTTTAATACTATTATATCTGTCATTTCCTATAGGAACTGTTTTGAAACACAAAATCTCTGTTTTTTGATTCCCTTTTATTCCTACTGTGATATCCTTTGCTGGAGTGAATAGCCATCCAAATACTCCAGGTGCTAATGGAAGCAGAAAAGAGCCAATATGTAATAGAAATGGGTGGAAAAGCAAGTACTGGTTCTCAGTTTACCAACAACAGAGGTTAAATACACTGACCAAGGTCACAAAACTAAATAGTGGAGATGGACTTCAGCCTTGTGGTTTGGCCCCTGGAGTCTGATCCTTGATCATAATGCACTACTGCCTCTTATAGTTGCATGAATGTATTGCAGCCTCAGTGTTTATGATGATAAAGTAGCAGTAATTGCTTCCTTACATTTCCCGGAAACATAAGCATGCACAGACCATCAAAACAAACATATTTAAGGTACTGGGGCACCCGGGTGGCCTAGTCGGTTAAACATCCAACCCTTGATTTTGGCTCAGGTCATGATCTCATGGTTGTTGAGTTCCAGCCCCATGTCAGACTCTGTGGGACACTCTCTTTCTTGCTCCCTCTCTCTCTCAAAATTAAATAAACTTTAAAAACTTTAAGAAAACATATTTAAGCTACAAAAAAGGAAATGTTGCTAGTTTGACATTTATCAGCCTGTCATTGATCTTTAACAAAATGTTAAAACAATAATAGAATGTAGTGACCAACAGGACTTAAAAAAGAAATGAGACAACCCACGTTAAGAGGGGTAGGCAGACCACAAAATGAAACAGATAGTAGATAAAGGCCAATACATTCAAATAACATCCTGCACCTATTTTTTTTTCCAGTTTCTCAGCTACATTAAATAAGTTCAGTAGTGATCTTCAGGCTCCATGGTCTTTCAAAGTCACAAAGCTTGCAGGACATTCTTCCAACAAGAGGGTGACAAAGACTGACTTCTGAATGTAAGCCTCTACTTAGGCCACCTCAGGGTTGTCATGTAAGAACATGAGCTGCCCTGGCTTAATCACTTCCTACTTGCATGACTATGGAGGAGACACTTGGCTTCACAGAGCCTCAGTGGTAACAGCTACCACATAAGACATGGAATACAAGCACCTGTGTCAATGTCAGAACTCGCAGGAATTTAAAACGTAAGAGTCACCTTTCTTCTTCCTACTTCTTAGATTCAGACAGTAGCACAAGGAATGCACATTTTAGCTAACACTCTGACATTGCTTTTTATGTGCCAAACATGAGGCAAAGCTTTCAACATCTATTCACTCATTGAATCTCACAACAATCCCATGAAGTAGGCATGATTATTTACCTCATTTTACAGATGGAGAAACTGAAGCACTGAAGGCTAAGGAACCCACCCAAGGTCGCACACTCAGAAAACAACCCACACAGCTTGGCTCCAGAATCTACTCTACTGTGATAAAGCGTTTGGTTTGTTGGACATGTGCCTCTTCATTTTCAGATGACTTTTTATTCCCCTTACCCTTAAAGAACTGCATGCTACTAGATAAAAATACAGAGAATGTTTTAGTAATCTTAGGGTAGGATGTCCTTCCTAAGCAAAATGAAGAAGCTATAACCCACAAAGTAAAAGATACACTAAGTACATAAAAAACTTTAATTTCTAGGATTTCCTTAACAAAGCTATAAGACAAATGACAAACTGGGAGATAACGCTTACATTATATATAAGGGACAAAGAGTTAAAAATCTGTAACATATAAATACTTCCATTAATTGATTTAAAAATAAAAACAATTCAATGGAAAAATTAGTGAATAATATAAAAAGGCAAGCCACAAAAAAGAGAAATAAATGACCAGTGTTTATGAAAACATGCTCAATCTTGTTAAACAAGAAATCATAATTGAAACAATACCACTTTTTGTGCACTGGATTGCCAAAAAAGAAAAAATAATAATATCTGGAGTAGCAAATATATGGACAAAGGAATATTTCTATATGATATTGTAGAAGTACAAGTTGGGATAGCCTTTTTGGAAAATTGGTAGTACCTATCAAAATTTACAATACATATACTCTTTCTCTGACTTATATCACTTCATATAATACTCTCTAGCTCTATCCATGTCATTGCAAATGGCAAGATTTCATTCTTTCTTTATGGCTGAGTAATATTCCATTGCATATACCATATCTTCTTTATCCATTCATCTGTAGATGAATATTTCGGCTCTCTCTATAATTTGGTTATTAGTGATAATGCTGCAATAAACACTGGGGTGCATGTATCACTTCAAAACAGTATTTTTTTGATCCTTTGGGCAAATACTTAGTGGTCCAAGAGAAAAACAAATGCCATATGATTTCACTCATATGTGAAATTTAAGAAATAAAAAAATGAAAAAGGAGGGAAAATGAGGCAAACCAAGAAACGGATTGTTAACTATAGAGAACAAACTGAGGGTTACTGGCAAGGAGGTGACAGGGGAGGGAGTGGGGGATTAAGGAATGCATTTGTGACAAGCACTGGGTTTGTATATAGGTGATGAATCACTAAATTCTACACGTGAAACAAATATTTACACTGTATGCTAACTAGAATTTAAATCAAAACTTGAAAGATAAAATTTATATATTCTTTGATTTAGCAATCTACCCCTAGGAATCTAACCTAACAGGAATATTGTGCATGTATCCAAACCTATATGTACAGGATGTTCACTGTAATGTTACTGTTAACAGTAAAAAAAAAAAAAGTGAAAACCAAAATTCAACAAAAGGGACTGGCAAAATGAAGAGACATCTCTGCAATTAAGTAATACAAAGGAAATGGAACCTTCGGCACTGACATGGAAGTATCTCCAAGAATGCTGTTGAGGAAAAAAGTGACTTTTATGAAGTAAAATGAGTAATATAATTCCCATTTATAAAAACCAAAGCTGTGCATGCACCACACACAGTATATGAAATATAATATCCCTCATATTACAAACACACCTTATATAAATTTACACTGATGGGGCCAAAAGGATGCACACTCAACTGTTGATGGTAGTTATTACAGAATAAATTATGCTCTGCGTGTCTCACAGGAACAGCACATGGATGTGCATTTAGTGAATTCCTTATACATAAAGGAACTCCACTGTAAGCATAGTGCTGGCTGGTATCACAGTGGACTTTGATTTTTATTCTGTAACATTTTATATTGTCTGAATTTTTTATAATAAGCATATGTTATTTATTTGTACCACTTCAAGATTTTTAAAGAATCAAATGCAAAGAAAATTTTTTAAAAATACTGGGAAAAAATGTGTTCTGGTGGCTAAGAAAGGTCCACCATAAATATCAGGTCCTAATCCCTGAAACCTGTAATATTTACTTTATTTGAAAAAAGAGTCTTTGCAGATGGGATTAAGGATTTTGAAAAGATTATACAAGATCATCTTGGTGGGCCCTGAATGAAATAACATGTCTTCTTATAAGAAGGACACAGAGATTTAATTGCACATAGGGAAAGGTGATATAAAGATAGAGCAGAGGGAGATTTGAAGATGCTGGTCTTGAAGGATGGAATGATGCAACCACAAGTCAAGGAACACTAGAGCCACCAGGAGTTGCAAGAGGCAAGAAACATAGAATCCCCTACAGCCCTCAGGGAGCCTGGTCTGCCAACACCATGATGTTTGGCCAGGCAATAGTAATTTGAGACTCCTGGCCTCCAAAACGGTGAGATAATAGATTTCTGTTGTTTTGAATCCACCCAAATTGTGGTGTTTTGTTACTGTAGCCACAGCAAACTAATATATGTACAGCCTAGAAAATATAGGAAAAAATGCATAAGCGTACACAAAAAACTACTTATAATACTACTGCCCATGAGTAACTTAATACTTTTAGTGCTTCTTTCAAATCTTTCCTTTTAAATGTATAGACATAGTCGCTTTTGCATGTTTTCAATGTTATCCAAGTATAACTGAGGTACAGTAAATTGCATAAATTTTAGGTATATAAAGTTATTGAGTTTTGGCATAACCATGTATCATGAAACAACCATCACAATCAATATATAAATATTTTCATCATCCCCAAAAGTTTCCCATGCCCCTCTGTAGCTCACCCTCCCTAACCCTGCCTCCTCTGCTTTCTAAAACTATAGATTATACTGCATTTTCTAGAATTCTATGTATATACTGTTTGTATTGCCTTATCTCACTTGGCATGATATTTGAGAGTCATATATGTTGTTGCATGTACCAAAAACTTACTCCATTTTGTTACTGAGAAATCTTCTATTAAATGGATGTACCACAATTTGCTAATCTATTCACCTGTTGATGGACATTTGGATTTCCATATTTCAGTTATTACAGATAAAGCTGTTGTGTGCTTATATACAAGCCCTTGTGATGATATATGCTTTTATTTCTCTTTGGGTAAAAATCCAGTAGTGGCCTTTCTGGGCCATATGGTGGGTATAGGCTTAATTTTTTAAGAAAGTGTCAAATGCATTGCCATAGTACTTGTACCATTTTACACTCCCACAAAGAGTTCCAGTCCATCAATATTCGTATGGTTGATCTTTTTAATGTTAACTCTAGTCTAATAAATGTCAAGTGGTATTTCATCATGGATTTGGATTTCTCTAGTAACTAATAATATGGAACATCTTTTTATGTGTTTGCTGGCCATTTTCATATCTTCTGTGAAATGTCTGTTTAAATATCTTGCCCAGTTTTATTGAGCTCTTTATCTTGTTATTGAGCTCTAAGAGTTCTTTATAGACTCTAGATGCAAATTATTTGCCTGATATATGTGTTACATATACAGATATTTCCTCCCACTCTGTGGCTTGCTTTGTTTTCTAAAAGGTACCTTTTGAAAAACAGAGGTTTTAAATCTTGATGAAGCTCAATTTATCAGTTTTTTTCTTACACAGTTTATGTTTTGTGTGTTAACAAAGCTTTGCCTGCCCTAAGTTTGCAAAGATGTTTTTGGGGGGGGGCAGGAAATATTATAGTTTTAGGTTTTAGACTCAGTTCTACCATCTGTTTTAAGGTAATTTTTGTGTGTGGTGTGAGGTAAGGGTCAATGTTCATTTCTTTTCCCAGATGAGTATTCATTTGATCCAATAACATTTATCAAAAAGCTTTCCTTTCCATTAAATTGTTTTGTCAAAAAAAAATCAATTCACCATTTATATGTGAAGGGTCTATTTCTAAACTCCTACTCTGCTCCGATAGATTTATGTCTATTTTTTTGCCAGTATCAATTTATCTTAATAAATGTAGATTTATAACAAGTCTTGAAATCAGAAATGGTAAGTTCTCTTTGTTTTGTGTTTTTATTTTTGGTCTTTCTAGGCCCTTTATATTTCCTTATACCTTTTAAAATCAGCTTGCCAGTTTCTACCAAAAAAACCTGCTGAAATTGTAATTGGAGTTGTCCTGCATCTATAGATCAATCCTCGTAGAGTTGCCATCTCAGCAGTAAGCCTTCCAATCCACAGAGTACAGAACCTTTCAAAGAATACTGCTTATATATGTAACTCAAGTGTTCTCAGACCTAACTTGTACAACGTGCATATGCAAATTCATCCACTCATTCATTCATTCCCTCATTCAACTTAAGTTTTAAGTGCTTACCAGGCTCCCTCCCTTCTAGGTGCCTTGGGATACAATACTACATAGAGACATAAATTCTTTGCTTTCTTGGAGTTTAAAGGGTTACCTTTAAACTCATAGTTATCACCCCAATTCCTTTCCCTCTACCTGCTGATGAAGGACTCTGGCCCTCTTGTATACTGGGAGCCCTCAGGGAGTATCCTACAGGTGGGAAGAAACATGGCCTATCGGCCACAGAAGAACCTCCTCTAGGTACCATTGTCCAGTAGTACTTTCCTCCACTGTGCACTGTGTTCCACCACTAGGAAGCCTGCCAGCCCTAACAACTCCAGTCCAGGAACTATTCAAGATCTCCTTTCGCTCAAGAAGAGAAGGGGACAGAACTAAGTGTTTTTGTATCTCCATCTAAAGTAGAACTTAACTTCATCCCTAGGTGACAGATAAAAAACTCAGGCCCAGAGATGGTAAGTGGCTTGGCTATAGTCACACAGGCAGTAAGGGCAGAACCTCGATTCAAATTCAGATCCAAGTAGGTTAAGTTCAGTTGATCTTTCCACTACATATTGTTGCCTCTCAACCTCATAAGTACCTATGTTCAGATACAAGTGCATAACCCTAGAGCCGTACAGAAAATGTATGGTCATGAATTAACCAGGTTGTTTCCTGCCTGCTGTGAAAGAAGCCTGTAGGAGCCTTGACCTTGCTTCTAGGAATCCTACGAGGACTCTCACACAGAACAGGTCCTTTTACAGCAAGATTCTTAATAAAGATTCTTTAGATAGCCTTCAGGGGGAATCAAGGAGCCCTCTGAAAGTATATGCAAAGGTTTTTGTTTCTGTTTATATGTACATTTTTTGGTAGAAAATTTGCAATTTACATATGTTTCCTGAAGGGGTCCTGTCCTCTCCCAAACTGTTACAAACCACTGCTCTACCGATAAAGCCTACTTACCCTCAGGCCCTCTGCCTGGAACATGCAATCTAACTAATCAACAGGTATTTACTTACTGAACACAAACAGGGAAAGCCATGGCCAGCACTTATTACTTAGGAAGCAGTAAAAAATGCTAAGTGGTAAATGTATGCAGAAGGGAGGGAGGGAGGGGGAAAGACAGAGAGAGTGAGAGAGAAAGAGAGAGAGAGATTGGGTACTACAGTTGTTGAGGGGAGAGGGAGAACATCGCGGGGTCCTTAGGGAAGACTAAAGAAAAGGCAAGTCAGGAACTGAAAGTTGAAGGATGAATGCTTCCAGGATTTGCTCTCAGGTGTAAACAAGAATGAAACTTTTTGCTCCTGGGGCTGGGTTCAGTATCAGTGGGTAACCAGGCAGCCTTGGCCACCAGATTACCATTAAATGCAACTTGGCTGCTATTGTCCTGTTGGGTCATCAGCATTCAGCTAGTAGCATAGCATAAAGGGGGAAAGGAATGCTACATTGAAGAGAAGATAAAAAGAACACTGCAAACAGAAAATAAAATGCCTTCAGTCTATTTTGCAGACTCAAACCCACTAATCGATCTGACTCGAAGTTGAGCTACCATAGGACATAATGTACACCCAGCTCAGCAGTAGCACATACATTTTGACATAATCTGGCCATGGAAAAGAAAGTCACTTTCAAGAAGTCATTAAAAATTATTTGGCTAGAGGAACTGCTCACCAGTTCACATCTCCGCTGTCCAATCTGAGCCAGCCTCTAGTCTCCAATCCAAATTCCATTCTGTACACACACAAGACACAATGTGTCACTCCAGCATTGAGCAGGCACACTTGATATTTAAAGCAGGTTATCTATTTTTAGTTGGTTGCTGAACATCTGTCGGCCTCTCTCCTTAATAGACTGCTCAGTAGACAAGAAGGAGAAAAGGAGTATAAAATCATTTTGTTGTGCAATACCATGATTAGTTTTCTCAAGTTGACAGCCAGCCTTAACAAGATTCTCCTCTTCAGGAAAGGTTCTTTTGATGGATGGTGTCCCTGTGGCTCTAAACTGAATAGCAGAAGCAAGAAGGAGGTGAATTCTATAGTTGGAGAGAGTCTTTTTCCTGCTAACTCAGGTGTAATTGATAAAGCCCCATCCCTCACATACCACCAAAGTGCAAGTCCAAGAAAAAGGACAGGCTTTTTCTTTTTTTCTTTTAGCTTTGTTTTAATAGAATTATCCCCAATTCTGCCTCTTCTGAGCCTGAACTTGGTTACAAATAATAACCTGGGGCCAGCTGCCAAGTTTAATATTTCACTGTACATTTCGGGAAAAAAATTCTCCAAATCTCACTTAAAAAACAAAACCAAAACCAAAATGGCATGCTGTCTATGAAAACAAAGGAATGCAGCATTGGTAGAGAAACCCAGAGATTCAGGATGGTAGATGATCAATGAATTATAAAAATCTCATTACCTAACAAATAGTTGCAGGAAAGGTCTTTTCTCAGACATGAACTTGGAAATAATTAAGCCTGTATAAATTTCAAATTTGTCTATAAAATATGCCATGCAATTACATTTTTCCTTTGTAAACAGTCCCTTTCGGCTTTGAGTCATCTGGCCAGAATCGGTAACAACATCACTTCTTCGGGCTGCTAAAGGTAGACTTAAGTGGATGTGTCTTTGAGAGAAAAGATGGGAGGGGGTGGGAAAGCCCACCTAAGATGTTGGTTTGACAGGATTTTATTCAGGATTTTAATGATATGACTGACCCATAGGTGGGAAGCAGAGCTTTGAAAGAAGGGGAAGAAAACAACCCTCTTCATTTACATCCATGTATTTATATTATATATTACAGTTAAATATAGTCACATTTTCATATTTTTATGGAAATTTTATATTCATTTATACCCACTGTATCTATATTGTGGGATCTCCAGTTGTACATGAAAAACAGCCCTGGAAACAGTCCCAAGAGGCTCTCACGTCGACGGGGCAGTAGGAAATAGAAACCTTTCCTATAATTTTCTATTTGAAAATGAGCATGAATTTAATGACATAGCTTCAACAAAACCAATCATAAAGAGATTTTAAAATTCTAAAATTTCAAACAAAAATAAACCACCCTCAAATTTCTTAATAATGACAGCATGTTTAGTTACAGGGCATTTTTTATATTTTTTTAATGTTTATTTATTTTTGAGAGAGACAGAGCACAAAAAGGGGAGGGGAGACACAGAATCAGAAGCAGGTTCCAGGCTCTGAGCTTTCAGCACAGAGCCCAATGTGGGGCTTGAACTCATGAGCTGTGAGATTATGACCTGAGCCAAAGTCGAAGGCTTCATCGACTGAGCCACCCAGGCGAGTTACAGGGCATTTTTAAGCATAGAGCATCAACAGTCATTAGAAGGCATTTGTGATTTGGTAATCTCACATAAGGATGTCTCATACCATATTTTCAGGGAGGAAAGAAGTTAATGGGACAGTTGCACACATCTGATAATCCTACCCCATTACTTACCATGTCATGGGGCATTAACAGAATCCCTACTATGTGCCAAAGAGTATTCACTGGAATGTAAAGAAGGGGACCTACCCAGCTCTGCTTTATCATGACAGGTGACCTTTAGCTCAATGAGTGTGCAGTCCTTTCCCCAGAGAGGGAAGCAAGCCCTTCCCTGTCTAATCTCCAAAGCTTATCATCAGGGCACATCTACTGGTAAGATGCAAAACATCAAAAGCAAGCACACCTTGGGGCACCTGGGTGGCTCAGTTGGTTGAGCATCTGACTTCGACTCAGGTCATGATCTCACTGTCTGTGAGTTTGAGCCCCGCGTCGGGCTCTGTGCTGACAGCTTAGAGCCTGGAGCCTGCTTCAGATTCTGTGTCTCCCTCTCTCTCTCTCAACCCTCTCCCACTCACTCTGTTTCTCTATCAAAAATAAATAAAAACATTTTTAAAAATTTAAAAGCAAGCACACCTTATCTTTACCAAAAGTTTTTTTTTTTTTTTACATTTTATTTATTTATTTTGAGACAGAGACAGCACGAGTTGTGGAGGGGCAGAAAGAGAGGGAGAGAGAGAATCCCAAGCAAGCCCCACACTGCCACTGCAGAGCCCAGTGTGGGGCTCGAACTCACGAAACTGTGAAATCATGACCTGAGCCAAAATCAAGACTCGGACACTTAACCAATTGGGCCACCCAAGCCCTCCACCAGAAGTTATTTTAAACGAATAATAAGTTTGGAGTAGCAAGTACTATCATCAATACAGAACTGAATACTATTAGAATCCACTGTGCCTACTCTGACATCCTACGTACAGGATCCATTTAGACCATTTTTCCAGTTTAATCCACCTGTGCTATGTTTTCACATTTTGACACACACCTTCATGATAACTACCATTTTTGGCCACCTACAGGGCTCTCAACTGGACACACAAATACACTGTCTCATTTACTCTCACAAGAACCACTTACATAAGTACAATCATAAACTTTCGCATTAAGGAAAAGCCACATGGAGGCCATAAAAGGACAGTCCTGTGGCAAAGGTCACAGGCCAGTGAGGAACAGAGCCTGGGACTCAAACACCATTCTAACCGAATCCAAAACTCCGGCCCTTCCACCCTATGCTGTAGTTGTGTGTCTCCTCTTCACCGCATCTTTCCAAAAGATAGGCAGAGCTGAGGGGCTGGCACCCATTCTTCGAATCCCTGTCATTACTTCCCCCTCGGTCATTTCAGATGGTCTTTCTCTGCCACTGGCCATTCCCACCCATGACACTATTCTCAGGCTAATCCAGAGGCTACACAAATAGACATAGTGGCCAATTAAAGTAGTTATGAGGGTTAATGAGAGAAAGATACTTAATGTGTTGGAAATGCAGATTCTTGATAATGTTCATTTACATTTGTAGCGAGTAAAAAGCAACAAACTTTAAATGGCGTAGGACTTTTTCACTGGGTCTGAGCCTGAACTTCCAAGAGAGCTTTATGCTTACGCTAGACCCTAACAAAAACATAATAAATAGACTCTCCACTTAAAATATTTATGTGCTAGCTGAAAGAAAGTCTCCATCAGTAAGTTGGATAATTGAAGAGAGAAAAGGTAAATCGTTTTGGGAATATACTACGTCCTGACTAGCAGGGATTTTTTTTTTTTAAGGGATTGATTTTGAATTCTCTAATGGGTCACTGTGGTGCACATTCAACTCATTATTATTAATACAACTGGTTATCAATTTTAACTTAAAAAATATAACTGGGTACCTCTGTGACATAACTGAATAGTGCATTCAGCTATTAACCCACAGACTTCTGATAAGAGCCCAAGGTAAGGTATAATTTTAACCATTTAAGAACATAGGATTTTCCTGCTGTTTATCACCTGTGGATTTCCTTATTTAAAATTTACCCTCCACTATTCTGGGTCCTGTCCACCTCACCTCTGATACTTGCCAAGGGCCTCCACCCCTACCCAATCACCTGATACCTGTCAAGGGTCATCTCGCTTCCCCAATCCAATTCTCACAGAGTATCTTCTGGGATATCAGATTTATAACAGGAATTGCTGACACAGAGACAGACGGACCCAGGTTCTGGGGGAATAAAAGTTTTAATGACATACTATTCATTCACCTATTAAAACAGCCAAAATCCTCACCACTGACAACAACCAATGCTGATAAAAATGTGGAGCAACAGGAACTGTCATACATTGCTGGTGGGAACACAAAATGGTACAGCCACTATAGGAGACAGTTTGGCTTTTTTTCTTTTTTTAACAAACCTGAACATACTTTTACCATACCACACAGTAATTGTACTCCTTGGGATTTACCTAAAGGAGTTAAAAACTTATGTACACATAACACCCTGCACACAGATGTTTACAGCTTTATTCATCACTGCCAAAATTTGGATGCAACCGAGATGTTTTCCAGTAAGTGAATGGTTAGTCGGTAGTACATCCAAATAATGGAAAATTATTCAGCACTAAAAAGAAATGAGCCATCAAACCTTGAAAAGACAAGGAAGAATCTTAAGCGCATGTTACCAAGTGAAAGAAGCCAATCTCAGAAGGCTACATATTGTATGGTTCCAACTATATGACATTCTGGAAAAGATAAAACTATAGAGGCAGTAAAGAGATCAGTGACTGGGTTGGGGGATAAATTGGTGGAACACAGAGGACTTTTATGACAGTTTAAATATTCTATATGATACTATAATGGTGGTATATGTCATACACTTGTCAAAACCCAAAGCATGCACAATACCAAAAATGAACCCTAATGTAAAACATTGACTCTGCATGATAATAACGTGTCAATGTAGATTCACCTATTATAACAAATGTACCACTCTGGTAGAGGACGTTGATAATGGGGGAGACTCTTCATGTGTGAGGACAGGGAGCACATGGGAAATCTCAATTTTGGTATGAACTTCCAACAGCTCTAAAAAATTTAACATCTTGTAATATCATATATATCTACATATGGAGAGAGATAGTAACTGTTATAGACAACTATAGAGAAAAAATGTCTCACTTAGATGAAAAGCAACAAACTGATCACATTTGACGCACTTAATTTCTCTCTCAGTGGGTGTAAATAACAAACCAACTTAAAGATAGTTAAGCTTTGATGAATACCCTTTCTTTCCTCATGATAAAAAGATATTTCTTTTAAGTTGAGATGTCATCATTCTTTGAAAGTATTCAACCCAGCGTGGTATTGGAGGGTGGGGGCTGGGGAGTGAAGTTCTTTCAAGAGAAGAAACAGTTGTGTTCACCAGTGAGCACACATGAAGAGTTGAAAGTGTCCCAACTGTGTTACCTCCATGTTTATAGAACCAGTGAACATGAACTTCTGTATGGTTCAGTTTCCTATACAAAGGCTGCATTACAAAACAAAGAGACTAATGAAAGGAAACCCATTGATATTCACTTAAAATCAAATACATATAATGGAGAGAATAAAATGCTATCCTGTTAATGCTTGCTGTTTTACTTCAATAAAAAAAAAAAAGAGGCTTTAAATTTTTTCTTTTCATAAAAGCCCCTCAACTTTCACATCTTGCATTGAAGGAGTTTTTTTTTTTCCATTTTCTCTATGATGATATAATCAAAGGAGAAATGTACGAGAAGCCTGATAATTTCAGTCTCTTCATTTCGAACCATTAAAGCTGAATTGCATCATTTCCTTTCTAAGGATTGAAGCTCTCCAAAAATGAATAGATGAAAGGTCGCAGCTTTCTAGAATACTTGTTCATCCACTTATACAAATAACATATAATAACATGAATTCTAAGACTAGTTATTTTTCCTTTAGTATCTCAAAACAGTATAAATTGATACAGCCCACATCAGCTCTTAAGGCCCTCCATTGCTTGCCCATCAAAATAGCAGATCAGCACCAGAGGTTTATGGAGCTGTATTACTGAGCCACAGAATTACCAAACAATGATCATCATATGAAATTAGATTCTCCATCAAAAACAAAAAATTTTTTGTGTGGCTGAAATTATGATTCTGGGCGCAGGCCTCCAGCTCGAGTATCAACATTGATGCAAAATTGATGAAACTTCCAAGTGAAATTGCATTGTTTGATCTTCACAGCCCCGGAATAACATAGCCTAAAGCTACAGTTTCTATAAACTTACTTTGCACAAACGACTTAGCCAGTATGGATGTATTGACACAGAGTGCCCATGAATGACATTAGGGCTACTTAGAAAAGAGACAAAATAACAGCAAAAAGAATGCAGCAATTGGTTCTGAAAATTACCTTTTTCCAGTGAACCTCTCTGAAAAATTACCTTTTTCTGCTGAATCTCACTCAAAAATTACCTTTTCCAACTGAAGCTCTCTCAAAGTGCCTTGATGTTAAGCAATATTATAGTTTTAAGTTGAAAATGTCACAAGGCCATGGAAAGAAATTGATAGAAAATTTCAGGGTTCCATGTTGATATTTGAAGCAGCCTGTGGATTTTTGTTCTTTAACACAGATCTGCTCTGCTGTGCTTCCACTTTGATTTCTGTATTGCCAAAAACAGCATGTTTCTAGGCTTAATGGCTTCACAGACAAGAGTATGAAGGTGATTTAGTTATTGCTGCTGAGGTTCTGTTACCAGTAGGAAATTGGTAAACAGATGTTTTCAAAATCCCCTCCATTCAGTGTAGAACTTTCCAAAAAGTACAGTAAATAAAATTTTGTTTTTTTATCCTTTAAAAGAAAGTATAATTCTGGTTACTACAGTATCCTTTTAGAAATTAAGCACTTGAGGGGCGTCTGGGTGGCTCAGTCGGTTAAGCGTCCGGCTTCGGCTCAGGTCATGATCTCGAGGTTCATGGATTCGAGCCCCGCGTCAGGCTCTGTGCTGACAGCTAGCTCAGAGCCTGGAGCCTGTTTTCAGATTCTGTGTCTCCCTCTCTCTCTGACCCTCCCCTGCTCACACTGTCTCTCTCTCTCTCTCAAAAAAAAAAATAAATAAATAAATAAAACATTTTTAAAAAATTAGAAATTAAGCACTTGAGTTGAGTGTTTTTCTTTTTCCTGACAGAAGGAATTTTTACTTCTCCAGTCAAAAGATGCAGGAAAGGCATCATGGGTTTTGAAAGAATTGATCATTGGCATGGACATCTAAGGAACCGGGTCCTAGCTTGCAGTCTACCTCTCTCTGCAGCACAACCTTGGACGAGGCCTTGTAGAAAAAGGGAATGGACACAATAATGTCAGAGGTCCTTCCTGTTCTAACACCTAACAGTTTCCTCTTAGCCCAGATTTAAAGACAAAACATGTAACAGTGGTTACTGTTATTACAGATATTGCTAAAGAAGTTGTAGAACTGTTTTGCTTGTCAGTTGTGTGTGTGAGGGGGTGTGCATCCCTTAAAAGCCAAAGAAGTGCTCCCCAGTATAGGATGCTCTGGGTATGATCTCTTCTAAAGACAAAGGGATGACCCAGGAGACAAAATGCCAGTTACAACAGCAGGGTATTGAATAATTGAGCCCTCACTTCCATGGAGATGCATGGATTGCTTCCCTTCTCTTTCTCCTCTTCCTTTACCAGTCTCTCTGCCACTCTGCCTCTTCTCCACCCTCAGTTCTCCTTCTCTGTCCCCTACTTTCTCATTCTCTCTCCTTACTCACCAGCCTTTTAATTTCTCCTTATTACAAGCCAAAAGGACCCTCCTGGTAGAACTCAAGATTATAAATGGTATGGACTCCTGTAGTAGACCATTCTTTAATTTAAAAAAAATGAAAAAAAAAAAAGAGACACACAAAATGAGAAACAAACTCTTAACTGTAGAGAAGAAACTGATGGTTACCAGAGGGGAGGGGGCGGGGGAGTGGTGTATTGAATAGGTGATGGGGATTTAGGAGGGCACTTGTGATGAGCACCAAGCATCATATGCAAGTGTTGAATCACTATACTGAACACCTGAAACTAATATTACACTGTATGTTAACTGTAATTCAAAACATTTAAAAATCATGAAATAATTAGTATTAGAGTATATATCAAATGACAATTTTGGCTAAGTGCTTAACAGTCAGTATTAACTAAAATTAATATTCTGCCAAGGCTGTGGTTAAATTTTGGAATGTGATAATAAGTCAGACTATTCATACTTAAAAATTAATTCAAATTAGAAGTTTATTAACATTTTTAATAGATCTTAAAAGTTTTGACACTATAATGTAGGAATAATAACTTCTTCATTCGCTCATTGCTGAATTGCCTTTACAGTCTTTATCCTGCATATTGTGATAATAAGTAGAGTCTCACTTTCAAGTGGCATATTTAATATTTGATTAACTGTTTTGCACAAAACAAAATATTTTTAGAAACACTTTCAAGTAGCATTTTCTAGAAGAAACTGTACCCATGTTTCATAAGTCGGGAAAGTCTTTTTTTTTTTTTTTAATTTTTAAATGTTTTATTTATCTTTGAGAGAGACAGAGAGAGACATCGTGAGCAGGGGAGGGTCAGAGAGAGAGGGAGACACAGAATCCGAAGACAGGCTCCAGGCTCTGAGCTGTCAGCACAGAGCCTGACGCGGGGCTCGAACCCACAAACCGCGAGATCATGACCTGAGCCAAAGCCGGATGCTCAACCGACTGAGCCACCCAGGTGCCCCGGGAAAGTCTTTAAAAATCTTTCATTTTCAATTATAGAATCTGGTTGGCAGTCAGAAGTAATCATTACAGAAAGATTTTTATTTAAATTTTTAGACTCCATAGATTTAAATTTTTAAGAAATTAAATTTAAAAATTATAGGAAATACATTTTATAAAACCCATTGTTTTGAAGTGTAATTAATGAGAAAAAATGTTTCAGTGACCTCTTTTATCTCTAATGTTTTCCCCTTTTCTTCATATACTTTATATCCTTGATCCTATCATGGATGTTGTTTTACATGATTTTGCAGTTTTCCTCATAAAATTTTAAGATTGTAAATTTGAGATGGAAATTCTGATGTTAAATTCATTCCCAAGAGGCGGTGAGTTCCAAAGCATTACGTTTTCTTTTAAAAAAATCATAAATGAAATACAAGTAAATATCTAAAATTGAAATGCAGCTCTTAGTCGTATGAGGGAGAACATGCCCTCCTATACATCACTGTGGGAATACAACCTCTATGGAGGGAATTTGGAAAATCCAATAGTGGATTTACCCTTTGTTCCAACAATCCCACTTCTAGGAATTTACTCTTAAGATATACCTCCAACAATATGAAAATAAATAGACACAAGTTTATTCATTGCAACATTATCTGTAATTGCAAAATATTGGACATTTCTTAATGTCCAAACTTAAGATATTGGGTGAATAAACTGAACTACATATAAATGGTGGATGACTACACAGTTGTAAAAAACAATGAGGGAGGCATCTGGGTGGCTCAGTTGGTTGGCTCAGGTCATGATCTTGCCACTCGTGGGTTCAAGCCCCGCATCAGACTCTGTGCTGACAACTCAGAGCCTGGAGCCTGCTTCGGATTCTGTCTCCCTCTCTCTCTCTGCCCCCTCCCCGGCTTATGCATTGTCTCTCTCTCTCTCTCTCTCTCTCAAAAATAAATAAACATTTAAAAATAAAAAAAAAAAGAATCAGGAAAATCTCAAGGCACTGATAGGGAGGGATTTGCAAAATGCATTTTTAAATGAAAAAAAAGCTTATATATATGCCACCTTTGTGTAAAAAAGAAAGATAGAAAAAATTTATTCTCTGCTTATCTTTGGGGGGGGGGGGGGAAAGAAGGGTAAACTAGAAAGCAATTAAATGATTTACCAACAAGGGGTAAGGGATGAATGAAATGGGGTAAAAGGATGCAGGAGGGAATAACACTTCTCTGAGTACACTTATTGCAAAGTCTGCCTTTGAGAAGCATGTTAATATTCTACATATTCAACAACATAAAATGCAATCAATAAGAATGGGGGTATTTTTCCACTACTGAAACATAGCTGTAGCAAATGAATTCAATTGTGTTTCAAAGGGATGCCACAATCACATGGAAAGGGAGAGGGAGGGTGGGAGGGAGGAGAGTAGGAAGGAAGGAACTCATCTAAGTAACTTATGGACACAGATTTTTACCATATACTTTTAGTGTTGGAGAAGTATGTAAGTAGATAGCTGTGTGTAGAGGGGAAAGAATTGCAAATACATCATGAACTCTTTTTAATAGATTTATAATAGTAGTAGAGTGAAGCAATTCTGAAATCGTTTTAGGTATATTATAGGATTGCAAAAATGAATAAATGTATTGTTGGGAATCAGTATTCTCACTATAGAAAAGGAACATACAAACATGGAAAGAGGGAAGGCAAGAATGAACCCTGTGGGAATGGCTTAGAATTGGAGTCATGATTTCTAAAATATATGTGTAAATATGTACGTATATGTGTAACACACATGCACCTATATGTTTGTACGTATGTTTTATGTATGTAAGATGTGTATTATTTTCAGACTTTGCCCATTGAATCAAGAGCCAGGAATCAAACACAGCTCAGTAGCTACAGGTATATCTAGTGTCCAAATCTTGGAATTACAGCTCTTCAGATAAATGGCTGATTCCAAGTTTGGGCAGGGTACATCCAGGATTCTGGAGCAGCATCTTTTTTTTTTTTTTAATGTTTTTTTGTTTATTTTTGAGAGACAGAGAGAGACAGCACGAGCAGGGGAGGGTCAGAGAGAGAGGGAGACACAGAATCTGAAGACAGGCTCCAGGCTCTGAGCTGGCTGTCAGCACAGAGCTGGACGCGGGGCCCGAACCCACGAACCACGAGATCATGACCTGAGCTGAAGTCGGCCGCTTAACCAACTGAGCCACCCAGGTGCCTCTGAAGCAGCATCTTAAGCCAGAGAATAAGGAAGTGCTAAGGAGGGGGGACTGGGGAATAAAGTCATGTCACAGGAACACAGGAGTCTGCTTGAAGGGGTGCCAACTGGGACAAAAATGAACATCAAAATAATTTAAGACAGTAATGAATGATACATAATGCATGAGAAAATAGGAATTCCTAGGTCTACATAAATAGTTAATTAATCCACAACTTGGAAGGATGTATGGCTCTTTCTTGCAGTAGAAGGCTACATGCCAACTAGCAAATGTGGAGGCAGTGCTAGAGTTGGCGAAACCAACATTCTCCAACTATCACAGGAAATAATCTTTATCTGGAAATAATCTTTAATTGATATTAAATCTAGAGGAAATTTTTGATAAGAAACAGGATATTTTCATTTCCTTCCCTTAATGTGTGTTCCTGTAGACTGCTTATTATTTGCAAGAAGGGAAGTCAGTAATAATACAGTGGAGAAATCAGAAATACCTTGACTAGATGATCAAAATTTGAATCACCAAGGAGGACCTGACTGGTACTGTGTGCTTCCAGATATGATACTCACAGAAAGAAACATCACCTCCATAGTAGTCTGGCAGAGAACAGAGAAGGAGAATCTGTTCATGACAAAGTATTAGACAAATACAAAAGAAAGAACATTCTATTGGGAATAGGTAAATATATTCTTTAAAAAGTCAATGTCCTTTCTTTCTGGTTACCAGGAGCTCCCCTTTTCAATCCTCCAGCTGTTTTAGTTATGCCACTAGCCAACACATTTCTGAGACTGTGCCAATATCTGGGGCCACGTGGTAGGAAGACAGGGAAAAAACACGTATGTTTTCTTCCACTTCACTGGGATCGTGGTTAAATTTCTCAGAAAGTTTCTCCCCTGGCAGAGTTTTGGCCCCTGTAGGCTCTCTTCATCTCTGCCACCACTGCCATGAGCCTGCTTGAGGACTGGAGAGTGAGAGGACAGACAGAAAGAAAAGGAAATGTCTACACTCTGTCTCATCATTAAGAATTCCTGCTCTTTGAGCCCAAACTAGAGGACTTCTCCCAAAGTGCTCTTTTGTTCTGCAGATACCCACCTTTTGGGATTCAGGCTGTGTTGAGTTCAGGCAGGGAGATACCAAAGCAAAGAAAAATCACAAGTTGGGTGGCATTTCAAATTCTTGTCTTCCCCAATCTACCTGCTACTATTTACCTTTCTAAGTCCTAAAACAACTACTCCAGGCATTCTGTCCAGGCTGCACAGTTGCCCACTGAGGGACAGACATAATGGGGTGTGCCTATATCATTCTACACAGAACCAGAAATGCTCTACATAGCATTTAATAACGATTTTCAGTTTAATTCAGTTGCAGTCAGAGAAAATATTCTGTATTATTTCAGTGATTTAAATTTTATTGATCATCTTTTCATGGTCTAATATACAGTCTCTCTTGGTAAACATTTAATATGCAGTTGTAAAGAAAATGTACTCCAATGTTATTGCATATAATGTTCTAGAAATGCCAATTGGATCAAATTGATTCATAACACTGTTTATACTTGGCTGTATCTTTACAATTTGTTGTTATTTTTCCTATCAGTTATGGAAAAGGAGTAGGAAATCTTCAACTGGGATGGAAGATTTGTCTATTACTCTCTTTAATTCTTTCATTTTTGGCTTTTATGTGTTTTGAAACTCTGTTATTAGAATATTGTAATTTTTCTGTCTTAACATGTTCTTTTATTCATACAAAATATTCATCTTTAATGGCCCTCCTTTTCTTGAAATATATTTTTCTAATATTTTTATTTACTTGATATATCTGTTTCTGTCCTTTAACTTTCTGTTTGTTTCTTTTTATTTAAAGTGTGTCTCTTGTAGATAGCATATACTTGAGTCCTTTTTAAATCTACTTTAACAATGTTTCTCTTTTATTTGGAATGTTTAGATCATTTATACTTAAAATCATTGTTGATGTAGTTGGATTGAGTTCAACTATTATATTGTTTTCTGTCTTAACCTGTTATTTTTTCTTCCTTTCCTACTTTTTTTGATTAATCAAGTATATTTTAGTATTCCATTTTAAGATATTGATCTGCATTTTTATTTTTTTTAACTTTATAGTTTATTGTCAGGTTGGTTTCCATATAACACCCAGTGCTCTTCCCCACAAGTGACCTCCACCAAGACCATCACCCCCCTTTACCTTTCCCCCTTCCCCTTCTGCCCTCAGTTTGTTTTCAGTATTCAAGAGTCTCTCGTGTTTTGTCTCCCTCCCTCTCCCTAACACTTTATCCTCCTTCCCCTCCCCATGGTCCTCTGTTGGGTTTCTCCTGTTAGACCTATGAGTGCAAACATATGGTATCTGTCCTTCTCCACCTGACTTATTTCGCTTAGCATGACACCCTCGAGGTCCATCCACTTTGCTACGAATGGCCAGATTTCATTCTTTCTCATGGCCATGTAGTATTCCATTGTATAGATGAACCACAT